>JBCNJP010000027.1:17719321-17855555 GCA_039602395.1 Deinandra increscens subsp. villosa
GGCACACGATGATTGGATGAACTACACGAAGAAGAATTCCAGCATAAGAAGAGGAAAAGCATTGTCAAGGAATCCCGTAGTCAAGCCACCTTCGACAGCTAAGGATTACGATTTCCTTAGGACGAATGCAGAGTCGTCAAGATAGACGACCTCAAGTCGAATGTTGATACACGGACGAGCCTGACGATTCGATATTTGCAAACTTAGAAGTCGGAATTCGATATTAGGATTGTCACACAGTGTACTACACTGATGAGAGTAAATGATCAGTATTTGACAAATGTTCTTCTTAAGATCAATGTCAAGCTAGGGATAACGATAGACGTTGAATGAATTGACTCGCGGGATGCTACGCGCAAACTGGAAGGCTCAACTTCATCTGCAAGGATCGTGATGGCATGGCAATAAAGATTACAAAACGTGGAAGTACATGGGTCAAGAGGTAAGTCATACCCAACGTATGCCATTGACTCAAAGACAAAACCAAGAAACAGAAGAACGTACCAGTGACGTGTCAGATCCAAATAAATTATCCAGAAAATCCAATGAGCAGCACGAAGCAACGGCAGAAGCAAACGTTAGAAGCAACGCCCAAAGCAACAACGCCAGCAGCAACAACACTAGAAGCAACAACACCAGAAGTAGAAACACCGTACCAGTTATCTCCAATAGAAGCCAGAAGATTTCTTTAGACCGAATATATCGCCTTAGGATATTCCAGTAATTTCAAGAATAAAGGACGGAAGCCAAAGATACATGTAGACTGCAAGAAGATAAAGAAGTTGTCGGTAAAAAGCAGATATCCTTTGTCAAAGGATCAGCAAATCATCCAACTAGCTACGAGGAGCAAGACGATTCCCAGAGGTCAAATTAGCGTCAGTTAAAGAATTAAAAGTGAGCCTATAAAAGAGAATAGCTTTTCGGAAGCAAAATGATTGTTACAAGATATTAGTAATATTGATTAGAATGACGGACGCCCCTACAATTCCAGAAATCTCGTAACTAAGCATGCTGACAAATAACGTTCTAAAGTTTTCAAGGAATGGAGAAGAATGAAAGAGAGGAATGCTATACGTAGGAAGTTTATATGATCGACGTAATAGATCTTTTCGAAACATAAATAGTAATACGTTGGAAGCTGCCAAGACTTTCCAATGATGTAACGCCATTAGGTTGACTAAGAAGATGTCAAGTCCTTTTGGAATCCTAATTAGTAGCAGGCATAAAATGAAGTAATGAACAAATTAACTTGGGCATCGGTACGATCATTACCGATTAGGCCTAATTGAAAAGGGAAATTGCAGCAAAAGTGTTTACACTCAAGAAATGCAAACACCAAACGAGGTTGTATGCAGAATGTCCAAATCAGTTATTTAAGTAAGTAATAGATAGTCATGAATTATACTGATTTTGTTGTGGTTAGAATAGTAATATCGCCCTACACCAGACTAGTAATAGTACGCCTCTAGTTGTATCCAGGGTGTGGTGGATACGCCGCTGGTACATCCTATATATATACACCTAAGGTACAACCAGAAGTGGCACTAGAATTAGTCTCGTGCAGGTAGATATTACGGGCCACTGTGGAAAACGAATAAGTAGCATTCATGAATACATATCACTTACTAACGAGTGACTAAGGGACTGTTGATATCCAGGAGAGAAGTTCAAATCTTATAGCATACAGATAAATGTTTAACGTACGTAGAAGGTTAGAGCAGAATGACAGAAGCTTCACGATAAATTTCAACTTTATGAAATTCGAAGCAAATTCCGGTGGGATTCATAATCAGGCTACCCTATACGTAGTTAAAAGAATTATGAGACCACCTATATGGTATGTGATTGATAAAAGGAAGAGTTCCTTTATTTTGAGAAACGTATTCTCCTAAATCGTTAGCTAGACTGTTCGTTAGGAATTCGTTCCTAAAAGTATTAGCATCAGTTATAGTATGCGGTTCACATTCAAAATGTAAACAAAATTTCGTGATTAGAATAGTTGAAGTATTACCTTATAGGTAATAGAGATAAATGATAGATTGTCATAGAGAGTTGTTACGATGTTAAAATCGTAACCCATGAACCAGATGGTTCATATGATATAGATGCATTAAATGCATAGAAACGGGTTCCGGATTAATCCGGGAAAGAAATGTGAAATGTGTGAATCTCATTTGTAAGTTAAATCACATTTTGAGGGAGTTTCGAGGACGAAACCTTTTTAAGGGGGATAGAGTTGTAACACCCCAAAATTTCATAACTTAAGTTATATATGTGTGCTATATAGCTGAAATATATATGATATAATATATATATACGTATAATAGAGAAACGTCACGATTCACGTACGAATATTCGGCACGACGTTCGAGGAAACGTCAAAAGACGAATTTATAGAATATGGTAGATAACGAAAAATAAAGATCATAGGCGCAGACGGATCTCAAATCCGAGTTATAACGAATCGGGAAAACGCAAAATAGTAATTTGTGCCCGGTTTGTAATAAACTTTATTTAAGCTCGAACACCACTAAAATGACACCGAGACAAAAGTAGAATATAAGGTATTGCTAAATACTTGATTTATAATCATTATAAAATATAATTTCGCGTTCGGCACGAAAAACGGTGAAATCGGTAACCGTCGTAGTTACGCGATATTTATCGAAATAAAGTTCGATTAGCCATTCGAAATGATTATAACGCATCGGCCAAGTATAAATAATTATTATAATAATAGTTAAATATTTCAGTCAGAACGGCGTATTCGGTCTGCGAAACGGCTGAGATCACGACACCGATTAGACGTGCTTTTACCGCATAGTTAAACGAATGATCACCGGTTAACGTTTTAACCGAAGAATAAATATAATAATTATACTTGTTGGTGTCCCGTAAAATTTTAGACGTTCTGACATTTTTATAAGACGTTTATAAAATATTATATTATTTCACGGGTACATACTATGGGTATAATGCCTATTTAGCAAAATGGTACACCATAATATCCAAAGTAACTTGTTCATTACTCTTCAAAATTCTCTCTGTCAAAATTATCGAATGATTCAGCAGTTGAAGGTATTAGTCATAGTAGGTACGTGTGAATTATATGTTGAACCAAATGTATGTATAAATACATACACTTATGAATGGTAATCCATACAAACACAATTCACAATTTAAATGAAGTACACGACAGAAAAGAAATCGAAATGAATCAGAGAGAGAGAAAGCACACTGTACCGTCTCTCCCCCTCCACTTGCTCGTATTGCCGGTCGGTTACGCCGGCGCACCACCCGGCCTCCCTCCCTTCGATCACCGGCGACACACACACACACACATCCTTCGTCCCTGTTACCTCTTCTCCAGCCGATGAAACATGTAAACCCAACAGAAACTCCGGCGAGTTTCCCTTTCTTCTCCGACCTGCCTGGTCTGCTCCGGCGACCTGCTGTTTTCCGGCCAGCCAAACCCCAGCAGCTCCGAGCAATGAAACCGGCAACCATCTCGTTACTTTGAACCCGCAACACCCAGCTCCTTCTCCTCCGCGTAATGAACTCCGGCGGGCCTGTGGCCATCTCCGGTGACGATGGCGGCAACGGTGACGCACCGGGGAGCGGCGGTGATAGCAGCAGTAGGTCGTGGATGGTGGTAGCAGTGGTAATAGAAGAAGGTGGTGGTGGTTTATGTAAACTTAAAACCCGGTAAAAACGACACCACCGTCCCTACTTTCGATTGAATTTCGGTAACGTACAGTTGACAACGGAGCATGGCGGTAGCGCCGGTGAACTGCCGAAATGGTGGTGAATGGTAGCGGTGGTTGGCGGTTAGTAACGGTGGACAAAGGTGGTCGCGATTCGAGTTAGAAAAGGAGGCGCTGAGTTAACCCGACTTCACTTTCGGGCGACGTTTCGGTGGCGTAACGAGGTCCAAACGACAAACCGACAACGGGGAAATACTCGTGGCGAGGAGCTAGTCGGGAAGGACTATTTATTTGTCCAAATCGGACACCGTTATTATTTAGTTATTTTGGACTCGTTTCACGACCCGTCAAGAAGGTAATCACGTTAAATATTTGTTATTATTACAAATATTATTATTAAAGCATATTATAACGGGATAAATGATCTAAATATATATTTTAGACAAATAAATATATATATGATTATTAATTGATTTTATTTAAATAAAATTGATTAAAAGAATATACGAATTTAAATATTAAATATATATATATATATATATATATATATATATATTTATATTGATAATGATAATTAATTATCGGATTAAAGTTTATGTTTAATATATATTTAAAACATATTAGAATATGTTAATATATATTTAAAAGTGTTAATATTGAAATTAGGGTTTTCTAAACACTGTTCTGTCAAGCCCGAGTAAACGGTAATGAATTAAGCTTTGAAATTTTAAAGCATGTTATAAAATGTTATAACGGATAATACCGTAAGTCAGTTTTGAATATAAATGAATTTTGATAAAGAATGAGAAAAACGGGAAATTAGGGTTTGGGGATATGATTGTTTAATATAAAATAATCCAAAGGGTATGGAGACTTGATTTTTGACATAGAACTATGTTTATATATATAATAAGTATATATAAAGTTAAAATGGATAAATGGTAAAGTATTTAAGATACTGAGTTAATCGGATATTTAGAAGTTCGCGCGGACCGGAAGGGTAGACGCCTGTACACTGGGATTTCTGGCAAAAGCGGGGGTGTCGCCATCCCATCTGGGCAATGGCATCCCAACACTGGGCGATCCCGGAGTGAGTGTCTACTTATAGGAATGCGCGTCTTCATAATTATCAATAAAAGATAAGGATAATGGCCTAAAGGGCATTTTGGTCATTTTGGCCTTTAAAAGGAATAAACTTAATAACTAAGTATTATTAAGTTAATAAAGAGTTAAAATAAACATAGGAAGTGTTTATTATATTAAACCTTGCGTTAACACCATATAATACGCGATTAGGTTTATTGGAGGGCATAGCGAAGATTTCCTCTGAATTAACTGCTTAAGAGAATAAGGTGAGTTCTATGAGCCCACTTTTAAATGTTTAAATGTTTTAATGTTTTCGGGCTGATATACATGCAATGATATATATTCAACTGTTTACTTGAAAGTATCTGAAATGCCTTTACTTGTTTTGTGTTGATACACATACGTGGAAAAGTTATAATACTTATAACTGTTTTAAAGTTATTATTACCTGTTATTACTCTTTTCGGGAAGGTTATAATAAACGGGTATTGTAAAGGATGAAACTTTTATATAAAGCTTTGAGAAATGAAAAATGTGAATGTTTGGTCTAAGCCTATGTATGTGAATAAGTGTCGGGTAAATATGATCTTATTAGCCTTGTTATGCAAGACCCATAACATTATATTTATGAAACACTAATTTTCATATACGGGTGATGGACTGGTGTTGAAAAGGTTATGAGTCCAAATACAGAGGTTATTAAATGGACTTTTGAAAATGTTGAAAAAGGTTGAAAAGGTTTTAATTAATCTAAGCGGATATTGTCTAGAGAAAAGGAAGACTGTGGTTGTACAACTAGAAGCGGGGAACGACGGTTCTCCGGGGTAGCGACGGCTGCTTACTTAGAAAAGGTATTCGGGTGGCGACGGTTGCCCGAGGGACTAACGTGGTTCCAATAGACAATGCTTAGTAAGTAAATAAATGACTGCTTATAATATTTCGTATAACTCTTTTATGTTTTATACCTAATGATTATTTGCACAAGAGAGGGTCGAGGAGACCCAGAGTACTTTAAGTACTAAATGGTTAAATGGTTGAATGAATGAATGTTTTGGTATAATTCTGTTATATACCTGATAAAAGATAAATGATTAAATGTTTTGATATAATTATGTACCTGATAAATGTTTATACAGAAAGGGTCGTTAGGCCCAAATGTTTGAGGTAACCTTTCAAGGAAAGGTAAAAGTTTTAAATACTTAGAACTCACCAGCATAAGCTGACCTTTAAAAGCATATATGTCAGGTATCGGTGATATTTAAAGTAGCAAGGAAATGGCTCTAGCAAGGGCAGATTAGATGGGCAAACTATCAGGAAAGACTCGGTAATAGACTGGCATAGTTATAGATAAGATCTAGTTACTAGATTATGTTGTTATCTTCCTTACTGTTGTACTTGGCAATTATATAAATGAAAAGTTTTTTTAATTTCCGCTGCTTAGTTATCTCTGTTGTACCATTGTTCATGAGTAAATCCGACACGTGACCCCTCCTGGAGCCAAGACTGGGAGCGGGCGTCACAAATGACCAAGAATCGACGCGTGGGATGGCCAAACTTGAGCTCCAAGGCTGCTGTCATGGCTCAAAAACAAGCCTGATGTGTTTTCTGTTGATCTGCTTAGCTCGCGTATCACGCCATTCAGCATGTATCCCCTCGTGGTACGCGGGGGGGGGGGGGGGTGTGGCCAGAATTTGATTGATTTATTTATTTATTTCTTTTTAATCGTTCGCTACTCATTTTAACTCGTTAACCTCTAAAATTTTACGAGTAACTTATTATAACCTTATAAAACATCGTGGGACAAAAAAATGTGAATTTTAAAATTTACGAGTCTCCCGGTTATTAACCGATTAGCACAAAAAACGGTAAATTCACATATTTGCGTTTTAATTAACAAAATTGATCTATAAATTTAACAAATTGGTTTTTAATGCTATAAAATGATTGTAGGATATTCCAAAGTATATATTTTGAGACAAAAGCCCCCAGATTCCCAGTAAATGATAAATCGAATACCGAAATCGCGTAAAAACCGAAAATCGCTTTATTTTTGTTTTAATCAAATCGTTTAACCTAAAATCTTGTAAATTTATTATTTTGCTTTTGAAAATGATTATGGATTATCCAAACATTATTTAATTGTATATTTTAGACAAATTCTTTCGATGATCGTTAAATCAAAACTCCGATTTGCGTTACAAGTTCAAATTCGGGTCGGGTTTTGTAAATGGGTCGGACACGGGTGTTACAGTCAGGGACACGGGTCGTGCCTAGCAGTCGATCTTCAGGGAGTATCTCTGTTAGTGGACATGTGACGTATGTGTTCAGAGGCACGGGTCGTGCTTGTCAGCAATCATGGGCACAGGGCATGTTGGGTCAGTAGCACGAGCCGTGTTGTGTTAGTTGAAAAAGTCAACTTCCAGAAGCTTGTTGAGGAGGGACACAGGTTGTGTCTTAGGTGAGCACATGCCGTGTCTAAGGACATTTTTTATAAGTCTTGATTTTTCTTATTATTTTCTGCATTTTCAGCTCCTTTGTGATTAGCATGGACTTTACTGCAAAACTAAAAAGAAAGCTATATAGCATTGTTTTGTTATTAGTTAGTTAGAAATAACCCAAAATGTGAAGAATATTTTATATAAAAACATGTATAATTTGATTATATCACCGATCATGAACGTCTGTTGTTAGAAGTCATTGTTCTTTATGAGATATGAAGGTTTTAATGGCTGAATTCTTTAAAAAATTAGGAACAAGGGAGAGGGAGATGGACTGCATATTTGAACAAAATATTGAATGACGAGTTGTTGGATATTTATTAATTGGATTGGTGGCACAATCATTACACTTTTCTTCTTATACGCCTCGTATAGGGTCATATAGGGGGTATAGGTAAACAAACTTGACATCACTAGTCAGCCATCAAGTCACAGGTTTAAAGCAGTATGCCACGTGTAACAGTGTACGTGACGTGTATAATCACTTAATACAACACCACCTAACATGTCCCATTATTACCCGTATACGCCATGTATGACGTTGTACGTTGTGTATAGTCGACCCAAACCTGGCGTATAGTGCCATACACAAGGTTGATTGTGGAAATCACCCAACCAGCCCTAAAATAACATCTTGACCTTATTCGCCCTGTATAATACTAAGACCTCGTATCGACAATCTCATACTAACACACTGATTTTACTGGAATTTATATTTTTTTTATCTTATACGGGACATATAGAGGAGTTGAATTATATTTTGAGGTGTATGTGAAAAGGGACCGATATTTTTGAGTTAAATCGAAATAAGATATTTTCTGTAGAAGAAGGAAACCCAAAGTTATATTTTCTAGGGAAATTGGATTTTAATAATTCCAAGTTTCACCTATTTAATGAGATTAATTTCACCTTTTGAAATGTTTATCACCGAACCCAAGTTTTAAACTATTTTCTCTCACTGATCCCAATTTAACACCATTAGGGTTCCGTTAGTTTGGGATCAATGAGAGAAAATAGTTTGAAACTTGGACTCGGTGAAAAACATTTCGAAAGGTAGGATTAATCTCGTCAAATAAGTAAAACTTGAGATTATTAAAATTAAATTTCCCTATTTTCTAATATAAACTATTTTTTTTCGGTGATTCTATTCAGACACCCCAAAATTCTATTTTTACACCCCAAACCGCCCCCGTTTGATCAAACCGCCCCCGTTTGAATAAAGACAAACCCAAACCGCCCCGGTTTGATCAAACCGCCCCGGTTTAACTTTTTTTTTTTTTTTGATCACAAAATGAAATGAAATTAAAATTAAGTGTGTACGATTATGTTAAAATATAAAAAAGTTACAGTCTTTCACCCTTTGTGTTGATATTATAATTATAATTAGTTTATAAAAAAAGTTGGGTTTGGTTGAGTTGTTTAATTAACGTGATATTTTACCGAGTTCCGTTTAAATTATAGAATTATTTGACAAAAAAATTGTTATACTATAAAAATGAGTAAATAAATGTTGCAAAACGTTAATATTTAAAAAAATGACCCTTTTTTGTATTTAAACTTTGTATCTTTTTATAAGGGCTATTAAAAAAATACCAATTCAGAAAAGAAAAGAAAAAAAAAAGGAAGAACAAACCGGGGCGGTTTGCCCGTAAAGCCCCGGTTTGAACCTCGTATTCTGGGTTCTGACGTGGAATGACTTTTTTGTCTTTTTCGAACTGGGCCTGTTCGGCCAATCAGCCCCGGTTTGGGGTGTGAAATTTGGAGAGGGGTGTCTGTAAAGCAGGTCCCTTTTTTTTTAGTTTGATTTTAAAGAAATCCGGGCACTGATTTTGAGTAAGATTCCGATACAATGTCACCATGTATATATATAGATACCATCATCCTTAAAGCCCACACCAATAGACGTACTACGTTCCTCGTCTATTCTTTTGAAAACACATCGAGCTTTCTCTCCATTCTACCAGAAGCTAGAAATGGTTACGATCGATCGAATGAAAAAAAAAGAAACCAGTCTACACACGATGGATCTCATATCTCTTCTACCCGACCCGATCGTCCACCATATCATGTCTTTCCTCACAACTTCCGAGGTCACAAGGCTTTCCATCTTGTCCAAGAGATTCTTCTCTCTATGGGGCTCCTTCCCCGTTATCGAACTCGACCAAAAAAGGTTTTCACGAACATATCATCAATCAGGCGCTTCCGTTACGAATGGTTTTCTCGATCACGTTCTTAATACGGTTCGTCTACGTACACTCATCCATACCGTTTTATCCGAGTTTAGGGTTAACGCCGATCTAGAAACGACATTATCGACTGATGAGAGATTTGATCTGGCAATCTTGTTGATTCTAGCCAATGGGGTTAGATGTATGGAACTCAATTTAGGGTTTGGGAAGTACCGGTTGCCGGCTGGATTTGCTTCCACATCGATGAATGTTTTGAGGTTTCAAGGGTTACGGTTAGATCTATCTCACCTGATTCAAGTTTGCCCTTCGTTACGGACCGTATCTCTAACATCGTGTAAAGTTCTGGACCACGTCAACTTCTCGAGCGAAACATTAACGGAAATCGAGTTTTGTTCTTGTCATGTTAAGTTTATCAAGATCAAGGCCCGGAATCTTCAACTGTTTGTGTTCTCAGGTGAAGAAGAAGTTGTTCCTAAGCCTTGTAAAATAGATGTTTTGCAGTGTGAAAACATCGCGTATTTATCGTTAAACGACGTGTTAAACGAAGGACGTGATTGGATTGAAGAACATGTTCATACTTTGAGTAAACTTAAAACCTTCATTCTCAATGGATGTGAAGATATTGAAAGTATTAGGGTTTGGAATGACAAGCTAGAAAGAGTTGAGCTTAGCCGCTGTCCCTTACTAACTTATATCCAACTTAGAGCGACCTCTCTCAAATCTTTCGACCACAAAAGTGATCGTCTAGATAGCTTTTGCAACATTACTTTCGTGGCTTCTTCGCAACATATCAAGGATCTTTCGATAAAAGGTGTGTCCTTTATTACTGATCAATGGTTAGAGACCCAAGTCGCTAAGATGACTCGTCTTGAGAAACTAAGGCTCCAGGATTGTAATGCGTTAAAGAAGGTTAAGGTTTGTCATGAAAAGCTTCAGATTTTGGAGTTATATAGCTGCAATAGCTTGGAAGAAGCTGATATCAACACTCCGCAATTGGTTTCTTTCGTGTATCATGGTGGTAGTGCGACCTTCTTCACCGATCAATGGTTAGAGGCCCAGCTTGGTAACATGACTCGTCTCGAGAAACTAAGTCTCAAGGCTTGTAATTCGTTAAAGAAGATTAAGGTTTGTCATGAAAAGCTTCAGATTTTGGGGATATATAGCTGCATTGGGTTGGTAGAAGCTGAAATCAACACACCGGAATTGGTTTCTTTCGCGTATAATGGGGATTTGATCGAGTTCGGCAAGATGGTTACTCGAAGTAGTTGTAAGGCAACCCTGTCTATGGAACCATGGATTAGATATGATAATGAATCATTTTGTAGATGGAGGAACATGCTTTCATTCTTTGGTCACTGCAAGGCCTTGAAATTGATTTGCAGCAACTACAAGGTACGTATACATTCAACTAACTTGAAGGATTATGCTCCTCTTAATCTTCTCTTAAGATACTTAGATATATAGCTAATTTATGTGTTGATGAGGGTGGCACAATTTCATTAGATTATGCTAGTAATTATGTAATTAATAAATCAATTAATATTGCAATTGACTTGATGGATACTTAAAGTGGCAATTATATAGGAAATCCTGTAGCTAATGAAGTTTGTTTTTTTATGTGTGTATGATTACGAATTAGGAGGTGATGATACCTAAATTACACAGGGAGAGATTAGTGTCACCATTATACGATCTGCAACACCTGGAGATACAAATAGAATCACTAAAGAAGATCGATAGAGATCTTGTGGATGGCTTGCTATGGCTTTCACCTCTTCCAAAGATTCTACATGTATCTTCTGCTTCTCGTTCTTCTTCGCGGTTGGAAATGATAATAAAGGTACCATATTCTTATTATTATTTCATTCTCTTTTTTTGTTAAGCTGGAGATGGAGGTTTTTAGAATAAGCATGAACTTAAGTAAAAGTTATTCATTTGTCCCTCCTGGCCTTAAGCATGACTAATTAACATTAGGTAATCTTATATGAGAATCATCAAAATAAACATGTTATTGTACCTATACTGGCGAAAACAACCACGAAGTAATACGTGTCTAAAGGGACCAACTAAATTTTAGCCCGCGGCTAAGATTTAACTCACTTTTAGCCGGAAACTTAAGATTTAGCCGGCATGGTGATGGTTTTTTTTTACCTCAACTATTTTTTTGTTACCTTTTCTAATGTGATCGTTATAGTGAATAAATGAGAGCTTAAATAAATCTAATGTTAATTTATTTTGGTTTAGAAAGTGGTTATTTTTGTGACTTTTCCTAATATGATTTTCGTGTTCATGAAAAGGTTGTTGGTCTGTTTTTAAGAAAAAGCTAGATACATCAAACGTTGTAAATGCAATTTTAGGAAATGGTTATAATGTTTGAACAAATTACAAATACCATGTTAACTTCATGATACGTACGTACATGAAATTGAAATTGACATGGATCTCGCCTTTTTACGTTACAAATTAAACCTGCAGTTTGTGTACAATGACATGATTGAAGGAGAAGAGCAAGAAGATAACAACCCGTCTTGTTGTGAAACAAAACGTATAAAATGCTGGAAGCATCACTTAAAGAGGTTGGAGATTCGAAGCAGCAATGTCTCTCCAAGCGAGGAATCATTTAACTTGCAGACATATTTTCTTACAAACACCAAGACATTAGATTCACTTTGCTTCAGCTTAATTTGAAGTGAGCTGAGGGTGAAGATTTGGAGATCATGTTCTTTCTGGAGTTTTGGTGATACGTACATTTGGCTGTTTTTCATGTCATTTGGATGTTGCTTTTTCGATCTTATTTCCCTTTTGATGTCTTGAACTTTTAGACAGATTTCAGATAAAAGACTAGTAAGTTATGTTCTTTATGAATCTTCTTAAAAGACTATATATATATGTCAAGAAATATGCAACGTACGCATTTTATTCTTAGAGTGAAAGACGATATATAATAAACTGCCAACTTTGTCTTGGGATAATGGTGTCTTAGAAAATGAACGACCGGTAAAACTGTCAAAAAAAGGGATGGTGGTGTCTTGGTGGGCGTGAGAAGAATTGGAGAGATTCAGATTGAAGTTGTAACCTTGGACATTAAAATTTATTTTTTTAAAGTTTGGACTAAATTAGTTAAATGTGACAAACCTCATGGACACAAAGAAAAGTTTACTCTTGTTATTATTGTTTAAATAAATTGTTGAAGGTTAGAGGGTTTATTAAAAATGAACTATAATCGCGTTAAACCATGTTGATCTAGTTATATAAAGTTAATGCGCTAATTATGTAAATATGGTAATGTGTATTTAAAGTTTATTATGTAAATGTATTTACTAGAAGGGTTAAGTGTGTAAATTATAAATTGTTGCGAAGTTTAGAATAGTCATATCAATTCTCTCTGGTCCCTATGTATAGATGTAAACAAGCTAAAGAATGCAAATTTTTTTGCAAAATTCCGTTCAAATCAAGTTGTTAATTTGTATTCGGTTGTTGTGTTCATTTAATCCTTGGCAATATTTGTTATTATAGCCTGAGGCTCAAATAATTTTTCATACCCACACATAATCATCATTCTTTATATCAGTCACAAAGGGGTTGATCGATTCTATTCCAAAATCGATTCTCAAATAAGAAGTTGACGAAAAGGGCTCTGTGTGTAATCTCTGGAAAGGGCTTGCGCAATCGCTAAAAAGGTATATGTGTGTAATCGCAAGACAAGAACAATCTAGGATTGTTGCTTGTTATCAAAGAAAGAAAACACACGGGTGTTTTCGGCCGATATTTTAATCGGTTGGAAAATGTAACATAAGGTGGTTGTTTATTATCGGTCCAACGATTTGAATACTAAGTTTTATCGGTTGAGAAGCAGCACGCTAGATTTAGGTACCAAGTACATGATATGACATGAATTTAAGTGTGCACATGTTAGAGGTTTTTTTTTTAATCACGGATAAATATATAGATCGTGTTTTGGTTCATTGATTCAGCTTGTTAAGCCGTCAACCCAACACAATTAACCTTACCTCTTCCTTAATTGTTTGCTCTTGTCAAGTTGGACCATGTTTCGCCATCTTGGTGTGAAAGTCATCAGTGGCGAAACTTGAAAATATCAAGTGGGAGGTCGGGATCTACATTTTTTTTTCCTAACGCCAATTTTGGGTAAATGAGAGGTCGAAACCGGAGTATATCAAAAAATTTTACACGAAAATTATATACCCCCTACATCGCAAAAAACAATTTGAGGGGTCGGACGCCCCCTCCCGCCCCTTAAATGCTGCGCCACTAAAAGCCATTGACCTGACTTTCTACCACGTGTTTGGCCCGAAAGCATGCTTCCACTTGAATGATGGGAGCCCAAATAAGCCCACAATGATAATGAATTAACCGTTAGTCGCCTCAGACCGAGTCTTGCTAGGCCTCCCCTTCGATTTGTGTAGCACTCAGAATTCATAGCAAGAAAATTCTACTATCAACACCATGTTGTTTTATGACCTTAAGATGATGGGTTCAAACTTCAAACCATGAAAAACAACAGTTGCATTGCAGGGACCATCACCTCATAATCAGTCACTGAATCACAGTTGATTTGCAACCATAAATATGTG
This sequence comes from Deinandra increscens subsp. villosa, assembly GCA_039602395.1. Classification (NCBI taxonomy): domain Eukaryota; kingdom Viridiplantae; phylum Streptophyta; class Magnoliopsida; order Asterales; family Asteraceae; genus Deinandra; species Deinandra increscens. Next base: position 17,733,391 of record JBCNJP010000027.1, read on the forward strand.
CCTAGCAATCAAAATTGAAGGGCATAAACACTGATTTAAAAAAAACATAAAGTGCCAGTTTGCCTACAAATCAATTTTACATCAAAAAATGAAATTTACCATCTACTAGTAATGTAATGTAGATGAACAAGCAACACTTTGAAAACTTAATGAAGTTTAATCTTCATTATCTTGTGGCATGCCGTCTCCTCTTGTTTCATAATCGGCCCATGGTAGCATAGACCTAAACAGAACTGCCAATGCATCTTGGTCTGCATCTTCACGGCGTGCAACACCACCACCGTTTTCTTGGTTAGCATCATTATTGTTATTATTATGTGTTTCTACCAATCTTGGATGTATCATAAAATTTTGCAAAATTTCTGGTGGGATGGTCGGTGTTGAATCTGAAAATTCAGATACCATCAAGTGTGAATACCTGCAAAAAACAATCATAATCAACTATATCCTCTTTTGAAAATGCATCATTTATAATCAAGAACTATGAAGTGTGTACTCACTCGTTCTTATTGGATGCAAATGCTTCTTTACTCACACATGCCCAGTCCTCAGCTTCACTTCGATTAATATCCATATTTTCAATTACTGATAATGCTGTAACTTTGAGAAAGTTATGCAGCTCGGGGAGTCTCCATATAATATAGCTCTTTTCCACGTATATATTGATCAAATGATCCAAGGTTTCACTTCCTGATTCATCTTTTCTGAAAATACTATGGTTGACTATCTTTGACCATACCTGTTCTCTCAGAGGAACTTTGTCCACTAACTTCCTTACAACCGAAGGGTGGAGCATTAAAGCCTGTTTCATGAGATCACTTGAAGTAGCTTTCGTTTCTGTTTCTGATTCTTTTGAATGTTCTTCACGTTCAAGATAAAACCGACAAACCGCAAGAGAATATGAAAAGTTTGGATATAACCAGAGTGAATTATCACTTTTATATTCTTCAGAAAACCTCTCTAACCATTTATACTCCTCAGCTCTTAATGAGAAATAATCAATGCAAAACAGAGCACCCATTGGATCATCTGAATCGAGGGAGATTAATAACTTGCAGATTTCAAGAGCAGAGCGATGGCATCCCCGTCTATCCATGTTTTTCATGTGAGCAAAAAGTGTAGTGAAAAAGGGTTTATTTGTGTCATGTTCATATTTCAGTTGACAGTTGCCCTGTAAAGGAGTGAATGACAAGGGCCATGCACATTCTAAGGCATATAGAGATTTTGCAGTTGCATCTGCTGACATTTGAAGTTCACCAGAAAACTTAAAGTATTCGGCTAGAGTTAGGAGTGAATCTATATGATAAGGATGGTGTAACAGAATAGTTGCTATGGTATTAAGATCGTGTGCTGATTTGGCAGCTTCAAATTGTCTTTGAGCCATATCGTAAGTAGATGAATGTACATACCTAAATCAAATGAAACATTGACATCAAAAGAAAAGGTCAGATTTCTAACATATATACCAAAGAGATTAACGATATAACAAACAAAACTTACACGAAATAATTGCATCCATTTTTTATTTCAAGCAGCTTCATGGATAGAGATCCATCCCATCGAGGCCAATGCTCTGATGGAGAGATAATAATTGTTTTCTTATAGAAATGATTAGCACGCCTCCCTGAGCGAATCTGTCTAGAACTTCCTGCTTGGTTACTTTTTTCAAAAGAATTAACTACTTTCGACCCAAATATTCTCCTTAACTCATTATCTGCACTAAGAAATCTTGAATCCACTTGCAATATATTTGTTGTGCATCTTCTCCCTGCACCATTTACATTTTCCGGTTTCCTTTTCGAAGGCTGACGTTGATCACCACCAAAAGATAGATCTTTTAACATAAGATCTAGCGCTTTCACATCATCTGTATTTGAAGACAACTCCTTTACTTTGTTTTTCTTCTTTTTCTTTTTCTTTGTTTTTTGATTTGACGATGAGATATCGGTAGCAATGTTTTTCTTAACATCATCTACGTTTTTCACTGTAGAGGATGTATCAGAATCACCGGATTCATTTTCCTGCAATAAATATTGATTACAAAATTACACAAACAAACAATACATATGTTGAAAAAAGTTCAAATCACATGTGACTAATCCCTTCTTGTAACATTCAAGTTCATTAATATATAACATGAAGTGATCAAGAACCTTAAGTGCGTAATCAAAGTGGATTTTTGTAAATCTTGGAACTTTGATTATAGAAACTAAGAGAACAAATTGTTGATACAGATCTCAAGGGCATCAGCAGCTTGTGTCTAAAGATGAACACAAAAACAAAGAACAACTCCGAATTTGTGAACAGAGAAAAACAGAATAACAATCCCTAAAAAAGTTTTTTGAACAGTTGAAAGTTGAAACAAATACTATCTATACCAAAAGAAACCTATTAATTCTAGAACTAGTAGACAACCTTTTATATAATGAACTAAACAATATCAATAAATGAAACTAAATAAAATCCAATTATTTAGCATTCTTCTGCAAGGCATATTGTCATATTTTAATTCAATACTCATCCAAATCTTATCAAACTTAATATGCATGCTCCTTCAGCATTGAACATAATCCTTCTGATTTCAAGGAAGCCATGAAGAACCCTATCTATTCAAAAGATATCAAAATAGAATCAATATTGACTAAACTAATTAAGTCACCAATCACCAAAATACTAATAAAAATTCAACTGTTACAGAATAAACAACCAAAATAAAACCATCATTGATTCAAACGAACCTGGTCCTGCTCCTGCTCGTTAAGGAGATCGAAAGGATTAGAATACGGGCGATGGGATTCGGGAAGAGATTCGGACTCTTCGTCGGACGACAAATTGTTTTTCTGGTTGTTTGCTAATTCTTGTTCTTGGAGCACCTTCCTCAAGGCTCTAGCAGACATCGTTACTGGGTAAGTTCTCGATCGATCGATCGACCTTGAGACTTGAATAAAACCCTTCTCAATTTACCTCCTCGGGAAATTTCATAATCTGCAACAAAGTTTTAAATTCTAGCATTTAAGCCCCAAAATAATAGTGATTGTCAAAGTTAAAATTTCCTCCATGAGGTTTGGGCAAAATTGTAAGGTCCTTTAAAAGAAACTTTTTTGTATAGACCCAAAATAAAATGAGGTTTGGGCAAAATTGTGTTATCAGTTTATTACAAATTTAATATAAATCACTAACTTCGTTAGTCGTTAAAGGTATTTTGGTGTTTTTAACTAAGGCACAAGTTATTAATGCTAGCTACAATCTGTTAGTGCATTTACTTGATTTGAAGAATTATATTTAAGTTGAAGGACTAGTTATGTAATTTTCTTAAAGTAATTAAAAGTTAAAAAATATATAAATATATTCCTGATTTTAGGTTAACATTTAAACACCACACCTCCACCGTTTCCACACCGTCCACCATCTTTATAAAAATATACTAAGTTAAGGGTATAAAACGTAAAAGTCTAAAAGTCTTGTGGTGAAAGTATAAAACTATAAAAGTATACTAAAAACGAAAATAGAAAATTTAAAAGTTTCGTGGCCAAAGGAGAAGACAATTTAAAACAAAAAAAAAACTTGATAAATTAGAGGGTTAAAAAGTTAAGGGGTATAAAACTTAAAAGTTAAAAGTTTTGTAGTGTAAGTATAAAACTATAAAAATTTATTAAAACCGGAAGTAGAAAAGTTAAAAGCTTCGTGACCAAAGTTGAATACATCAAAACTTAAAACAAAAAAACTTTAAAAGTTAAAGAGTACAAAATGTAAGAGTATGAAACATATGTGACTAAACTACGAAAACCAAAAGTTTACTATTTCGTTAAAAGAAAGTGTTTAAAAGTTTAAGAGGTAGAAATTATCAAAACCTCAAAGTTTTGTGGCCAAACTATGAGAAAGCAAGAGTCAAATCTGACCAAAATTAAAAAAAAAAACAATACCAAAATAATAATAAATATAAAATTTGAATAATTCGACTAATTTTATTCAATTCGAATCAAATTCAACTACAATTCAAAACTTTTAAAATTTGAATAATTCGATTCGAATAACCTAAAATTTGATTCAATGAACACCCCATAACTTTTATTATTTGAATAATTTGATTCGAATAACCTAAAATTCGATTCAATGAACACCCCATGAGGGTGTTGTTCGGATTGTGTAATGAGGTATCGATTTTCTTAGATAGGGTTCTTTAGTTTTTAAATATTTGAATCGTAATCGAATTCCAAACCTCCAGTAGCTTTGGTTTAATCGATAATCGCCTTTCCCTATAGTTAATTCAGGTCGGTCCGTAAGATTAACACGGTAAGATTAGAATCAAATTTGACTTGTTTATTGGCTTAAACAATGTATAGGCTGACAGCATCATTAATATGGTAAATGAGATTGTACTGTTCACCAACTAATGGGCTTACTCACTATTATTAGAAACAACATGCATAAATCCGGATGGCTGGTAAAATTAGGCTAGAATGACACTATTGAAACCTGTTTGTTGACATTTTAGTAAGATGTTGTGAAGGAGGTATGTCAGGCTTATCCGAGAAAACCTTCATTCTGCCAATGTATGCAGATAATGATCCAATCTTCTTCCCTAACAATATTCACATCTACTGATTAATCAAAATTAACGATTCAACGTATGATCCGAGGAAGAAAGAGCGTATACTCCCATATATACCAAGGCTCTTCACACTCCCTGTGCATTCCACATATACTAACTCATGATTCTTCAATGCCAAAACTATCTCCCCATTCATCCTAAACCCTACAGCCTTTCTTAACACACCCGGTAATCGGATAACGTATAGCCTCTCCCACGATCCCGCAACACCAAACCCGTTCATAACCCAAACGCCACAGCATTCTTTTCCTTTTCCCATATCGTACTCGAGCACCGTAAGCTGTCCTTTACGGCTACTCATTGCCAGATTTGAGATGTCCTCACAGACCAAAGCATCTGGAAGTGACATTTCATCGAACAGTTCACGGGCCAAATCAAACGACATGATTAGACAACGAGGGCTCGTCTCGATCTGCTTGTCACATACAACCCAATGTACGAACCCGTTTAAGCAAACCTGAGACCAGGAGATTCGAATCGTTTTACGTGGACGGTTAAGATTACCACCACGAGGCTTTCTCCAAGCATTTGATGCAAGTGAAAACACCTCTACCGATGGAGAATTTTGGATGTCTTTATAATACATGATTCTGATCACCTTAGGATCATGGGTCCTTGGGCAAACACCAAACCCTAGCACAGTCGTCCCTTGATCCCTCCTGGTTTGGTCGCAATTCGGAACCGTAACGACCCGTACGGTTTTTCGAATAGATGGGTTCCAGAGAGTAACCATATGATGATACATGGGATCTAAAACGTCATCAGTTAAACAAACTACACCATCGCAATAACCGATAACCGTAAAATATGCGGAAGTGTAGGGGAACTCGATGTTAGAAAAATGTAATCCGAAAGTTTCATCGTCTTTTCCTGTGACGTATTGCTCGATTCTACGGGTTCGATCAAAGTACCTGATGAATAGCGACTGGATCCCGGGGTGGTTGGTCGATGATTCGGCGAATTTGAGGTGTGCGGAGATGAAATCATGGGTGGTGAGGAGGGAATTCCAGGATTTGCAGACGGAACGGCATGTGAGGATGGAATGAAGAAGGAGGCGTTTGAGGATTTGGAGTTGCAGGTCGCGAGGGAAGTAATCTGACATGGTTGCTTTTTGGTTTGTTTTGTGGCATCATAGGTGTATCATTTTGGAAAGATTGGAGATTTCTGTTTTGGAACAGGGGAAGGAAGGCGGTTTCTACGTGGCAGTTGCAGGAAGCACCATCTGTGCTTGTACTGTGCGGGTATGTTTTTTTCTATGCTCTTTGTTTACTTTATATATACTAGTCTCTTGGTAAATAAAAAAAATTATAGGAAGTAAAGGATCAAAACTTATTTTCTAACTATTAACATGAAATTTAAAAAGTTCATATTTTTTTATTTCTTTTATAAACTTTAAAAATGAATAAATTATAAGTTGTATACCTCGTAATAAAAACTTGTAAAGAAAAATATTATATAAACTTTTGGACCTAAGTATTCACAAAAACAAAAAAAAAACAACAAATTCTGTGAGACATTTCATCAAAACACATAATCTAGATATTAAACTACTAGGATAGAACCCGTATGTTATACGGGTTGAATCATTAAAAATATATCTATAATTGTTAATTCATGCATATTCTCCTTATTACCAGAATAACGTATTACATTACATTAGATAAAAAAAAAACTAAAGTTATAATTCATAATATGATATTGGTGACTTTACTCTCTTTATTTTTAAATAAGAAAGAGAGTTTAAAAAAATAATCAAACCCTCAATAGCGACTACATGCAAGATAAACGTGATCATGTTCAAAAAACAATTAAACCCTCAATAGCGACTAACATGAATTATGAATTGACAAACTTGACACCTTAATGCTGTATAGAATGTTGATGAGTATAAAGTTTTATCAAAATTCTAATGAGCACATTCTAAATGTTAAGTATAAAATCTAAATTATAATCAAAAGATTATAATATTATCAGAGGAAGGTTCCCGTGCATCAGGCAAAGTTGCCTACATCCGGTACACACAGGGGCATATTAGGAATGTCCAGATTTCTCCCCATATGTGGTATATTTGGTAGTTATTCAAGTTCCCCCAGTTTTTAAAACGATCATAACTTTTTCATACGACGTTATTTTCGAAAACGAATTTCACCATAATTCTAGTCGTGATTTTATCTTTAATTTGAGATTAGGTTTGCTCGATTTGAAGAAACTTTTTTTTTTTGACGTTTTAACCGGGTTTTTTCTAGTTTTTATTTTTTTATTTTTTTATTTTTGGGTAGTACTAGCTGCGATTTAGGGTCCTAAAAATTTTCACATTTTAATTCGAAGCGTAGACATCTTTTTTTTAATTTAAAAAAAAAACATTGACATTGTACACCAGCACAGCACAACACATACCATCATAGACCAGCGCTGAAAGACCAGTCTACCAGCACAAGAGCACAATTCCACTAGCACAGCCAGCACAGACCAGCACAGCCAGCACAATTCCACCAGCACAGCCAGCACAGACCAGCGTCGTAAAAAACGTGAAATTTTTTTTCTCCAAATCAAGCAAACCTAGTCTCAAATTAAAGACAAAATCACGACTAGAAATATGGTGAAATTCGTTTTCAAAAATAACGTCGTATGAAAAAGTTATGGTCGTTTAAAAATTGAGGGGGAACTTGAATAAATATTGTTTTCCACATTTACCCTTCCAGCTTTAAGATTCCTCCACTCCTTCTCTCTCATCTCTCTTAATCTTATCCATCCATCAAATTGATCTAGTGGTCCAGATTTGGCCGCACTGAACTTAGGCAAAATGGTCTGCCGCATTTGATCCTAAACCATATTATCAATAAAAAAATTTATGTTGATATACATTAGAAAACTTACAATTGTATTAGTCGCGATGTCTAAAATTTCTAAATTGGATAAACATGACTCATTTGATATGGTAGAAAAAACTATTTAATTTTGGATATTATGAACATGATTTTTATCGTTTATGAAGTTGTCTATAAATAGTACCACCCACAACGCAACGCTGATTGAATTTGTAAAATAGTATTAGGTATTCTTTAATTAAAATATTAAATTCAATTATATTTGAAACACACACTAAATAAGTGTTTATTGGTATTTATAAGTTTCTACATATTTTTTAAAATAAAAATAATAATAGTTTAAAAATTATTTTTGGATAAAAATAAGATGTAAATTAATATATGATTGTCATAATTCCATAAATATAAATATATAAATATATATCATGATTATAAAATAGGATATAGTTTCCAATAAAAATAATTAATTAGGGAGTAGATTTGGGAGGGAAAACTTTTGTGAGAATGAATTTAGTGTTGACATGTGTCAACAATTGTAATTGTTTATTAGAGTAGTAAGAAGTAAGATAAGATGACACATAATTTTTTCTTAATTATAGAGCTCACCTCCACTCAAACAAATGTGATTTTTATCTAATCTATAACATGATAAAAAACGAAAAAAACAACAATGTAGACTTTATGTTTTCAATTCAAATATAATGAGCTTTAATAAAAAAAAATAGAAAGCATACATAACTTATACAAAAAAAAAATTATAAGATCCATGAGATAGATGTCAGCAACTCAAAGAAAAACTATCCAGTAAAGAAACACAACTTGTGTATTTGACATGCACTAAACTTGATCAATGGAATATTTTTCCACTCGTTACTAACAAAACATATCTCAACAATGAGAAGAAAAACATCAAATCCAAGTGCAAAAAATAAACATGAACTTTTTTTTATCTTCTACAGCATGTCGTATGATAATAGTTTATACAGCAAAATGTATTCGAACACATAATGAAATAAAATTTTAAACTTAGAAGGTCGGAAAAATCATCGGACCAGATTAGAGGAAAATGATATGATTTGCCTTGACCTTGGAGTTTGTAGTAGATTCTTTGAACAACAACAAGTATACTTCTCAAATTCAAATTTGATAAAAGTTATCCACCAGAATGATGCAAAAAACACTACAAACCTATCAATAGTACCAAATGCTATTTGTGGGCTTTACTGGGTACAATTGTTGTTGTTGTTGTATACCTTTTTAAATGATTATTTAAAACTTTTTATGAATTCTTTTTAATTTTTCATTGAAAGTGTTCTTTTTATTTTCTTTAGAGTTAATTGTCATTTTCGTCCCCGAGTTTTATAAGGGTTTGCCATTTCAGTACAATTTTTTTTACCTCAACTTCCTTGACGTTTCTAATTACTGTCATTTTCATCCCCATCACTAACATCCATTAAAAACTAAATCGAAATCAGGGGTATTATCGTCTTTGTCCATTTGCTTCTTATGTTGGGTTATTTTTGTCAATAAACATGTTATTAAAACTTAAAAATCATCACAGATTTCATTCTGCTTATTAAAACAAAACATTAAAACGTTAAATTGATCTTTTTTATTTTTGTCAATAAACATGTGTTTTAAGTTTAAATAAGATGTTTCTTGACAAAAATAACCCCAACATAAGAGCCTAATGGAAAAAGACGATAATACCTCCGATTTCGAGTTGGTTTTTAACGGTTGTTAGTGATATATAGAGACGAAAATGACAGTATAACGTCAGGGAAGCTAAGGTTAAAAAAATATTTTTTATACTGAAATTGCAAACCCTTATAAACCTTAAGGACGAAAATGACAATTAACTGTTTTCTTTAAAAGAAATTATATTGGTTTTAAACATTTTTACAAATATGTTTTTTTAGAGTGTTTTTTATGAAAACGTTTACTTTTTTTTTTACAAAATATTCTCATAAAAAAGTGTTCTATTAGTTTTTTGATTAATAATTCTATCAAGGTTTTATGTCTAGTTTTCATCTGAAACTTGTAAAAATTCTGTGGAGTCGGACGTCTTTTGTTTCCAATAGTTTTTTTTTTACTTATTTAATGTTTAGTTAAAATGTTAATTTTCTAAAGTTTGTATGTATACATTTCTTTTAATTTTGTTTGAAAACATTTTGAAAATTAATTTATTAAATGTTTTTTTTTCTAAATGAATATTTAAGGTTTTTTAATCATTTTTAATAAACTAAAAGTGTTAATTATTTAATCAAACAAAACATGTTTATTAATTTTCTTTATTTGTTTTAGGTTGAAGAAAAAAAAGACTCTTTCATGTACTACATATGACCATATTTAATGAAAAAATTAACGGTATTAAGTGAATTGACTGAAACAATTATAGAATGCAAACCATAGATCAGATTTGTAAAAGAATTATGTTTTAACCGAAACTATTTGACTAAAATAATAATTTACGTAATAAATGGGAGAGGAAACAAGAAAGTAACAAATATCATTTGAAAATTAGTAAATAGCCGGTCGTTATAATATAGTCACCATCTTCATTTATGGTTAATGTAACATCATTACATCAACAACGCCCCGGTATTGCTTTTTCAGCCTAGCAACCGACATCTTTCTATGAGCCACATATTCCCAAACTAAATATCTATACCATGTTTGATTCATAGCATCATAATGATAAAGGCAAGCCTTAAGAATATGCTATTAAGCTAAGGTTTTTCTTTTTAAAATCAAACAACTCAGTTATAAGAAACAAGACAAGATGTCAAAGTGTAGCGCTATCCAAGTTTATTTATTATGTTCAAGCTTCATTTTAGATGAATTAATAGGTTTCTTGTTAAACAGTAATAGTTTAAAAATGATGCATCTATTATCTTAATTGTAGAAAGAGTTAACTTCGTTTTTGGTCCTTAAGGTTTACCAGTTTTCTCACTTTTAGTCCAATTTTAAAAAATAATCAATTTAAGGGCCCCACCTTTGGTTTTTTTTCTCAATTTTGGTCACCTTAAAAAATTCATCGAAATTAATCGTTAAAATGAATGACATTTATGTCTGAATTGAACTCTATTCACCTTTAGATAGATCGACTTTCCTTTTAAGTTGGTAAATTAGAGTTTAATTTGGACTTAAATGCTCTTCATTTTAACGATTAATTTGGATGAATTTTTTAAAATGACCAAAATTGAGAAAAAATCAAAGATGAGGCCCTTAAATTGATTATTTTTTAAAATTGGATAAAAGTGAGAAAACTGGTAAACCTCAGGGACCAAAAACGAAGTTAACTCTTGTAGAAATAATCTAAAACTTTGAAAGATTGATGCACCGCTTTTATAAGGTTTATATTCTTTAAAAGTTATATATATATATAAGGTGCGTTAATTAAAAGGACGGTAAATTACGAGATATCACATATATAAGTGTAGGCTAACGTAAATATTTGTTTCCGTTTAAGTATGCACATGTTTGATAACAATTAGGACGGTTACATTAGGTAAATGATACTTGCATAGTCAAAACTTGTTACAAAAGTTTATTAGATTGTGAAAATATAACTAATGTAACGCTATAAATAACTGAAAGAATAACTAAAAATTAAGAGGGCATATATTAAAATTTGATATAATAAGTGAAAACTATTGTAAATTAAAATGTCTAATTTAACAACCACATATTCTGTTATGCCCCCTCTAAACATATTTGAGTTATATTAGTTATAAATTTATTATCCTTTCATTGTTAAACATTAAATTAATTCTAAAAACATTCTTACCGGAATATTATGATGATAAGATATAGAAGTAGAAATTTCAAATCATGTAAAGTGTAAGTATAGATTGTTAGAAAAATTATAAACAAATAAACATATTTATAATCACTGAACATGAATAATTAGTATCCTATTTTCTTTTTTAGTACTCAACTACATGTTGAAATGCGCGTTTTGTTATGTGTGTCTGTATTGTATATCTCATGTTGCATCTTCAGCAAGGGCGAATCTTTCTTCAGCAAGGGCGAATCTTATTAGGGGTCATTAGCGACCGTTTTTTCATCCATAAGTTCAGATGATACGCATAATTTATTGGAAATATATATAAAAAAGAATGAGCAGTTAAATTAAAAAACCAAAGCTCTGTTGCCCAATTTGTTCACGCCATCACTTACTACTTGAAGGTCTTTGGTTCGATTCTTGTTCCGTCCTCCCTCTCTTTAGTTGTTTTTTTCTATCTGTTTCTACACCACAACTTTTTCTCAACTTTTGAAGTGCTATTTTTTTCTTCTAAATTCTTCTCAATCACTTCCTTATATTTTTTTCTTCTAAATTCTTCTCAATCACTTTCTTACTTCCTTATTTTTGAAGTGCTAATTTTTTATTTTAAAGAGGGGTTATTGGATTTTAATAATATGAATTAAGCTCTATTGGCGGATAATAATACGAATTCAGGAATTTCCTTACAATAATACGAATTCGTCACTTAGGTGTAAAAAATGATACACCGTTAGTTTTTCACTAACGGTGTTAATTTTTGCTGACTGGACTGATGACGTGGCATGCCACGTGGCATGTTTAACCAATTTTTTAAAGGGTTATTGGATTTTAATAATATGAATTAAGCTCTATTGGCGGATAATAATACGAATTCAGGAATTTCCCTACAATAATACGAATTCGTCACTTAGGTGTCAAAAATGATACACCGTTAGTTTTTCACTAACGGTGTTAAGTTTTGCTGACGTGGACTGATGACGTGGCATGTTTAACTAGGTTTTTAAAATGAGGGACTATTTCTGTAATACCTTCAAAAATGTGGGGTTAATATAAAAAAAAGAAAAAAAAACCTAAAAATCTAATCAGCGTCTTCCTCATCCTTGTCACCACCATAACCTGTTCGCCGCCACCAAAAAGCATGTCATTATCCAGAAGGATATTTACTGAAACCTCGGTGGTGGCAAGGATGAGGAAGACGATGATTAGATTTTTAGGTTTTTTTTCTTTTTTTATATTAACCCCACATTTTTGAAGGTATTACAGAAATAGTCCCTCATTTTAAAAACCTAGATAAACATGCCACGTCATCAGTCCACGTCAGCAAAACTTAACACCGTTAGTGAAAAACTAACGGTGTATCATTTTTGACACCTAAGTGACGAATTCGTATTATTGTAGGGAAATTCCTGAATTCGTATTATTATATGTCAATAGAGCTTAATTCATATTATTAAAATCCAATAACCCTTTAAAAAATTGGTTAAACATGCCACGTGGCATGCCACGTCATCAGTCCAGTCAGCAAAACTTAACACCGTTAGTGAAAAACTAACGGTGTATCATTTTTTACACCTAAGTGACGAATTCGTATTATTGTAAGGAAATTCCTGAATTCATATTATTATCCGCCAATAGAGCTTAATTCATATTATTAAAATCCAACAACCCTTTTTTCTATCTGTTTCTACACCACAACTTTTTCTCAACTTTTGAAGTGCTATTTTTTTCTTCTAAATTCTTGTCAATCACTTCCTTATATTTTTTTCTTCTAAATTCTTCTCAATCACTTTCTTACTTCCTTATTTTTGAAGTGCTAATTTTTTATTTTAATTTCTTTTATGTTTTTCTTACTCCCATGTTTTTTTTAGATAATATTAACAACACCACCTCGAATAAAGATAATTTAGTTGAGTGGTTAGAGTTGATATTTTAGTCGTTTGTAAGGGTAAAAGTTCAATTCTCACTTATTAGATCGTTTTCTCTCTTCTTTTCACTCAACCTTACATGACCCGAATAGTCACACACTCACAATGACCTGTAAATTTTATGTTCGGTTCTATGAAATAGGAGCATCTAACCTAGCCCGAATAAACCTAAATTTTTTAGATTTGGTTGTTAGAATTTCAACCAACGGAAAAAAAGTGAAACCATAGGAAGAATCTTTTTTTGGGGTCCATCCTTGGTTTGACCCGATCCAAACATATACCCCGAAACATAGCGATATTTTGTTTTGGTCAAATGACTTTCGGTCACCACTAGAAACTTTCTCATGCTCCGCCACTGATCTTCAGTGAATTCAATTACATGTTTTAATCAAATACACCAAACTGAAAATACGACATTAAAAAACAAAAATATGGGTATGCTTTCTTGACTGATATTAATCTATGTTGCATTAGTTAGAAGAAACATTAACAAAATTAGATACGTAAAGGTAAACGTGTCAAATAAATTAAACCAATAAAACACTTTAAAAATAATTTAAAAGTGTTAAAAAAACAAATTAATAGAAACGATCTTAAAAAAATAATAATCACATATCACATTACAAGCCATTAATAAACATGATCAAGCATTCAAGCCATTACGATATAATTTTTTTAACGTCAAATGTTACTATTTCTAAAACGTTATCAAGCATTCAATAGTCTAGGGTTTGCTATTCAGAAAGGGTTCGCGGCGCAGCTTGTTGTCCGTCTTTCTTATATGATGTCTTGAGTTGTATTGTTATAACTCGGTTTAAAAGAACATTTCATTTTATATAATAAATATTATTCGTATAGTAATTACATCCTTGCAAATCAAGAAACAGGGTGGAAGGAAAGGATTGATCCTTTTTTTGTTTATCATCTCTTGTTTAAAGATGGAAACCATTGAACAAAACTAGCGGCCTATATTTGTATCTGTAAATGAAAATAAAAAACGGAAAATAAAAAAGGTCTAAAAGCGTAAGGTTTAAGATAGATCAGGGCGGACTGTGTAATTTATTCATAAAATCATGTCGGTGTGCAGATATTCTGGCTCACATGATATACAGATGTCTCGCGGCGTGTTTTCCATCCCCCCTAACGACTTTCCGATTCCATCAATCTCTCCACACACTCTGCTGCTCTCTAGTCGCCGGAAACCTTCTCCGGCGAGCCAATTAACAACCACCACCGTATCAAAAAGTTCAGAGAAAAATGGGTTCTCTTCCCTATTTTCTATCAGATCCATCATCGCAAAAGGAAACCCAACTCGTTGATCCGATCAAACTCCGAAACCTATTCAAATCCCAACAGAAATACCTCAACAATTTCTTCGACAAGCTCGACCATTCGCAAGCCCATTTATTCACGCAGACTCTCCTAAACTCCACCGGCACGATTTTCATCACCGGCGTCGGCAAATCCGGCTTCGTCTCCAAAAACATTTCCCAAACCCTCGTTTCTCTGGGCATCAAATCCCAATTCTTGTCCCCCACCGACGCTCTCCACGGAGATATCGGAATCTTGAACGAGAACGATGTGTTGGTTATGTTTAGCAAGAGCGGGAACACCGAGGAGTTGCTGAGATTGGTGCCCTGTGCGAGGGCGAAAGGGGCGTATTTGATATCGGTGACGTCGGTGGAAGGAAATGCGTTGACGGGGTTGTCGGATTTGAATGTGCATTTGCCGTTGGAAAGGGAATTGTGCCCCTTTGATTTGGCGCCAACCACATCGACGGCGATTCAGATGGTTTTTGGGTGTACGGTTGCGATTGCGATGATGGATGCCAAGAATTTGACCAAGGAAGGATATGCAGCGAATCATCCTGCTGGACGGATCGGCAAGAGTTTGATCTTTAAGGTTAGGATTGAAATAAGGGTTTCTTTTTCTTTCGTTTTATGCATCTAGTTACTTGAAACTAGATTCTTGATTTTGAAGCTTGAATGGGTTGAATTATAGGTCGGTTTTTGTAGTTAGTTAAATCGAAATTGGAAATTGATCTGGCATAAAGTTAAGAACTGTTATTATCTTTCTATTTTCTGCCTTCCCAATTTTGGTGTATTTTAATTTGTTCTGTGTTAAAACATCTGCTGCTGCATTTTGGGTTTAAAAGTTAGTTGATTTGACTCAACGTGGATATAAATTTTTATTCCTGAATCCAACGGTTTCTCTAGTGACAATTGAGATGAGTTTTGTTCTCAGGAAATAGCTGCAAATGTGGTTATCGCCAAAAAGGGTTAAGCTTGATGTAAATCTTGATTTAGTTAGCTTTTGAGAATTGAGTTAGATCTGGTTTCCGTAGTCATTTCTATTCGGTTATGCTGCTTACTTTTATGCTGCATAGTTGTTAAAAGCCCTCAGGCGAGGGGTAAGCAAGACACGTTGTAGCCAACCAGGCTCTCCGACTTCCATCCGGCCAGATCATGTAGATCCGGGTGGAATTTTGTAATTTCTGGCCAAATCGTTCTAAACCATTCAAAAGTGGTCTAGTATCAACGAGTATTTGATAAATTAAGATTTGGATTTGCAGGTGAAAGACGTGATGAAGAAACAAGAAGAGCTTCCAGTTTGTAAAGAAGGAGATCTAATAATGGATCAATTAGTTGAGCTAACTAGTAAAGGATGTGGTTGCCTTCTGGTGATTGATGATGATTATCACCTCATTGGGACGTTCACTGATGGTGATCTCAGGCGTACACTCAAAGCCAGCAAAGAGGGCATCTTCAAACTTACTGTTGGTCAAATGTGCAACAGGTATCTTCATTCGTTTCAATCTTCTTTTTTGTCTGTTTATTTTGGTTAAAATGATGTCACAAATAATGTGTTTGTCGCACCTGTGATGACTAATAATAATAGGAACCCGAGGACTATAAGTGCAGAAAGAATGGCGGTTGAAGCAATGAAGAAGATGGAGGCTCCTCCATCCCCTGTTCAATTCTTGCCTGTGATTAATGAAGAAAACATACTGATAGGTATTGTGACACTTCATGGACTGGTGTCTGCTGGTCTTTGAAGCCGCTATCGGTTCTTTATTTCTTATATTTTTACTGTGTAGCATTTAAGAAAGATTACTCCTGTCCTTCATGAATCATAAGGGTTGTATTACTATTCTCTTCATTTTTTCATTGTTCCCTTAGGGTTATCAGTGTTGCCTTTTGCTGTTGTACTTAGTATGGTCATCTTTCTGCAGAAGAAATATATGAACATGATATAAATTATTTTTGTTAATAATTGCAAAGCTATCCTGTCAATTCATTGAGTGGATACTTTCGTGAACGTGTGTTGGTTCTTTGAGGAGTTTAAAGTAATCCCAAGTGTCTTATTTGATAAACCTTAGAATGTTGAACAGAGCTGATCTAATGGTGTTCAGATTTTAAACCTCAATAAGGGCATTAAGATTGATCTAAATACATAATACTGAAATATGAACAAGTCAAAGATGGTCATCAACTGTTTGGTGCTCTTTGGCTGCTGGAGAATCAGTTGTCTTGTGGAGTCAAAAATGTTTCTGTTTACTGTTGGCAAAAACAGTTATGGTAGTTAGGAAAGATGGTTATGGTAACAGAAAGTTGGTGTGGGATGTCGAAAATATGGTTTGGGCTGGTAAATCTGTTAGGATGAGGAACTGGCATAGCAGATAAATTAAGAGGAATCCGTTGATGTTTATGATCTTGGATGGTGGGGCTGTCAAGAACTAAGGTAAGAGTGTGTTTGGTTTGAGGAATTATTTTAAGGAATTTGAATTTATTAAAGGAACTCAAATTTGAAAAAAGTGGGTTTGGCATTTTAATTTGACAAAATAAATTGAAGATCGGATTTTGAAACCGTGTAATGCATTTGGGGTGATAAAACTATCTACACATGGCATGATTGTCTCTTGTTATAGATATTTTCTTTGATCTAATGAATAAATAATAATGTTCTTATGAGTTGGAGCGGAGGAGTTGGGAAATTCATCCATGAGAATGTTGAGTAATGGCAGAGTGATTTTTTTATAAAGGGTAAGTATATTTTATAATCTTTTTTAACAGGCTCATCCACCATAGGAGAGTGATTTTATGAGGTGCGTTTCTTTTGTTTTCTTATGTCTGTTTTGTACTAATGAAACTTTAGTGCTAAAATCTAAGAGTTAAGGGATAAATGTTTAAGATTAAGGGTTTAGACGAGGTTTTAATTTAGTTTATGTAATAGCCGTCTCGGAATCCATTTTTTTGAAGTTTTTTTTTGCCTGTGATATTGCTACCGCAACAAGCGGCGGATCAAACCAATCCATTTTTTAGAAGTTTTTTTTAACTGTGATATTGCTACCGCAACAAGCGGCGGATCAAACCAATCGTTGAAATCAATAGAGATCAAGCTTTAAATAGAAGAAGAGAAAGAAATAAGATGAAGAAGAGATATAGAAAAGAAATGGAGAAAACGAGGAAGCTGAATAGAAGGGGAGAGACACACACACACACAAAAAAAACTCGAGAAATCATATGATAAACCGCAGTTAAGTTATATGATGAGTACATATACAAGAAGAGAAGAACAATGCTGAGGAATAAGAAGAGCAATAACCAGAACTATACAAACAAAAATGGAGAATGATAAGGTTCTGTTGAGGAGCTGGAGGAAGGGGATCAAAAACATAAAACATGAAGAAGAAAAAGATGAGATAAGAGATTGGTAGACAAGGTGAAGAATTAGGGCAGAAATAAAGAAGAATGGGATAGATGAGAATGAAAGAAAAACTAGATTTTTACTTATCTACGCGTTACCGATAGAGACATAATTCCCGAACTTATTAAAAACCATGTTGTAACCTAACTAATTACAATAATACACTATGATGCATCTTTAGTGCGGCTCACAAACTTCTCTCTCCACCATCCCTCTTTCACAATCGTGAGGGGCAACATTGTGGGACGAACACAAACCGTCCCCATTGTTTATACGTGGACTGTCATCTACCATCATATCAGCCACAGATGACCATGGACAACCCGTTATTGATGTGCTAATGATTTAATTTTTATTTTGAACGGTATGTTTGGGCCCAACGGCATTGCCTTTACAATATACCAATGTTCAATTCCCGATGAAACCCCCCGTCTCTAGCCGGGGGAGGTATTTTAGCTCACACCCGATTTTAAACCCAAAACCTTAATATCTCAAGTCCCTCAAAAGCCCAAATACCATTGAGGTATGAGCTCATTGGGGCTAATGATCTAATTGATTTGATCATATCAACGAGCAACCCCACCCATCCCCATTTTTTATAAGAGAGAGTTTTGCTAGGAAAGGTGATTTATACACCAACAAAATTGAAATTTAAATTACAGACACATTACAAAGCAAATGATACAACACATGAAACATCTTTCACGGGTAAGAATCAAATGACGTTTCAATAAGGCCCCTTCTTAAATGATTGAAAGTGAAGTCTCTAAGTAAATAAATATTGACCCACTATGGATACTCTAACGATTCTGATGATGTTAGCCAGCAGCCCCACCCATCCCAGCCTTTCATAGGAAAGTTTAGAAGAAACAGTTTTGATAGAAAGTGTGATTTATGCACCATTAAAAATGAATTCTAAATCACAAAAAGTAAATTATGGAAATCTGATTTGAGAACACGTTAAAACATCCTTATTGTGTAAGAGTAAACTCTGATGGCTTCAATAGTCGGTTAGTTTCTTTTCATGTGGCTATTAAGGGCTCAAGTCTCATGAAAGCGTATAAATATTTAAATTTTAGAGTAGGAGGGCTTTTAAAATAGTTTTAAAAAGATGTGTACAATAAAGTTGTATGAATTGGAGAGAGATTGGCACCGAATACTTGTAACAAAAGAGACAAGGCATGCAATGCAATGAAACGCACCAATTAGATGACATGCACACCTGTAGCGTTGTTTGGCATTCAAACCCTCTTTTCAATTTCATATTTTAAAAAAGACAAAAAAAAAAAAAAAAAAGACAAACTGAGAGCTTTAGTTGGGGCACAATTCCCATGCATATACCTCCCTACTCACCATACACCTTTTAACACCCACCCACCCACATCCACAACACACACAGAATGGGGATGAAGGGGCATCCACAGAGCAACTGCAGTGGAGGAGGGAGCGGTGGTGGTGGTGGCGGCGGTGGCTGGATGATGAAAAACAAAATAGCGGTGGTGGCGGCGGTGGTAATTTTGGTGGGTGTAATGGGAGTGATGGTGGCCCAGAAAGTGAAGGATAGGCGACTGTTTAGCCTTGTTATCAAAGACAAAGATCGCCAGATTCTCTCTCTCAACCTTCTCTTGCAGGTTAGTAATTTCATAAATAAACTTCATCTTCATGATCAACTAGAATCTGTCACATTTTCTAATAACTGTAATAAACTTGCATTGTGTTAATTATGTAGAAGGAAAGGCAATATGCAAAAGAAAACAAAAGGAAGAATCAAGATTTGAATGCAAAATTATATTCCCTTAGAACCCAGAAGACCGAACTCACTAACAAGATCATGGAAATGAGATCCATCATTGGTTCCATGAGAGAAGATCAACAAGCTCTGGAGTTGGCGATAGATGAGAAGCAGAACGACATCAAACGAAAAGAATCTGAAATCAGAGATTTGAAAAGCAACCTCCAAAGTCCACCTAAAATCCGGTCAGGTAGTTCCATTGATCCATTAAGTCATGAAGCCAACTTAACAAATGAGGTAACTACCACTAACGTCGGTGAAAGAGGCTCACGGTTTGGTCAATCCACCAAACCAATTCATCAAGAAATCATAAACCCAAATGTCAAAGTGGAAAATCCTAAAGATGGAGATTCAGAAAAACTTACAAGTTTAAAGAGCCATAATGATGAGGCAAAGATTGAAATGCTCAACACCACTAATGGTGGACTAGCCACAAAGGAGACATCGAATTCTGAAGAAAATGAAGTCGGTTTAGTCATGAAAGGAAGAAGGTTCATTATAGGAGCAACTGAAAGCCAAAGGGACAAGAGTAATGGTCGAAATGAAGAAACTCAACAGAAAGCAAACCCAGAAGAGGGTTCAACAGGAGTCGCACGATTCAAGTCTAATAGATCACAAGGTGAAGCTGACAGGATGGATAAAGATGAAGCAGATAGAGAAGTGGATATGAATACTTCTAGAAATGGCCCTGAAGAAGATAAGGACTATAAGGAAGAAACAGAAGACTGATTTAGCCATATCTTTAGATAGTCTTCTGAGTTCTGACTAAAAGTAATTCGTATGTTGTGTTTATCTGATTTCAGATACTGATGAGTGTTGAAATTGAATGTACTTTACTGTTGTTCCAAACTAATTACCAAATCTACTAACCGCAAATGGAGTTTATAGGGAGCATGAGTAGACCAAACACCGAAAACCAAAAGGATGGTTGTTATTCAAATATGTGATGTGATGTCTTTATGCAATGTAACATGGAAATACAAAATATAAACTAGAATCTTGAAAATAGGTCAAAACACTTGAGGAGCCCAAACTGTCCCCAAATGGAAAGCTGGGTACCAAGAAACCTTACACTCAAGTAATGAATTTATTAGCAAAAAGCTTCTCGAGCAGTAAGCAACCTCTTAGTTCGCTGCTTCCACCAATTTCTGCCACAAACAAGAGCGATAATGTAAAGGATCATCCTATGTGATGAATGATAGATTCATGAAAAAATTGACTTTATTAAAAGCTTAGGTCCGGTCCAAGTATAAATAATCTAGGATGGACTATTAACAATTTAGCATCAAATAATAGAGCTAAAGATTTGCACAAGTCCTAAGGTAACTGTGATTGTGAAAAAGCACCCTTAGAGCTATTTGCCACCTATTTGAAGACACGAAGACTACAAACAAGAAAAACATAAATATAACCTTTCCTATTTCTTAAAAATAAAATAGAGATAGCAACTAGAGACGTGTAAAAATATAAAAAAAGTGGTGTTTAACGAATAAAATGTTTATCATGTTATACAACATTTACATATTGAATCAGAAAGTTAAGAAGACAAGAATATTAACTACGCTGATGAATGCTTGAAGTTAGGGAACTAATTGGATTCTTTCTCCAAAATTGATTGGCTATAGGGGTTTTCTTTGCAGATAAAATTAGAAAATCAACCTAAAACGTGTCTAATTCATGGTTTCAATAATTTCTATTTACCAACTGCAATCCTACCAAAATGCGTAAATTAGGTGTCAAACACAATGTTCGTTACAATGTGCAAATGTGCAACTACCAAAATACTATTCAAATTGAAGCCAATGGCACCTGATAGAGCTATTGGGGGAGTCTTTTCTACATGGGTGTTTAACACATACTGAAGAGAATTGCGATTTTGGATGTAAATTTATTTACTGGGGAAAATGGCCAGTTTGCAGTAAAAAAGGATATGAATTGTTTACTCTTACAGCAGGTGATTGTGTAATTATCTAGATTTTTTAAAAGCATACGGGTAAATTGGCCATACTATGAACTGTTTTTCATAAAATAAATCAAAGGGGTAAATATCACAGTTTAATTACTGGGAACGGTATACTGAAGTTTGATTCGGTAAAATATGAAATTAAGAAGGTTCACAAGGGGGCATATGAAATTTACCCAATGTTACTAGCATAACAGACTACCAAAAAGAGCTCAAATGAGAAACAAATAAAATTGAATTCAAACAATTAAAGTATACCTCATCTTTCTTCTTGCCTCCTGAAAACGCCTTGTATCCACCGAAGATTGCCAATCCCCAGCCAGTTAAAGAGACAATAACAAACTGCAGAGATAAAAGCTCATGTAATCAATAAAATAACATTTAAAAGGTTCCGACTTTTTTGGAACACATAATTAGAAGGATACAGAGTTGGAAATTATGAGATTAATTCCAAATTACATATAGTTCAAGTATCTATGGAGCCTATAACCAGTGGCCCATTATTCACTTAGGAAAATCATGGTAGTACTTAAACTATTCTAAAACACCAAGGATCTTTAATCATTCCATAAACCTCCTTAATACCTTCTGAGTTACTCCAGTTTCAACTTTTTGTGCTATATTTCAGTCAATACTACAAATAAGATGTATTCAATTAATCATAAACCTAAACCATGTTCCATTGATAATCCTCTTCAGATTCATGCTTTATACATTGTACATATCAATCCTGTAAGTACTCCTAGCCACATGAATTCTTTTTCCCCAAAAAGACTAAGATCATTTGAAAACCCTAAAGCAATCGAATACTCTAGGCTTAAATTAGCTCAACAAAATTAAAATCAAACAAAATATCGAAAACAGAAGAAGGACTTACGTGCTCTTCCTTCCACTTCGAAGGACTCATCGGGTCTTTCCAGAAATCGACCTTTGCAGGTCCATGATGATCTGCAAATTAAACAAAATCACTCGCGTCAACGTTCCAATCTCATTTCCAATCAAATACGTACTACGTTATATATATTATGCATCAATCTATATACAATGACGATTATTGTGGCATATACTTGATTTAGAAATAAATAGAAATCGTGTGTATGCCATATCTTACCGGCGGCGCCGGCGAGACCACGGCGCTGGATAAGAGAAGCGGCTTGAGAAGCCGATCTGGAAGAAGAGAGGCGTAGAAGGCTTGCAGCTTGACGCGCCGCCAAAGTCGATGCCATTTTGCAGCGGTGGACCTTTCTTTTTCGATCGATAGATCGGCCTGTGCTAAAATATTTTGGGGGATGGAAACTGGAAAGTGTCTGCGGGTCGAATACAAGAAGATGCGGATGCCTACATGTGAACGACGTCGTTTCATGTTAATGCTATAAATTGCAAATTGCTCCCTTTGGTTTTCTTTATTGTCTCTAAACGCCCTTAAACAATCACACAATATAAAATAGGCCTTCTTTGGACCCCCATACATTTTGAATTGCATACCTACATGGTTTTTCACTTTTTTATATGTGGTAAAGTTTGAAAATAATAAATGGAGTTAATGGCCATTTTTGTTCATGTGATTTGGTGATTCTTGTTATTTTCATTAAAAAAAATTTTTTCAGACTTATACTTTGGTCTATAAGGTCAGCGTTATCCATGTTCTAGTTTCTTGTTTACATGATTTTCTTTAGTTCTATAAAAATAGGCAGGCATCCCTTATATATTCTTTATAGTTATTCATATTAATTAACTTGTAAACATTACAAGTATATATCAAAAATAAGTTTATAATTATATTATATGAAAAACCAAATGATAATAAACAAATTCAAATGAACACATAAAAATCTTAATCTAGAGGTAACATTTTCGGCAACAAAAGGAAGAAAACCATCAACAAAATTACAATAACAAGAATGAGGCCCACCGCAATGCAAGTACATTTTCTAGAGCTCTTTTGCAACTCTTTAGCTTCTCCAATTTGTTCAACCCCAAGTCGCACAAAAGAACTTGCATGTGCCACATGACTTTCAATATCGTTCAATTGTTGTCCTTGAGCCTCAACTAACACAGCCATGTCTAAGAAGATTTGGTGTAGTTCAATTAGGTTCTTCTCAATTTCAATAATCGCATCATGTCTTTCTTGAATTTCCGAAATCGTGTCCATAATTTGTCCTCGACCTTGATCTTGAATCGCTTTTCGAAGAAAATCTTCCCCATTCCCGCTAGATATTAAGTTCTCGATCAACTCATCGTCGGCTGTCTCGCCAGTGATGGTAAAGTATCTTCTCCCGATAGTCTCCTTGTACTCGTCGTTTATTTTGGCTCGCAATTCTTGAAAGTCGTCCATCATGATCTTAAGCTTCTTACCCAAACCACTAACTACTGAGGTGCGAGTGCGGTCAGCTGACGATCCAGGCCCACAACCCGGGATCTTTCTATGTTCGATATTGGACTTCTCAAGGGCCTCTAACTTGCCCTTGATGACCTTGACAATCTTTAACAAGTGCGTAAAATCGGAATCCATCTTAGATCTAAGCAACTTCATCTTGTTGGCGTTTTGGACCATTTTGCTTTCTTCATTTGACTCCTGTAACTTGTTGTGGAGTTTCTCGACGGCCATCATATCATCCTTTACGCTCTCTACATCGTGGAAGAACTTATCAAGATCGATTGTCTCGTTTGTGACGGACTCCATGTCATCGACATATGCTTGTCTCTTTAGGTCTTGATATTGCTTAAATGAATTGGAAAATAGATCATTCATGTTGTTTGGAAAAGGAATTTGGGAGGAGGGGTTTTGAGTTTAGCTAGCTTATATATTGTAGAAAGGAAATTGAAGCAAGAACTCAGGAAGAAGAAATTGAGAGGAACAACAAATGTTGCAATTAATGGTGGTATTGGAGATCCATTAACTTTGACTATATTGAATAACAAAGTCAACGGCTATGAACTCGCATCTATAATATCGTATTTTATAATCATCTTGTGCCTAACATGGGTAGCAGTAGTGCTACTCCTAGACTCCTAGTGCCTTCAAATTGTTTCTTTATGATAATATGGAATCAAATACCAAGTCTTCTAAGATAGCAAGTTTAAGTTATTTAAGTTACTTGGTTCATAGAATTTCTTTTAATGAATTAATATAACATATCGAAACTCGAAAGATCTTAAAATGTAAAAAATTAAAAATAATTGAATTTGAAATTGAATGTTTAATATAAATTAGATTTTTAGGAACAGACATATGGCATAAAATCATATTTGATATGTATGTATGTTAAAAACACGTAATTGTTTTTTATTTTGTGTGGAGCAAAGTTGTGCCACTCAAAGTCAATTTATTTATTTGGAGGGCCTTTCTTGGAAGACTTCCCACAAAAGACGCGCTTGCAAGGAGGAATGTTCATGTTGGCTCGTTGGCTTGTTTTCTTTGTGACGACGGGTTGGAATCGGTTGACCACGTGTTTACGGGATGTCCCTTCGCGGATAGGATTTGGACCATCGTGGCGCAATGGTGTCGTCTCCCTAACCTCTTCTTCTTCTTCTCAATCAAAGATGTGGTCTAGATACACAATGGGTCTTCGGTTTTGGAGTGGAAATCAAAGGCGTTAAACACGATCATGCTCACTACGTGTTGGTGCTTGTGGAAAGAGAGGAACAATGTTATCTTCAACCACAAATCCCCTTTGGTGCACCGGGTAGTTTTTGAAATAAAAACTTGGAGTTTTCTTTGGTTTCTTAATCGATGTAAGTCTCACCATATTAATTGGGAATCGTGGTATTCCTTTCTCTTGTAATGTTCCTAGTTGGCGCCTTCTAGCTTCTTGCTAGGGGTTTTGCCCTTGTTTAATGCATTGCCGTTCCAAAAAAAAAAGCCACGTAGGAATCGAGGTGGTCTGGCGGCCTGACAATGATAGCGGTGAATGCAACTAAGGTAGAAGTGGTGACGTTTAGCAGAAGATGTGGACCGGTGGTTAATCAGGGGTGTTCAAAATTATCCATAAGCGAGAAACCCCGATAACCAAATCGTATTCGTAACCAGAAAAAACCGATCCGAATTGCCTATTCGGTTTTCGGTTCGGTTCTCGTTTCTAAAAAAAATTGCTTATTCGGATAACCAAACCGAATTCAATCTAATAAATCGAATAAGAAGCGATTAATCAGTTTATTTGGATAACCAAACCGAATTCAATTGAATAATTAAGTTCAATTAGACACATTTTCAATTCAGATCGGTTTGGATTTCGAATAAACCCAAAAAAATTAAAACCGAATAAACTGTTTTCTCCGATCTAATGAACAACCCACCTGGGGTGTTAACGATAATGAAGTTGGTTATGAGTGAAGAGGACAAGGATGATCAGGTCAGAACAATTAAGCCGGAACACTGAATGCTCGTCAAATAACCAATGCCAGAAAACTTCTTCAGGTCACCAGAGATGGAACGAGGTGGATTCCTACACACTAAACAACCACGTTAGGGCGGTACATGGGAAGAATAGCCCATATATCGGCCATCCGGCATGAGGATCAATAACTCGTAGGAGAGCGTGGGTTTGAAAATCGTGTTATCCGATGGAAGTCTAGCCAACCTACTCTAAAATTTAAATAGAAATACAGATATAACGATTTTAATAACGTTATAAAACAAACTCAAGAAACAAAATAATCTAACACAGATTCGTGTATGTGTTGTTGATATATATCCTGAATCCACAGCAAGATTAACCTAAGACATTCTAATCAACCCACTACACATGAATAAGTATACATCGCACATTTAATTTGCTCATGTAGTCAAGTTCAAACATGAGAATAAGTATATGTTTATGTAAGTCTAACTTAGAGAGTTTTGAATGAGAGATAACCTAGTATAGTTGAAAATAAGTATTTGTTTATGTAGATCTGAGTCTTGATTCTTCCGTGATTGATGTCATTGATCTTATATTTGGGTTGTTCAAGTCTCATTTGCTTTTATGAGTCATGGTATCTTTGGGTGGGTGTGTTTTGAGTAATGTCACTAAAGCTTGTTAGGGTCATATCGTTGTGATCCAGGCCTATATATGATTCTTCCGTGATTGATGTCATTCTTATGTATGAAGTTATGAAGTTATGAAGTTATCATATATTGACAATAACCAACCATATGAGTCAGACTAACTTCCCAACTGTAAGACCTACATATGACCTTACATAAACATATGTTGTTTTTGTTGTTGCTGGCCGGCTGATGACTCCATGGCAATAATGCTACACCTTAAGTTTCTCTCTTCAATCTGTTTAAAAGTAATCACATTAACACATTAATTAAAACATTAAATTAGATAATATCATATAATTAGCAGTTAAAGTTATAAAGTGATCAAGAAATTAATTAGTTCTAACATATCACCTCTAATGTTGAAATGATTCTCATTTGCTCAAAGCATTCTTCCAGCAACAACTTCTCCTGACTTACAATCTCTGCTAGCTCCGAAACTTTGACCATTGTTTCATCAGCCTATATATGTCAAATGATTTGAAACAAAAACAACAGTTAGATAGCATATATATTAGCATGTAAATTGTGCACAAAAGATAGCTTACAGGCGGAGAAATCGAAGACAACATCGACTTGATTGTGGCAACCAAATGTGAAGTTTGTTGGAAAGCCATTGTAGCCGATCCAATATCAACCTAAATAGATAAGAATTTTGTTATGGATAAAATTGCACAGGCTTGACTTTAAAAAGTCAAAGGCATTTTCTATATATTCTGACCTTGGCTCCTTCAACAAGGGGTATCATACAAACAACTGCATGTAAATAATCTGTCATAACAGATACATCTAAGATATGCCTCCTTTCAATGTCTCCCCATGCCTCCAATAATTTTACCTACACAAAAGCTAATCATGTAAATATTGGTTTGACTTTTTCAAACAGTCATTTAAAAAATAGTACTCAAAATTACTCTCACTTGAGATTGTAGGATCAGATTTAGTTTCATTTCTTGTTTCTCTTTCTGTAATTGCAACCTTTTCTGCACCACGGATTGCCTCAACTTTGCCAAACTTACATATCCATATAATAACGTGTTCTGCAACAAAAGGTATATATGTCTCAAAAGTCAAAACCACAAACTTTTTATATTGTAACTAAGTCTTTTAAGAACTACGTTTCATTTATCAAAACGAAATACCTCGGATTGAGCAGCTAAATTCTGATGAACATGTTGAGCTCTAGCATTCGCGTATCTCCATTGCATCCAACTATTCTGCATCAACCGAAGCTGATGAACATTCTCCGCATTATGATCAGAACCCAAAGGAGAATTAGAGCTCAACTTAGAGTCTCCTTTCTTACCCTTGATCAAATCCAGACCAATATGCAGAAGATTCTTCTTACCCCTGGACGAAGTAGGAGGCTTTGGCGATCCGAATCGCAATGGAGAAGAAGACGGATTCGGATTCGCCCTTTTCGTAGTAAAAACATTCTTGGGAGAATTATATTGCATGGGAATTGGCGGGCTAATGTGTAATTTCGACTGAACATCAATTCCGGACTTTTTAGAACTCAATGTGGGCGCCATGTATGACGCCGGAGAGTTTCTTCCGCCGGTGAACGGAGAGTAGTTACCAAGATCACTGTTTTCTGAATTATCCGAGAAAGAATCCGATCGCGTCTGTTGATACGAAGATCTCCGGCGAAGAGCGTTTTCGTCTACCGATAATCTCCCTGGAAGTATAACATCCTGGTTTGAGTCAAACCCGTGATCAGATGATCTCGTAAAGGAAGAGGATGTAGATGTTCTTCCCGGAGATATAAGTTTCCCGCCGAATCTCATCGACGAACTTCTTCCACCGAAAATCGGTGTGTAATTATAAAGCTCTTTGAGGTTGTTTTTCGTCGACTCCGAACAGCTTCTCTGTTTGCTAAGAACCGGCGAGTTTTCAGATCTTTTAACGCCGCCATGTTTGCCATGTTTCCGCCTTTCATTGCCAAGGTGATCGGCAAGAGTACTGGCGGCGGAGATCGGTTGGTTATCATTGTTGTTATCGGATAATTTTGATGCGGAAGAAGGCCAAAGCCCCCGAATAAATCCGGTGTGTTTGTGTTTTTGTTTTTGTTTGGGTTTTTGGTTGGGGTGGTTAGGAGACAGAGTGTTGTTATGGTTTAGCAGTACTAGTGGTGGCGGAGACGGTGGTGCTGCGGTGGAGGAGAGGTAACGAGAACTTACTTCTCGGGACTTTTGCCGGCGAGTTTGATCGGAGATCATGGTGGTGAGAACTGAGAAGCTGAGAATGTGGGGAGTGGGAGAAAGTTGAGAGGAAAAACAAATGTTCCGCTCAAATAGTGCCGGCTAGACGGATATTGCGCCTGCAAGTGTAAATTTACAAGACTGTCCTCGTTTGCCATTGGCCATTGAGGTTTCTTGTAGCGTGTGAGGGTAATATTGGAGTTTCAGATGATTTTGAAGTTTAAGAAGCCGGCGCTTACTGTTAAAAAGCACACAATCAGGATGTGCCACGTGTATAGTTATTGACGTGGTATTACTGGAGCGGTAATTCTCAAATTTTAAGTTAAAACATTTTTTCTTTTCGAATTCAAATTTATGAATTTTGTTAGGTTTATTCGAATTATACTCAAACGGGCAACGTTTAAAAAACAATTTAAGTTATTTAATTTCAATAAATTATAGTTTTTTATTTTTTTTATTAAATAATATTAATATTACTTAAAGGATCAAATTACAATCAAGTGACAGGTAAATATGCAACAAACTACGTTGCAACCCCTTTTAGATAGCAAAACCGATCCTATCAAAGACAAAGCTACGAGCCTACGATTCTACCAAAGACAGTTATAATAATTTTTTATTTAACATTAATTTCATAGAGTAAATAACAATTTAAAATATTTAACTTCACTTGTGCAACTTGCAGCCACAATTGAACACCTGTCAAATTTGGGTTTAGTTACAACCTTAATCTAATGGCCACCTAAAAACGGTTGACATGTCCGCTCTTGCATCCGTCGTTGTTATGTTTATTCTTGCTTTTCTTCTACCGGTAGTTTCAAGCATTCAAAGCTATTGAAAAAGGTGAGAAACATCAATCAATGGAATATATTTAGCTAACTGTTTAATGCTTTGATGCTAACTTTAAGTGCCACGGAAATCTAACGTTGGATAAGAGATATTGGGTTATAAGAAATAACCCTATCTTAAGCAGAGGGGCACAGCGCAAAAATGTCAATTCGGATATTGGATTGGAGTTTCTGGAGTAGGAATAGGTTGGAAACCGTGTTTTCTGAACCGCTTTTAACAGTTGGATAGTTATTACTGTTATCTACTTATCTATCGTCTATATAGCCCTTTTAGGCTTTTTTTTACCCGTTTACTTCACATGTGCACATGTGTCGGTTTTAAATAGATATCCAATGTATTGGTTTAATCATAACAATCAAAACACTAAAACGAAGACTAAACACAAACCAATAAAATGTATTACAATGTCTACATTTTGACTAAAATGAACCCACTTACCCACATCGGACTAGTTTCAATCCAAAACTGTTTGGGCCAAAAACCCAATTTGTACAGTTACCAACAACACAAAGACGTATTGAGTAGGATTGAGAGGAAAATTCCATAGTAAGCATATTTCAATAGGAACAATCCATGATGAGTTAAGTAACAAAAAACATATTTTAGATTCTCGTAAACAAAGCTGTCTATATTGATTGGTACGAGAGGACAAATGTTACAATGTATAATCATAAACATAACTATGTATACCAATAAAAATGGTGAATGCGTAAAAAAATATTTAAGGTCTTGAAACATCACTAGTAGTAACATTAAGTTGACCCATACAGTATACAAATATAAAAATGTTACACTAATTCCATATTCCATAGAGTAAATAACATAAACCTTAATGACAAACAAGAGGCGCTAGACATGAACCAAAAGACCTAACGTGCACAACCGGTATTTTATGATAACTTACCCGTCAATCTTCGCAGCAAAAAGACCAGTGGAAATCAGTGAAAATTGCATCTTTCCAACATAGAATGACTGAAATCAACATACTTTTCCCATAAAGGCTTGTACTTCTCCATTGCAATTTTCAACCAAGGTTTTGAGTTGCCATTGAAGTGTAACACAGCTCCCTTTTCTATCACCCGGGAATCAACATTTGTATATCCCAAACCTAGTACATGCCAACTAGGATCTAAAGGCTCAGTCAATCCATAAAATGTAAGAAGTCCGGGTGGCAGCGTCCCAAGCTTCCACAATGTCCGGTCCACGTTCTTTTCTTGCCAATAATGGTAGATCCCAGTAACATTTCTTTTTCTCCACTCGACCAAATCAAAAACATTCATCCCAAAAGCCCATCCACAAGCATCAGGGTCAAAATGTGATCTTATTAACGGGTGAGAATAATTCAAATACTTGTGGTATCTATGAAACGTCTCCATGCACGTTTCCACTGCACCGTTAACATTACCTTTTAAATCAATAGCAAAAAGACCAGATAAATCCTTTTGAACCACAACATCATCATCAAGAAACACTAGTTTCTTCAATGAAGGAAAAACTTCTGGAATGTAAAACCTTAAATGGTTCAACATTGATAGATACTTAGGGTTTCTGAACTTGATTGGAGTTTTCCCACCATCATTACTTCCAGAAAAGTAATAACTCTGGGTTTCAGAATCTTGTAACTGCTTAAGAACAGGGACATAAGAAGCATTTAACCAGGTGAAATCTTCGAACTTTTGAACATCAACAGTCACCCCATGAAAATTGTTCATAGTAAACCATGCTTTCATTGCAGCATAGTTGACTTCATCAGTTACAAGATGGAACACTAACCTATCAGGGTTCAAGGAATTTGATGCTGTTGAATTTATCACAACCGAAGTAGCAAGAATATTGTCCGAGAAAACACAGAAATGATACAGATTGTTGTCTTTTAATTTCACACTGATTTGCCCGTTTCTGGAGAGCTTTCTCTGTAAATCTGGTTTCTTGAACCATTCAGTTGTCAAACGAACACCAAGACAGTACAGGCTTTTAGGGACTTCTTCAGCAGCAATCTGTCCATATTTGTTACTTTTATCAGTAACAGAACTCATTTGTTCTTCAAGATCTTGGATTCTAGCTTTTAGTCTCATGATCATTGTTGAGCTGTCATAATGAAGCTGCTGGGCTTGAAAAAGTAAAAGGGCCATGTCCCTAACAGCAGTCTCTGATTCTCTAAGCGTTAACGGAGACCTCCTCAATGCAGCATTTGAAAGAAGAATCTGAGAGTTGCGGATTTGAGCACTCAATTCCCACGCAAACTGGAGGTTGTTGCTTTCTTTCGCAATTACGACAAATGCTTTTGCTAATGATATTTGATCATTCAGTTGCCTTGTGATTGAATCAGGATTTAACATTTCAGCTGTCACATTAAGACCCTCTATGACCTTATCATTCCTGTATGAACTCTGCATACCACATATTCCAAGTATACATGTTATTAGACTAAATCCTTCTTTCAGAAAAAGTTACTACCAGATAAAAGAACTTCATGCTCTAAATTATAGCTACATGATGCACATGGATACATAATCTAATTTGTATTATTAATTTCAACTTTGAGCACTTAGTTCTTCATGCAGTTTTAAATTACGAAACAGTAATAAAGCATCCCAGATTCTCAATACGGATTCCAAATTCAATGTTATCATGTTCCTTTGATTAAGGAATCAAGCAAGATGACTAATGTTACAAAATTAAAACGTGGCAATCGCCTAAAACAGAGGCATTTTAGTGATTTCATTCAATTAAACATAGCAAACATCAGACGCTAATAATCAATCAATCAATCAACTTGTTCTAGAAAAGATAACGATTGTGAAAGAAGAAAATAGACAGAAATCACCTTAGACAACACAGATCTGGATCTAGGTTGGGCGCTCTCTCGACTTAATAAAACGATTAACATCAAAACCGCCAATCCACATAGCGTCAACCAAAACACGTTCGAAAACCGCCGCCTCACAGGCCGCCTAAACTCCGGCCGTGGTCTTCTCATCACCTTGTATTTACAGCCGCCTTATAAACCCTAAAATCACATCCAATCACAAATAAATAAGACCAGCCACCGCCGGGTGATAATATGAAACCGGATCGAGGGTTTTAAGCAATAATCAGATCAAAATTAAGGGGCGAATTGAAATCGAGAGCGGCGATGAGAAAGGGAGAATCAAGGGTTTGATTATGGTGAGATTTTTGGGGCATCAGGCAATGGAAAAACAGTGAGCAAAGGGAGAATCACCACTCACCAGGAGTGGTCGAGACTCGAGAGAGATCTAGTTGACTGCCAAAGTTTATATTTAATTACTGAAATAGTCCCTCATGTTTTGTTAAATCTAGTTTATACCCTTTACTTCTGTATGTTGCGAGCATGAACAATTTATTAAAATAACTAGTCAATGACCCGGGTAAATATCCGAGATTGTGATATAAAAAAAATTATATTAATTAAAAGATAAAAGCTTCTTTCTAACTATTGACATGATCTTCAAAAGTAAATAAATTATAAGTTGTATACCCCATTAATAAAAACACATAAAAAACATACTTTAAAGTTCTAAAACCTATTTTATAAACTG
Source organism: Deinandra increscens subsp. villosa (assembly GCA_039602395.1). Lineage (NCBI taxonomy): Eukaryota > Viridiplantae > Streptophyta > Magnoliopsida > Asterales > Asteraceae > Deinandra > Deinandra increscens. The sequence continues at coordinate 17,766,641 of JBCNJP010000027.1, forward strand.
TATCCATATAAATTTTGGACATAAGCATTTACAAAAATAAACAAACAAACAAAAAACTACAACAAGCTCAATGAGCCATTTCATCAAAACACGTAATCTACATATTAAATTATAACACACAATTTTTTCTTAGTTATAGAAGTCACCTCAACTCAAACAAATGTGATTCTTCTCTAATCTAAAACATGATAAAAAAACGAAACTAACAACAATGCAGACTTCATGTGTTCAATTAGAAAACAATGAGTTTTAATAAATAAAAAAAGTTAGAAAGCACACATGATTTATACAAAAAATTAGAAGATCCATCAGATAAAAAACAATGCCTGCAACTCAAAGAAAAACTATTAATCAAAGAAGATCCCCTACTGACACAACTTGTGTATTCGATATGCACTAAATTTGACCAATGAAATATTTCCCCACTGGTCACTAACAAAACATATAGGAAAATTGGATTTAAATAATCCCAACTTTTGAGTGTTGGCTGGCAATAATCCCACTTTCAATAATCACTCTCACTGGTCCCAACTTTCACCCTATTTACTAATATTGGTCCCGCCGTTAAAAAAAATTAACACCGTTAAGTCTTGCTGACGTGGCAGGTGATGTGTAATTTTCTTTTGTTTTTTTCTTGTTAACTCCATGCCACATCACCATCTTCATCCTCACACCATTCTTCCATCCCACCACCACCACCACCACCACCTGAACCCTCCCCACCACCACCACGACTTGTGGCCACCAGTTGGACCAAAGAGGGCTGGCGAGCCTGGTCCTCCGGCGAGCACTCCGGTGAACCTCCGGCGAAGTCATACGGCGGTGATATGGCGTTCTCGTTTCAGATATGTCGCCGATTCACACGGAAGCGAATAATCCGGCTACGACGGCGTGCTTGTTTCTCCGTGTTTGAGGAACAAATCCAGCAACAGGTCGGTTGTTTTATTCTGTAGTTCAATTTTCAATTGTGAAATGAATTTAATAAACCTGTGAATTAACGTGATTAATTTTTACGTTCCGAATTCACGTGAAAACCAAATAAGTTATAAAACGAATCAGAGTGTTCATCCTGACATAATTGTTAACCGGGAAAAATGTTCATCTTGATTAAACTTTATCATCTAGGAATTCAAACAGAAGCTTCCTCATATACAAACCTACAACTAAAATCTTTGACCAGAAGCATAATATTGATCAGACGTACGTAACTCACTTGCTTGAACCGGAACATAACATCAACTCATCTCTTTCGAACAAAGACACAACACTCAAACGGAAGCTCCATCGAAAGATATTCATACTCAAGAGAAAGATAAACCCGACCTGAAGCATGTTGACCGGAAATACGTGATTCCGGTGACTTGAACTCGAATCGAAGCTTTTCTTTGTTAGAGAGAGAAATGGTGTTTTTCGGAGAAGTTTTCTCGGAACTCAAAACTATGTCAACCGGAAGAGGGTTCGCCGGAGGTTCACCGGAGTGCTCGCCGGAGGACCAGGCTCGCCAGCCCTCTTTGGTCCAACTGGTGGCCACAAGTCGTGATGGTGGTGGGGAGGGTTGCAGGTGGTGGTGATGGTGTTGGTGGAGTGGAAGAATGGTGTGAGGATGAAGATGGTGATGTGGAATGGAGTTAACAAGAAAAAAACAAAAGAAAATTACACATCACCTGCCACGTCAACAAGACTTAACGGTGTTAATTTTTTTTAACGGCGGGACCAATATTAGTAAATAGGATGAAAGTTGGGACCAGTGAGAGTGATTATTGAAGGTGGGATTATTGCCGGCCAACACTCAAAAGTTGGGATTATTTAAATCCAATTTTCCAAACATATATCATAAGTGAAAAGAAAGACACCAAATTCAAGTGCAAAAAAATAAACATAATTTTTTTTTATCTTCTACAGCATGTGAACATGACAATAGCTTACAAATGAAAATGCATTGAAACACATAATAAAAAGAAATTTCAAACTTACAGGGTCGGGAAATCATTGGACCAGATTAGAGGGAAATGATGCAATCTGCCTTGTGTTTAATATTGATGTATAGTTCTAGTGACACCTTTGTCTTTATCTTTTTTATTTTTTTGTATCATTTTTTAAATTTATTTTAAATATTTTTTAAACTGTTTTATTAATTTTAGTTTTAGTTTCAGATTGTTGTCTTTAAGCATATGTTTTTTAGTGTTATATTTAAATATATCTCTTATTTTAATGTCATTGCGTAATCTTTTTGTATCTTCGTTCTTTTACATTTTTTTAGCAATACCACTCTTTTGTGTACCAGCGTTATCTTCGCAACAACGCATAAGTCGTAAAATCTAGGTTCTAAATATATCCAAAATAAGGTAAGTATATAAAAGAGTAAATTACGGGAATTGTCTGTGTTGTTTGTCCAAATTTCACCTTTCGTCCTTATGTTTTAATAATTACGTCTATGGTACGAATCCAAACTTTTTAAAGAGGACGGTACATCATAAATTTTACTATCAACAAAAAAATATTACACCTAAAAGGTAATGAGAAGCTAGGGATATACCCAAGCCTAATTCATCCCAAAATGATCTCGGCCTAATAAGATGAGATAGTCATCTTGGCCAAAGATCAAACTAACTAACCATCGGCTGTTCAAAAAAAAAACTAACTAACCATCTATGAAACTGAAATCTATACATCAAAAACTTGTCAAACCGGCAAAACAAACATACAGAAGAAACAATCAAATACATATCAAATGAAAAGCACACAGACAAAATATGTCATCATCAAACCCTTCTGCCCTCATGAAAGCCATTAGCCATACCATGAGAATACACCATAGCATGCTCAGCAACCAGACCAACCAGACCTTTTCTAACTTTTCTGCAATGCATAATACCCAAATTTCCCAAATGTCAAACAGCCCATTAATCAAGTCCCTGATGTTTTGTCCATTTAACCATTTCAGTCCATTCTTTTAAAAAAATCCATTTTGGTCCTAACGTTTCATTTTTATTTCAATTCCGGTCCATATTCTAACACTCTTAATATTTTGCTCTTAGTCCATATAAAAACACCAAAATACCCTTTTTCTTTAATTAAATAAAAATACCCTAGAAGATCTTCTTACTCCATTTCTCACAATCAGTTAAAAACCTTAAATCTTCTTTCTCCATTTCTACGTTTGCTTTTGGTTTTTCCGACAAGAATTCCATTTCATATTTTCCGGAAAAAACACAGAGATGGCCGGAAAATCCATCGGAAGCCTCCTTCTCAACCAACAAACCCTCTCCTCCGCCCTCACCGCCGCCACAACGGCCGGAATAAAAGAGAAAATGCTAAGTATAGCATGTGAACTCATCCCATATTGGTTGGGTGATGAAACCAAAATTGGTTTATAAGGTGAGAACCTTATCAACTATTGTTTTCTTTAGTAAGACACATCTCTTGGACCCTGAGGGCTGCCCTAACTCGCGGCGTGGGTGTATGGATACAATGTGGTGCTTTGATGGCGTACTTTGCTCTTCGTCGCGCCGCTTGAGAGTCGCCTCATTGTTTTTAAGTTGAACCGGAAATTCTTCTGGTAGAAGTTGGAACGGACCGGAATATCAGCTCTTCCAGAAAATAGCAGTTACGCGGAGTAACGGACCGGAATATCAGCTCTTCTGGAAAACAGCAGTTACGCGGAGTAACGGACCGGAATATCAGCTCTTCCGGAAAACAGCAGTTACGCGGAGTACTTCCGGATTGACAGCTGTAAACACGTTTTTGAGCTAATTAAGTTAATTTCGCGTTAATTAGAAATCAATTTGCATTAAAGACGTTTAATGCAAAATTTGACTAAATTAAATTTTGAGTGCTCAACAAGACTTCCCACCACTATAAATACAATCTCATTAGTTGAGGCAATACACACGAAATCAACATTCATAATTCTTTCTCTCATCCTCATCTTCACAAACTTCTTCCAATATTCATCCTATTCGTCAGGATCTTCAAGTACTCGAAGATAACTTCAAGCTTAGAGTTATCTCGATCGTACAATACGGTTTAGACGATTGTATCCTGTGAAACAAAACGCGGTCCTTGGTAGACCCGGAATATATTTTAACGGACTCGGGTTTTGACTCGAAGCCTTCGCCAAGGTTCCTTGGAACCTTCTTCTTTTCTTAAACTAATTTCAAAAGATTTTCTCAAACATTTTTCCATAACTCTGTGTCAATATTTTCTTTCATTCAATTTATTATTATTTTCTTTTGTCAAGTTCTGTATTTAATTTATTTGTATTGTAACTTCACTTTATTTTATTTCTCGGTAATATTTCGTTCATTTTCTTGTAATCTTTTTATTAGACTATTATGCTAGGTATTATATATATTATAGGAAAGGGTATTAGAGTGCAATATTATTCTCTATATATAGAGACCCATGTAACCCTATTATACACACAATATCAATAATACAATATTTCTCTGGTTTAAATTGGTATCAGAGCAATATTGTATTATTGATATTGTGTGTATAATAGGGTTACATGGGTCTCTATATATAGAGAATAATATTACACTATAATACTCTCTGCTATAATATATATAATACTTAGCATAATAGTCTAATAATAGGGGCGTTGACACCTTCAGCTTAAAGCCTTATAAGGCTTAGCCTGCTATTTTGGCTAGCTAGGGGATACTTGCGCCTTCAGTTTGTATATATAGAGCTAGATGTTAGAGTATTTTATTTTGTTGTGAAGTTGATCAATAAAATGAACAAAGAGTATCGAAAGAATTTGGTTTTGTTCTTGTGTTGTTATATTGAATATGGGCAACAACGTACTGGTATAAAAGCTTTACGTAGCTCATACCTAAGATTAAAATCCAGAGATCGAGTTTTCTTTAGAGAAGAAGAACGAGCCAGCAACCAAATCTTGTGCGGAAAGATTAAACTCACCTAGCTAAATGTGACATGTGTGGTACAATTATCGAAAGACCAAAGAAAATCGAGCCCGCATTGAACATGTGTGGCAATACAAAGAGACTTGCGTCAAAATGTGTGATTCAAGAGGCAGAAGAGACCTGTGTGGTTCGACCGAGAGGCGGGTGAAGACCTACTAGCTATGTGGTTCAAGTGAATAACGAAGAAAGAGGTGTGTGATGAGGAGAAGAGGTAGCAAAGATGGAGAGCTAGCAAGAATGAATATTGTGTGGAGCCGGAACCTAAGACCGGACAAAAACATGTGTGGTACGTTTGACTTTTGAGTTAAACCGGTGTGCACCTAAATAGTGATGGGAGGAAAGGTGAATAAGGAATTATTGAGTCATATTCTCGGTTACCAAAGAAAGAGAAAACAAAGGTTAATGAATGATATGGATGATATAAATAATGAAATATTGAGTCGGTTGAGGCAAACTATTTTCATAGTGTTACATCACTTTCGTTAGTTTTTAATTATTTTTTTTCTATTCCCTCCTCTAAAGCAGTAGGGTCGCCTTTTTTTTTAATAAATTCAGTTAATCAATAAAAAGCTAAAAAAAATTGCATTAAATTACTAAAAAAAAAGCTTCACAAAAATAAATAAAATAAAAAACAAGAAAATAAAATAAAAGCGTTTAAAAACATTAACAAATATTAGAAAAACACTTCCACTTTCAAGGTTTTGTGATATTCTCCTCCAACGCTAGAATCGCTTGTAGTTAAGGTCCACTCAAATGATCATGTGGTTTAATGAACAATTGCCAGCTCTTTTCTTCTCGTTTTTGTTTCAAAAGACTAAGTCTTTCTTCTCGGTGACATTTTCAATTATCAAACTTAGTTTTGTTTGGTTTCGTCCATTTCACTAATTAAAATCATTCATTATCTTCATGAGTTGCTCGGCCACCTCCGGTTGAGGTTGAGATCTCTAGCTTCGTTGCGCTTTATCTTATCGATTTCGAAGGGACAGTGTGCAACGGTTGAAGTCATGTGGGCGATTTACTCGGATTCTATTAATCTTTTGGAAGCCGGCTTATGGCTAGTGGACCTTAGTCCTACTATATAGAGTGGCTCAACTAAAAATGGCATTAGAGCCTTAGAGGGTCGTAGTCTTACAAAAGAATGACATGGCGTAAGAGTGGCTTAAAAGATAACTGGAAGAATCGACGACTAACCATCAAGGCGCGCGCTTCCACGCGATGCAATGGAAGACGACATGTCGAAAATAAGGAATGGCATGTGAGGGTGCGTGGATTGTCAGAGTGACAACAACTTTTGAAGGTTGACTAGTCTCACCTAGCTGGTTGTTGTGAAGGCAGTGATGAAACACAAGCATCGGCCAAAAAATGATATTTGTACAAGTGGCTTAAGTGTCCAACCGATAACAAAGTATAATTAAAACTGAAAGCAACAAAGCTTTATTCAAAATAGAAAAGGAAAGTAAACTTAAAAACAATGTTGGAACATGGTAGCGGTGAAGGCGACTCTAGGGTTTAAGCTCAATGGTTACGACCAGGGTTTGTATATTTTTTGTGGTACGGTGGGGAATATAAACAAAACCCTCAAACTCTGATACCATGTAAGATATTAAAATTTTAAATAACTGAATGATAAGGAACCAAAAAAACTTATCTAGACTCACGACGAATCGTGAGACCATACTAATAAACTTTAGTCGAGTAACGACTATAATAAGAATCAGTTTGAATGAATCCTAAATGATTCACATGTGAAAAAAGATTTGCACAACATATTTAGGAAAGTATCTAAAGTCTCATTTGGTTTGGTAATTTGAATTTTATTAGAACTTTTGGTTAGCAAGTTATCCATTACTATAAGTAGAGATGCTGGAATTCATATGGGAATAAAATGGAAGTAAAGCCTCACTTTCAACCAAGAGATTAAATTCGACCAAGGAGATAACCAAAGACCCCACAACGTAACAATATATCCTGTCACCAATATATTAAGATAATTTAAGCTTTCGATTCATTCACCAATAATCAAAAAGACCCGCAAGCTCATCAATTATTAACCCAAATGAGCATCAACCGGATCTGTGTTCAAAAGTAGATGAAATCAAAGTCAATGACTGTTAAACAACTTCAAATAAAAAGAAAGAAAGAGATGGCAGCTGGTAGCGTGAGTGAATGAATGTCCCCCAACTAAAAAATGTAATTAAAAGAAGTAGGCTTGCTTGCTCGCTGGCTGGCTGGCTGCTGTTTTTTTGTCAATTAAGCTAAGCTGCTTTAGAGTTGTTGGTGAAGTCAATGCACGCCTGACAGCAGCAGTCAGAAAAGCGACAGGTACCACACCCAAAACAAACACACGATGTACAACCTTTGCATGTGGTCGACCGCACACAACCTCTATACACTCTCCGGCTTCCCCTTTCCTCATCATCATCACATGTTATCCTGAATGTTATATTGTTAGTTAGCTAGTTAGTTATACAGCCGTTAATCCCACTACAAATAGAAAAAAAAAACTGATATATACATGATAATTATAACACATACTTGTCATAAGCCATATCAGAACACTTCCAATCATCGCTAATGAAAGCATCGTGGTAAGCCCGACATTCGTCCTTGGTGCGCAGACGGAACCTGCGGTGCTTGTTGCATAGCGTGCATCTAATAAACTCGTCTCGATGGCAAACCCGACCCGTTTGGGACTTGCTGGCGGTCTTGGTCAAAGTCAAGGCCCGGTTGTAATACTTGAGGAGTGCAGTTTTTGATAAAGGAACCTTTTCTCCATCAACAATCACCCAAATGTTGTTCTTCCATTTCCTTGCGGTTTCTCTACCTGAATGCTTCTCGAAAGCAGCCGGGCTCAATTTGTCTGAACATAACACAGCAGGTGTGCACAACATTACAATCAAACCGTTACAATAATAATAATAATGATAGTAAACTATCAAATTGAACTGAAACCAATAAAGTAACCCAACTGTAGTTCTTAGTATGTTTGAATATGTTAGTTACTAGATTGTGTAACTCAAAGTATATCAGACAAAAACACAACCCAAATGCCAAGCTGCTTCTGCTGCAGGGTTACATGCAAACAGTCCCTAGATATACTGATCACATAAACAGTCATTAACATCAAGAAATAGTAAAAAAGAAGGATTGTAGCAGGATTTTCGACAATTTTCTAGAGAAACGACCTAATCTACTACTAAAAACAAGCTATGGGACAGTAGACCATTTACCACAGACATTAACATAAAAGTTTAAATGTAAAAGTTGTTTGGTATTAGGGTTAGAAAATCACTTGAGGCGTGGAGTTGATTTAGGATGAAATAGCCCAGGATTAGATTATCGCCTTTCAAGAAACAAAGACCATTTGATATCTAAAATGTGCTAAAAACAATGTATTGCAAAAAAAAATGGAATCAAAATCAAAGTTTTGATTTCTAGTGATATTCTTTCTACAAAGATAATATACATACAAAAAGAAAAAGAAAGAAACAAGTTGATCGATGGATGACATGCAAATGGGTGGAGAGAGGTAGGGAACAACCTTCTTGGCAGCCAGGGGTACAATCGCAGCTGATTTCGAGATCACCGCTAGCGAACACCCTCAGCGTGCCCACAGCGTCACCGTAGCAGTAGCTAGTGCAGCCGCACGTGACCTCCACGTGCCCATCGTCGCCAAGCTTAAACCCACACATCTCCCTCACCTCCTCCTCGGTAAACATCGTCGTCTCCACCACGCTGCCTGTCGTCTCCTCCGCACAACTCGACATCGTACAAACAAACAAACAAACGAACGAACAAAAACAGAAACACAGCAGGAGAAACTAACGATTAAGGAAGAATCAATTAGTGAGATAGAATCCAGAGGGATCTATAAAGAATGCGAATATTTATATATATATATAATCTTGAACAATCAGGCAGGAGGAGGAGGAGGAGGAGGCATCTTCAAGATCTGGCAGCAGGCAGAGAGGAGAAAAGGGCTGAATGGAAAGCAAAAGGGTTTCGTGAGTGCGTGTATTTTGGACGGATGATAAGGCGATTAAATAATGTTACCAGATGAAAAAGATATCAAGGTCACGATTTAGGTGAAAAACGAGAGTATAAGATGCGCATTAAACGGTGTATGGGGGTCAGTTTTTAGAGATTGGGGATCTGGAAAAACGAAAGGGGGTGAGCTGGCCGGGGGTAAAAGCGTAAATAAAAAATGGAATCGGTTCAGGGGTAAAGATGTCAATTAGGGTGCTATCCTATGCTATGATATATTGATATGCAATGCATGACATGACCTGTACAATTACAATAGAATAGAATAGGCTCTAGATGATGCTGAACCCAATAATAATAATACCCTTTGTGAGATTTTCATAATCTGCGTATTTGTACTTTGGGTTCCCTCTCCTTTTGAGATTTTCTATAACCTTTATAGGGTAGGATCGGGATATCAAAACATAAATAAAGGCGTAAAAAGGTAACTTAGGGCCACGGCTTTTCTCTTTTGTTTTTTTTATTATTATAACAGCAATGTATTTATTAGAACACTATGGAAGATAAAGATGGAGAGGTTTAAGAAAAAACATAGCATTAATACATCACGTATGTTTAATTCAAATGAAGCTTATGATTATGGTCTTTATCTCTTAGATTAGCCTATCAGGATGGGTGTATATGCTCTTCAATTTCTTACTGTTTCTTGCTTTTCAAAGGCACCATAAAGTGGCAGAACAGGTTGATCGGATTACCTTGGAGTTGAGGGGCTTAGCTGAAGAGGGGAAAGTTCAAATCAATGATTGACCCGTTAGTGTTGAAAATTGTCTTCGACCAAAGAGGAGACCATCTCTATAAGGTTGTGTGTAGTGGGTGTTATGCCTTTAAAAAGTGCCAAAAAGTGTCCGTATAGCGCCCCCAACCACCCCCCCGGGACGCCATGTTAGATTTTTTGCTCCAAATTTATTGTTTGATTTTTTGAACTAATATATATAATATAATTGGGTAATAACTAGAGTGGTTATGACTACACACAGTTTTAATGATAAAACTCATTGATTATGTGGACGACACATGTCGAAACGTGTGTGTATAGTACTTGGTTATTCAATATATATATGTTTAGTTTTTAAGATATTTTATGGTGATTATCATTAATATAATAGATACTGACCAGTATATTTAACAATTTTACTCGATAATCGCGGCATTCTTAATACTGAACAAGTAAACACACTTTTATAGTTGGGTAAAGGGTTGGAATTACCCAAAACCAACCCCTTACCATCTCTAATTTTATTATTTTTTTGAACGATAAATTTGGATCATTGACGGGATATTACACCACCCACCCGATCATCTCCATTCTCCACCAGGAGAAAACTAAGCACAGGTGCCCGATCATCTCCAATCTCCATCAAGAGGTGAGAAAAACCCCTGACCCGACTTGTAACCCTCATTTTTATTAATTAATTATAAATGAGACTAGAATCCAAGACCTATTGATAAGGGGTCATACATCTTTATCACTAGGCTAACCTAGTGATGAACTAAGAGGTACAAGTTTTAGCAAATAGACTAATCTCACGTTAGATTTTAATTCATTAGGCAACTTTAACCTAGTTACCCCTACGTCTATGGGATACTTAAGTCAACTTTTGTTCGGTTTACTCGGACTTTAATTTTCCTTTTTCTTTTTTTTTCTTACAAAATATATAACGTGAGTTTAAGAAAAATTGATTTGATTTTGTAAATTGTAGGCGTTTTCATAACCTATCTTACCTACTATGAATCTGCCATTGTAAATGACAAAAAGAGTTGATTCGGGGCATGGCCTAGAAATTCACATTAGGTAGGTGGCTTGTTTTTTAATTTTTTGTTTTTCTTTTATCTTTTTAGTATTTATTTCTTTATACAATGGTATCAAATAATGTTATTATTTTCAGGGTCCGGATTTAAAAACATATACAGAAACTTCATAAGGTCGTTTGTGTCCAAATAGTCATATGAAGAGGTCGTTTGTATTATCGGATGTATCTTCACCAAAATTAACGGATCCTAAATTGATTATGATTGATTATGTGTTCCTCATTTCTAGGAGTATTGTTAGGTAGGATGATTATATATTTCCTTTCCTTGTATCCTTTTGAGGGAGAGGAATAATATTCCAATATCTATCATGGTTATCAGAGCATCGATCACCTAAGTTTTTTTTTTTCTAAACCCTAAAAAAAACCTCCCTGCCGTCCACCATGGTTGACGACAAAACCGAACCCAACTCCTCCCAATCATCGGAGAAAACCTCCATTCATAAAGCATACACCGTTACAAACATTCATCTGAAGGTTCGCACCCTCGATGGAAAGAAAATTACATACTCCAACTGGGTCAAGATGTTCAAGTTTCACCTCATCGCCTATCGTGTTCTTTACCATATCGACGGCTCCAAGCCCCCCCCTGCAGAAACCGACGCTGACTACAACGACTGGAAGGAACTAGATGCGCTCATCCTTCAATGGATCTTCGCAACCGTTTCGGACGACATCCTTCCCCGTATTCTTGATAACGCATCCACCGCCAGGGCCGCTTGGTTAAAGATCCAGGCCATGTACATCAATAATAAAAATGCCAGAGCCGCCACCCTCGAACAACAGTTCACCGCCACCACCTTAGCCGGGTCTGCCTCCTTTGAGGACTATTGCCTCACCCTAAAAGATATTGCCGCACAGCTTGCCGATCTTGGCGAACCCGTATCTGAAAATCGTCTTGTCATCCAAATGGTGAGAGGGCTACCGATCGAATTCGACACGATTGGTGCCCTCATCAATCAGCAGTGCCCCACTTGGGATGTTGCCCGGAGCATGATCGAGTCCGAGCAACAACGTCAGAAGGCTAGACCGGGATCATCCCGTGAGAATGTTTTAGTTCACTCCCCCGCTCCTACGACCACCACCTCCACACCAACCCGTTCCCCTTATCCCAATGGTTATCGGGGGAACAACTATGATCCGGTCAAAGCGGCTCGGGGCCGGGGGAATTATGGAGCAGCTCGAGGACGCGGCGGTACTCGGAACACATCCACAAGAAACGGGAATAGTTGGCACACCAATTCTGCTTTGTATGGGCCTTCCCCCACTTATGGTCAGCCACTCTATGGCCACTACAATCCATCTCACATCCCACATGCACCATATAACCCTTCACATAGACAAATACCACCTCCGCCAACCCCATACCCCTCCCTGTCGGTTACCCACATCCCTCAACAGGCCCACTTCATGTCACCAGGCCCATCCTATGCTAGCTCAGATTATGGTATGGCCCCATATAATGCGTTATCCGCAAGCGACATCGGAATGGCGATGAGCAATGTCACAAACACCAATCCGGATCAACAATGGTACATGGACTCGGGCGCCTCATCGCACATCACTCAGGATTCAGGTAACATTACATTTCCAAGTTCGTTACCTATAAGTCCTATTTTTGTCGGGAACGGTCACAAGTTACCTATTACGGGTTCCGGTAATGGCTTTTACTCTTTACCCAATCGTACCTATAACCTTAACCATATTGTCCATTCCCCTCAGGTGATTAAAAATTTGCTTTCTGTACGAAAATTCACTATTGATAACCAAGTATCCATTGAATTTGATCCCTATGGTTTTTCTTTGAAGGACCTCAAGGATGGAAACCTCTTTTCCCGTCACAATAGCTCTGGAGACCTTTACCCGCTGACACCGCCTGCTTTTGTGTTGATGACTTCGTCCTCTACTGCACCATGGCATGATCGTCTCGGGCATCCCGGGGCGACCACGCTAAATTATCTTAGTACTTATTTTTCTTTGAAATGTAATAAAACTGTTGATTCTATGATTAGTCAGTCTTGTCAAGTTTCAAACAGTAAAAGATTGCCCTTTGTTGATTCTGTTTCAAACACTTTTCAGCCATTCGATATCATCCATTGTGATCTTTGGACGTCCCCAGTTTTAAGTAATAGTGGTTATAAGTACTACATGGTGCTAGTAGATAATTTCACAAACTATGTTTGGGTTTACCCCCTTCGATATAAATCCGAAACCTTAACCAACTTTATTAAATTCCATAAATTAATCCACACTCAATTTCACAAAACCATAAAAACCTTTCAGTGTGACTTAGGGGGAGAATTCGATAATAACAATTTCAAACAATTTGCCTCCCAAAATGGCCTTGTGTTTCGGTTCTCGTGCCCCCAAACGTCTCAACAAAACGGTCGTTCCGAGCGCATGATTCGACGCGTGAATGACATCATAAGGGCCCTCCTCCTCCATGCAAGCCTTCCATCCTCGTTTTGGGTGGAAGCTTTGCACACTGCCACATACCTCCACAATATCCTCCCTACCAAACGTCTTAATTTTCAAACACCCGCGTTCGCTCTCTACCAACGACAACCGACTTACGATCACCTTCGTGTCTTCGGTTGTGCCTGCTACCCCAACTTATCGGCGGTTCAACAACACAAACTATCCCCTCGCTCAATCAAGTGTGTGTTTTTGGGATACCCATCCGACTTTCGGGGATACCGGTGTTACGACCCACTCACTGGTCGGGTCCATCTTTCTCGTCACGTGATCTTTGACGAAAACACATTCCCTTTTCAGACCCACCAATCAAGCAACACTCACGATTTTCTAGAGGAACCAATTTCTCCTGTGCACCACTTACAAACCCCCTCCTTTGGCTCCTCTCAACCCAATGTCACTGCCCCCCACCCCACCGTCCCAAATTCCACAACTACAACACCTCCTCTAAACCCGGCACCCTCAAAAGCGTCCACTGTCCACCCCCCCTCTTCCCCTAGCCCAAACACCGCCAACCCAACTTCCTCTACCCCCCAGCCCAGTTCGTCTCCTACCGGCCCAATGTCCTCCACCCAACCCGTCCATGACTCCGCCACCACCTCAACCCCCCCTCATCAATCCAATCCCAACGACCATCACATGCAAACTCGATCTAAAGCGGGAATCTCTAAACCCAATCCTCGTTATAACCTCGCCGCCACCTCAAATATTTCTCCTATTCCCACGTCTCATATAAAAGCCTTATCGGACCCAAACTGGATTGGGGCCATGAACGACGAATTTAGTGCTTTGCAGGTTAATGATACTTGGGAACTTGTTCCACGGCCTATGGACCGTCCGATTATCCGGTCCATGTGGTTATTCCGTCACAAATTTAAGGCCGATGGAACGCTTGACAGGTACAAGGCTCGCCTTGTGTGCAACGGGAAGTCTCAGACTGTTGGTATAGACTGCATGGACACATTCAGCCCCGTCGTCAAACCGGCAACGATACGGACTGTTCTCTCATTAGCTATGTCCCGGGCTTGGCCGATACATCAACTTGACGTAAAAAATGCTTTTCTACATGGTCATCTTCAAGAAACTGTCTACATGCACCAACCACCCAGCTTCGTCAATCAAGACTTCCCCAATCATGTTTGCCGCCTACGTAAGTCCTTATATGGTTTAAAACAGGCACCCCGCGCTTGGTACTCCCGTTTTTCAGATTTTCTCAAAACAATGGGTTTCCGTAGCAGTTTATGTGATACATCATTATTTGTGTTGAAACATGGAGACAACGTCGCCTACCTTCTCCTCTATGTGGATGATATTGTGTTAACCGCTAATCAGCCTCATCTTCTCCACAACATCATCTCGCGGTTATCAACAGAATTCGCCATGTCTAATCTTGGACATCTTCATCATTTTTTGGGGATCACCGTCACCCGTGACCACAACTCTATGTTCCTTGGTCAGGCTCAATATGCTCGGGATATTCTTCACCGTGCGAACATGAGTACTTGCAAGCCCTGTCACACACCGGTGGACACCAACTCAAAACTCAGTGCAACGGAGGGGGAGTTACTTGCCGATGGGTCTATGTATCGTAGTCTTGCGGGCGCATTACAATATCTTACCATTACTCGCCCCGACATCTCGTATGCGGTACAACAAATTTGTTTGTTCATGCACGCGCCTCGCGAGCCTCATTTTCAGTTTATGAAGCGGGTCCTTCGGTATATTCATGGCACGGTCAATCATGGGCTTTGTCTCTCAGCCTCCACGACGACTACTTTGACCGCGTACTCTGACGCTGATTGGGGCGGTTGCCCGGATACCCGTCGGTCAACTTCCGGGTATTGCATTTTTTTGGGAAACAACCTCATCTCCTGGTCATCTAAACGTCAGCCTACCATGTCACGGTCTAGTGCTGAGGCTGAATACAGAGGGGTTGCCAATGCAGTAGCCGAAGCAACTTGGATTCGCAATCTGCTTCTCGAACTTCATGTGCCGATTCTCAAAGCAACAGTCGTCTATTGTGATAACGTGTCCGCCATTTATCTCTCTGAAAACCCGGTTCAACATCAACGTACAAAACACGTTGAAATGGATATTCACTTTGTTCGAGAGAAAGTCCAGCTCGGTCACATTCGTGTCTTACACGTCCCGTCTGCGTATCAGTATGCTGACATCTTCACCAAAGGTCTACCCAGATATCTTTTTGACAGCTTTCGGTCCAGCCTGAACGTGTCGTCTTCTCCACGTTCACACTGAGGGGGAGTATTATCGGATGTATCTTCACCAAAATTAACGGATCCTAAATTGATTATGATTGATTATGTGTTCCTCATTTCTAGGAGTATTGTTAGGTAGGATGATTATATATTTCCTTTCCTTGTATCCGTTTGAGGGAGAGGAATAATATTCCAATATCTATCAGTTTGGAGTCTTTTTCTTTTTTAAGTACATACAACCCCCCCCCCCCCCCCTCTTGACTTTTATGTCGTCGTCGTCGGTCTACGTAGACTCGTTTTGGTCCAAACGACCGTTTGGCCGTAATACGATCAAACGTATGAGATCTGTTTATCTATCAAAATGACGTATTTATATATAGTCACCCTTTAACGATAAATAAAATATATCATACTATTATATATCTAAATCAAATACAACTTGCAATTTCTTAGATTATAATATTATATATTTACTCATTAAACTTTAATATTATATTCTTTAATATATTATTATATTATTACGTTTAAAGTAGATTTTTATATATTATAGTTTTTATTTTTTTATTAGCTTTTTTCTTTATTATTTTTTGTTTTCTTTTTGGCTTTTTATATTTTTTTTGTTTTTCCCGAATGATTTTGACAAAGTGGTTGATGTTTTGTTGGTGGAGTAACAATTTTTTTTTTGTTTTAACCATTTTGATCGTTACACGTTTTTTATTCCAGTCTTCTTTATCTAGCGCTATAGCAATTCAACTGTTTTGTGTAGATGCGTTATCCTCCTAACTACGTGTAGTTTACATAATCTTTTTACTTTTAAACTACTCTATAAATTAAAATATATTAATGTGTGGATTTGAGTCATAGATCTCCCTTAAATCAACAAAGTCACTACCAAATAAGATACTTGTATTGATTTTCTCCCACATTGACATCAAATAATGTTTCTCAAAGGCTATTTGATTTCAATTGACTAGGTCTAGTCAGCTCTGACTATTAACTTAGTTAGTAGTCAGAGGCTCAAATCGTTTAATTGCGTAAAAAATATGATTGACTCATTCAGAACCCTTGACCCACGCTTAAAATTGTGATTGACCCAGTAGATGATTTGAAAGTTCCTTACCAAGGCAGGAGGTGGGGAGGATAGTAAACATGCCCTTAGGGTAGGGGTATGGTTGAGATTGAGTAGTGTGACTTCAAGATGTTTAGTCAATACCCTTTTGCCAACTCAAATTACATAAAATGAAGGTGTGTGGCTTGTTTTAGGTGGGTATGATTGCAGAGGGGGTGTTGTTTCACGGTGGAAGGCCAAGGGTCACAAAAACGGTCACAAAGAGCGTTGCTTCACGCTGCTTCGCAAAAGCGTATGGCTTCAAAAATGAAGCCGTGAAAATCGGAGCAGTGATGGTGGGTATGGAAGCCGGATAAAGGAGTGAAGCAGCGCGAGCAAAGGTGGGGGGGGGGAGGGGAGCCGCCCACGATACCGCCCACCCTTTGGCCAATCACAATAATTTATGTGTGTAATTGCAATAAATATAAAAAGTGATGTCGCGTACTTATAATGTTGACAATCCAATCCAATGAGATAATAATGTGTATAATGTATTTGTGTGAACGCGTGTTTAATTTTTTAAAAAATTGTAAATGAGATGTAATGATACTTAGGCCATGTTGTTAGAAGTATTGAAGTTTATTTATAGTTTATTTTTAAAACATTTTTGATCATTTAAAAAAGGTAATAGGAATTTCTAAACCTTTTTAAAAATGTTTTTAAACATTATTAATGTTAAACTAATAAATATTTTTAATTAAAAAATATAAAGGTGCTTTATGAGCATTTTATAAAACTTTTAGAAATGTTTTTAAACACTTTTAAACGTAATAAGAAATAAAAAAGACATATGCATAATTTTTGTTTATAAATATTTTAATATGTTGTAAAGCATTTTTTTTAACGAATAACAAATAAAACCCTGACCCCCCCCCCCCTCCCCGCATAGAGTCCACTAGGCAAACAAAGCTCCCCACGGGAGCACGAGTCAGCAGTGGTTGTTGAGCCATTCAGGGAAAACCTATCTCCACGAGCGGCCAGGTGATAGAACCTATTGGGCTAAGGAATTGAATTTTTGACATTTCTGCCTCAAGTTTTTCTTTTATTGCCAGCTACTTCTAGGACAAGTCTTAGTGGTTGTAAAAGTTTTTATGAAGGATTTTAATTACATTACCTAATATTTCATTTACAAGGTTAACGAACGGAACACGTATGATTGCTTGCTTAGGTTTGACCTAACTCTTCTGTTAATATATGTGAAGCAGAAATCCGTCACATACGTTCATCTGCTCCACTGATTTGGGTCTTGTGGTTAATGAACACCACATGTGTTCGATCCTGAGCTTTTTATTTTTCCCATTTTTTCCCTTTATGAGCATGCCTGCCGTTCTCACGCACTATTTTTTTTAAGTTTTTGAAATATCAAATCATGAATTCAATTTCATTGTGATCCAAATCTGAAATTGCTTGAACTACAAAACTTGTAATTGAAATCCGATCGAACGGAGTTCAAATGAATGAAGGTTTTATAAATTTTTAAGTTCCGGTGATCATCGAACAGATGCAATGAACAAGAACAAACAAAATTTAATAAACCATAACTACTTCAAGTCTGATCGAAATATGAAATTGATCACACCGTTGCGATCGAAATTGAACATATTCAAAGTAGATCCGTTAATATGTTCTGATGAAGTTTTGAAGAACCGAAACTGAACACGATGAAAATGGTTGCGAGAATGAAGAAGATGATATTTTTATACAATTTCGATCTCACTAGTTTGTTTTTACAAGTTAAGATAACATTTCGAAAACATTTTTGATAGTTTCTATTAAACATTTTTAAAAGTTTTATTAGATTATTAGGGAGAGGTTCAAATTAAAAGTTTGTTTTGGGTAAGAATGAAAAGAAGGAATTTCAACCGTTGAATCTTGATCTAATAAAAAAGGAAGAAGAGGTATTTTAGTCTTAGTCATTTTTGTTGACTTTTTATCTACTTCCCCCATTTTTTTAGACATTCATAACTTTTAAATACGACATTATATTTTTTTTTAATTACACCATAAAAACGAGTATTTTTATCTTTAAAACATGTAGTGTTGCTATATATAAAAAAAATAAATTACTCTTTCGATTTTTGACACAATGTTCAGATCATTGTATCATTGTGTCAAAATGTTCAGATCATTGTGTTATTGTGTAGTTGTGTAAAAAGTATATATAGTGTTGCTATATAAAAAAATAAAAATACTCTTTCGGTTTTTGGCACCATATGAAACAATGATCTGAATATTTTGACACAATGATCTGAACATTTTTGACACAATATGACACAATGATCTAACCATTTTTGACACAATGACACAATGATCTGAACATTTTGATACAATCGAAAGAGTAATTTTTTTATTTATTTTATACTAGTTTTTTTTATCCCCGTGTGTTACACGGCTGACTTTAAAAAAAAAACTATAAATACAATCATAATCTACGTCAATTATGTATTTTTATAACTATCTAAAAATTTCTCAGTAATTATATATGGGTCAGAGGTTTTACGACAGTGAGACATTTAGGCGGTGGGTTTTCTCTGGGATGGATGTTCAACACAGAGGGTCTTGGTTACTCGTACAGACTACGGTCGTAACGTGTCGTGGGTAAAATCGTTTGCCATGCTGAGACCACCGGGTAACAGGATGTTTGTAGTTAAAAAAAAACAAATCAAGTCAGGAAAAATTAAGAATTTTGTTTATTATATTGAAATAAGATACTTAGTAAATTTAAAGTTAAACTTAATTAAAGTAAAAAACTTATAAAAATAAATAGAATAAAATATTTTATATTACTTGTATAATATTTAATTAAAATATAATTATAAATAAAGTATTATAATCATTATATATATATATATATATTAAAGTATTAAAGTATATGCAATAAAATATATTATTTTAATTAAAATATTATTATTAATAAAGTATTATAAGCATTATATATATCAAAGTTTTAAAGTATATGCAATAAAATGTATTATTTTAATAAAATATAATATATATGAAATAAAATTTTAATCTCAATATTAAAATTTAGTATTTGGATAATACTAACCTTAACATAAAAAATTTATATTTTAATAATTACTTATTGGATAATTACTTATTGAATAATTTAAAAGTTTAAATAAATAAAGCCTAATATGGAAATTTAGTATTTAGATAATTATATATTAAAATTTTGACTTAATCCAAAATTTTATAGTGATGACATGTGTTATTTTTTACTAATTAAAGTATGTTAAAACTTTTTATTTATTATATAGTATAGATATAACAACACTGTACGCGTTTTACAAATAAAAAAATGTTCGAATTTATGGTGTAATTTAAAAAAAATAATGTCGTATCTAAGAGTTATGGAGGTTTAAAAAATTGGGGGAATTTAATAAAAAGTCAAAAATACCCCTTATCTATTGTTTTTTTTATTTTTCTTTATAATTCTATCAAAAAAAAGTTTGAGTCAAAAATCTTTATTTAATTAAAGATTTAATGAATATGATTCCTACTATACATCTTAATGGTAACCTACGCCTTTCGCATCTGGAAGAGTGGAAGGTCACAGGATCGACCCTTTAAAGCGCTTCCTTTTTTTAAAAAAATTTCCCGGAAAACCCTAAATGGGTCACTACTTCTAAAACAAACACACATCGCAGTGCAGACCTCTCACGCACAGAACACTGCAGCAGGACTTCGCCGCCTCCGATCTCTATCTACAGGCCATTCTTCGCGACGGTTTGCTTAGGGTTTCTAAGCCTGTTTCTGATCGTTTTTTAAAACTTGGACTAGAAACAAATTTTGACTGAAAATTTGTTATCCTAAAGGCATGGAATCCTGAGAATATAGGGGTATTAATGATCCTTTTCTTCTGTGTATTTTTGTTTTATTTAGTTTCTTACATCTTACTATGAGCTCAAGATTAATCCCTGGCCCCTGCCCTTATGTAATTAGTTATTTTACTTTGGATCTTATTTGCAGAATGTAATGTAGGGTCGACTTGCAACTAATTTGATCATGTAAACTGTTGATCTTCTCCGAATTTCACCACAATTACATGTTTAGCTGGTCGTCATGCAAATCTATGTGTGGAAAATAATGCCCCTGTTTGGATAATGCTAATTGTAGGTATGTTAATGTAAACCACAAAACAAACATTTAGCTAATAAATTGGATCAACTTCAGGATTGTTTCTTTGCATTTTGTAAATAACCGAATATTATGTTTTAGGCGCTCAAAAAGCTGTAACTGCTCCTTACCTAGCTTTTGAAACTTCTTGAGAAATATGTGTTCAGATGTCCTATGCCTTTCTTTTGGATTTTTTACTCTAGATATGCATCTGTGATCTAATTTTGATGCTAATTCTAATTCATTTCCAAAATTCTTACCTTTATATCTGCAGTTTTTATTAATAGGTTATTTTATGGCATACATGGTTTTAAGATATGCATAACTTTGCTTACTGCAGCAACACACGAGGCTGCTTTTGCTTTAGGTCAGATACAAGGTCTTCTAAGCTACAAAGAATGCCAAAGAGGTAACACCTCTTATGCATCGAGATAGATTATTTTAAACACACTGAAATGGTAGATTTTCAGCATGTTAACAAACCTTAATAAAGAAAAAATAGATATTTATAGTTTCTATTGTTTGACCCGCCCGAACCGATCGCCGTTCTAAACATATACCTCGAAACATAGCAATAGAATTTTTTTTGGGACAAGTGACTTCCGGTCACTTCTCTATAATATCTCAAGCTCTGCCACTGAGTATAACAGAACATAGTTAGGTTTACAGCAGGCAAGTTATAGTAAAGATGGACTAGCAAGATGCCAGAATAGATAAGGGAACTAACCAATATGCCATTTAGGCATTGTAAACTTGTAAATCAAAATTACACCAAGTGGACCACTTTCTAAGCTATGTACTTTTGCCCCTTTTTTTTTATTGACCCATAACTAGGTCTTGATCTTGATTTTTTTGAGGTTGGTAGGGAGACACTTTTTTTGTTTTTATAAAAGAAGATTCGCTCTATTCGTGCTTTCCAAATGAACCATGGTGATGCCACGAGTATTCCTTGAGCAGTCTTCTTTAGCCACATCCCTCAAGTATTCATTGACCCACCTTAGTGTTATAACCGATAAGGAACCTGATTCTCCGTTACACAATGACCACCTATCGCTCCCAATCAAGAACTTTTATGATTTTATCAGATTGCTGCATTGGTGTAATCCACAAACCTCTGCTGATTCAGTTGGCCCTTTTAACCAATGCCAACTCCATGATATGACCCCATCTATTCTTTGCAAATGATCCGCGACTTTGCATGTTTTATCCAATCCGAATTCATAAACTGCAGGAAATATTGATTTTTTGGGGACTTTGATCTAACAAAAAATCCTGTCAGAAAATAATGGTGTCACCAAAACCCACTGATCGTTTAAGTAATTCATGAATTTCAATGTTGAGCTCCGGCAAATCCTTTTCGGGCAATATTCTTCCAAGGTCCAGTAACTATCCTTTTTAGATGAATAGATCTCCCACTCTCTTGCTAAAATGTATGGAATTAGTCGTTTCCACCCAAAGACAATAATTTTCTGTTTTGTATCTCCACCACCATGTCATTAGGATAGCCGAGTTTGCAGTTTTAATGCTACGTAATACGAATCCTCCTTGTTCTTTTGACGCTTATAATTTGTCCCAAGATACCCAACATATTTTCTGGCTTTGAGATTGTTGTATGAAACTCGGATTTAGCTCATTGGTATGCATATGATATGGACAGTGATTGGTTTCTAGTAGACATTTTAATTGATGCTAATATGGTATTATGTTGGATGCTGCCTACAAGTTGGAAATCTTGATAGCTGAAATAAGTATAGATTATGAATTTGAGCTTGTTTGTTTTGCTGTGAAACTTGCATCAGATATGTTTGATGAACACATGACATTAGGGGTAACCTTTACAATGCAATTCTAGTACAATAAATATAGAATTTTGTGGTTCAACAAGCTGTTTTAACTTCATTATAGGCTCTAAAACATAGATTTTTTGAGATAATTAGTTAGTAAACTTTTAGCTCCCTTGCTCTCTGCCATTAAACCCGTGACTTATATGAAAACCGAAAACTTAACCAATGTTGAAGAAAGGTGTTAATCCTCCCACCAAAGTTACATATGCAAAACTGAACCTTTTGTTTCAGCGGAAGATTGAATAAATTGTGTCTATTGCATCTGTGATTGTGTGTAAAGTTACAAGTTACAACTTACAAGTGTGTTATTATTTCTTCATTTAGCAACTATAAAGAGCATTGAGTTGGTTATCATTATGGTATAAAATCAATTGAAAAGGCTAATTGTTTTTTTGCTACCATTTAATGTAATTATTTTGACCCGACCCGTCTTTGCCCTTCACCAGTTAAAGATTTCGACTAACTCAATAAATATTTGAATTTTTGGGTTTAGATTGTGGGTTTGGTGTCAACTTGGAGGTTCTTGTGTAAAGGATTCAACACTAAAAAGCTTTATTTTACATGTGCTATAAAACAGCTTACGTGCATAAAAAAGCTATCAACAGAATTTAATGAATTCATTTTAATCTTTTTTTTTTTTTTACTAATTCAATTGATAATAAGTTTGATAAGGTGCATAAACATAGTATTTGTTTCTAGAACCTTTGAATTTGCTTCTGTTATTTAACAAGTATTTTTTTTTCCTTTTGTATTTACTCTCTATTTTATGCTTTATGGATTATATCAAAACTAATGTTTGTACTTCCTGCTTGCAGTGCCAAGCTTTAGCTCATATAAGCTCTTCAAACAAAACGAGCTTGAGCTGAGCTTTAGCTCGTTTACGCCCTTCAGACAAATGAGTATTTCACGAGCCGATCTTGATACTAGAGGTTGTGTTTTGAGCCAAGCTCGAGCTTTAAAAATTTAAACGTGCCGGGTACAAGTATTATTGGGATCGAGCTCGGTTTAAATCAGAAATGACATATACTTTAGAAAGCCTCAGATTAGAGTTTAGAGGTGATCTGAAAAGCTTTCAGACCAGCTCTCTCTTTTAGTTCAAAGCTTCATGAATATCTTTTTACGGCGCCATCACAGTTCTCTCGCTTCTTTTAACATCCAACCCTCCATCGAAGGTGAAATCATCACCCTCTGCAAGAACAACCTACTTTTTGATGCCATACATCTACTAAACTCCAGTCATTACCACAAACATTTCACCAAAAAACCTATCCTTTATGCTATTCTCTTACAGACATGTACA
This sequence comes from Deinandra increscens subsp. villosa, assembly GCA_039602395.1. Lineage (NCBI taxonomy): Eukaryota > Viridiplantae > Streptophyta > Magnoliopsida > Asterales > Asteraceae > Deinandra > Deinandra increscens. The sequence goes on from JBCNJP010000027.1 coordinate 17,790,483, forward strand.
AAGTCCCATTCCTTCAATCATGGCATCCAACTACACTCCCATGTTATCAAGACTGGGCTCGAAACCGACCGTTTTGTCGGCAATAGTCTCCTCGCCCTTTACTTCAAGCTATGCTCAGATTTCACCGAAACTAAACGGGTTTTCGATGGACTTTATTATAAAGACGTTGTTTCCTGGACTTCTATGATTTCAGGTTTCATTCGTGTTGGAAGACCTTCTTTTTCGCTTGAATTGTTTAAGGAAATGATGGGAATTGGTGTCGAACCAAATGCCTTTACATTGTCTTCGGTGATTAAGGCGTGTGCGGAGCTTGGAGACGTAAACCTTGGTCGGGGATTTCATGGGATTGTTTTCAAACGTGGTTTTGACACCAACCATGTGATTGCTAGCTCGTTGATCGATATGTATGGGAGGAATTATGTTTCCTATGATGCACGGAAGCTGTTTGATGAAATGCCTGAACCGGATTCCATTTGCTGGACTTCAGTTATTTCCACCTTTACTAGAAACGATCTGTTTGAAGAAGCATTGATGTTCTTCATCTCAATGCTGCGGAAGCACCAAATGTCTCCAGATGGCTTCACGTTTGGAACGGTATTGACAGCTTGTGGGAACTTAGGAAGGTTAAAGCAAGGTAGAGAAGTTCATTCAAAGGTCATTACTTCCGGAATCCAAGATAATGTAGTCGTGGACAGCAGCTTGGTTGACATGTACGGCAAATGCGGCTCCGTGTATGAATCTCAAAGGGTTTTTGATAGAATGGCCACACCAAACTCAGTGAGTTGGTCTGCATTGCTCGGTGGATACTGCCAAAAGGGCGATTTTGATACCGTTATCGAGCTTTTCAGAGCAATGCAAGAGGTTGATCTTTATAGTTTTGGAACCATAATTCGAGCCTGTGCAGGTTTGGCGGCTGTCAGACAAGGAAAAGAGGTTCATTGCGTGTATCTAAGGAAGCACGCGTGTCAGTGTATTATCATAGAGTCGGCTTTAGTTGATTTGTATTCCAAGTGTGGCTGTGTAGATTTCGCCTATCGACTTTTCAAACAAATGCGAACTAGAAATGTGATAACTTGGAATTCGATAATCAGCGGGTTTGCTCAGAATGGTCGAGGTTTAGACGCCATTAAGATGTTCAAAGATATGGTTAACGAGGGAATCAAACCCGATGGCATAAGTTTCATTGGTGTTCTTTTTGCTTGCAGCCATGCTGGTCTGGTTGAGAAAGGGCGCGAATACTTTATGCTAATGAACAATAAGTATGGAATCGAAGCTGGAATCGAGCATTACAGTTGCATGGTTGATCTTTTGGGGCGTGCGGGGCAGTTGGAAGAAGCTGAATGTTTGATAATGGAGTCGAGTTTTAAGGATGATAAATCTGTTTGGGCGACACTTCTTGGTGCCTGCAGTAGTAGTAGTAATTTCATAGTTGCAGAAAGAGTTGGTAAAAAGATGATGGATTTGGACCCGAATTATCATCTGAGTTATGTTCTTTTAGGTAATGTTTATAGAGCGATGGGACGGTGGAACGAATCGGATAAGATTATCGGTCTTATGAAAGAGAGGGGAATTCATAAAACACTTGGGAAAAGTTGGATTGATGTAGACGTACTCCAAAACGTATAATTACTTTGTTAGTCTGGTTAGTTACTTTGTTAGTCCGGTTAGTTGGTGGAAAAGATGGTTCGATTAATTCGGTTAACCGTCGCGTTTGAAGGTAGCGTATATAGAAAGTAAAAGTATAAACGCCGATTTAAATAGGGGTTTTTAGTATGTATGAAACCATGAATCTAAAGTGAAATGAAATGTGTCATTACGTTTAAATAATGAACAACTATATAAGAAAAATGTGATTCATATTCTTCTAAACTTTTTCAATCTTTAGGGGAGATGTATATTTTAATTACTTCAAGAGATAAATTGATATATTTTTATTTAATCTGATTTTTTTCTTTAAAATTTATGAAAATAAAAAATTAAAATTAATACTGAAAAATAAACTAAAGAAATAAAAATTTAAGGATACAGAAATAAAACAAATAATAAAATGGTAAAAACAACATATAAATAATAATAAATAAAATGAAATAAATATAACAATTTCTAACGAAAATAATATAGATAGAGTTATATCTCATTCATTCATTTTTAAATCCTATAAAATAACATGAGTTAATGATTCATTTTATTCTTTTGACTATTCTATTACTTCATCTATTCCATTATATTATACCTAACAGATCATTGGGTTCTTTTCCCATCTCGTGACATGGTGTTGGCCTCTCATAAAAGTGATAGGGTGACGATCTTTTAAAATGTAAGGTTCGTTGTTATTTGATACAATAAATTAGTCTATTTTTTTTAAAGGCCCAACTAAAACGATCTAAATATACTCTTGAATGTATAAACATAAACTATTTTATTTGAAAACAAACAAAATTCAAGAAAGAATATTGTTACGGGGTGAATCTTTCTTAATTAATAGGGGAACTTCGTGAATACAATGATAATGACATGATTTTAATAAGGAAACTTCGTGAATACAATGATAACAACCCGATCATGGACAATTTGTGACAAGTGATTCCTTTTCAAAATACGACAATCATTACATTTAATCAGTTTTAAACTTAACTTTCTGTAAAATAAACTTATCGTATGTTATAATTTTAGCTAATTACTCTCATCACTTTGCGGCGGTGGTCGGCTGATGTTAGCAGCTGACATTTTGTTGTAGGCGACTCGTTTTTAGAAGTTGACATGTAAAAAATGCATAACCACTGGGCTTGCCCCAGTGGTATGAGGTGATGATAGGGAGTCTTCTTGACATAAAGCTCACAAATCGATAAGCCTTCGGTTTTATCAGTGTGGGTCTTTGGCGGTGTGTTTTTTCTGAAATGGACTCAATTGCCCCAACACACATGATATGACTCTACACTATGTTGTCACGGGTGTGGACTGTAACATTTGTAAAATATCCAATTGAGAAATCCGACCCGTTTTGAATTTACGCGATTTACCGATTTGTAAATTACTGAAAACCGGAAGAATTTTAGGGTGTTTACACCCCAATTAATGGATCTAAATGATTTATAGCCAATTTTCGAAAGCGAGTACTTAATTTCAATCAATTGGAATCAAATTGGATGTCTCGTACTGAAAGTAAAGCAATTTCGGGTTTTTACGCAATTTCGGTACACGATCCGTCGTCTACCGGGAATCTCATAATTGGCCACCGTATATCAAATTAAACATTTTTATGTGTCTAATAATCAATTATAATGTCACGAGTCATTACACACTTGATCGAGTCGCGAATTGTTGGTGAATTGCCCAAAATCGATACGTACGCCAAAACCGACCAAAATTGCATGTTTTAACCTAAATTGTGCATACGAATGAGTTACGTGACATATTTGTTATCATTTTGAGTGGATTTAATGTTGTGTGAATGATGGGACCCTTAATGGTGTGATTTGGGAGAAAACGGGACTCGAAAACATCGAAAAACGAAGAACCGAGCTCCAAAATCGTGAAAACGATAATTAGGAACCGGACTGCCATTTTAGGGCGTACCGCCCTGAAGTTATACATTCTGGGCGTACCGCCCCAGACTGATTTTGGCAGAAACCCTAATTAGCCCCTATATAAACATCATTAAGCCTCCATGCTCTCCCCATTCAGCCCCAAATCACTCCCAAAACCCTAAAACGGCTGTAAACATGAGAGGTGAAGTTCTTTGAAGATTCAAGGCCCAAGTTTCAAGCTTTATTGCTTAGGATCACCTAGAAATCATCCCTTTCGGTTAGTAATCTTCAAATCTTGTCTTTGCATCTTGAATCTTCTCTTCTACTCCCATCAAGATGCAAACTTTATGTGTTATTTAGCTTGTATCCATGTTGTAGATGATAGATCTAGGGTTTGTATGATTAAAGGTTCCACCTTTTTGCATGATTTTGCTATCTAACTTGATTCCATGATGAAATCTCCTTAGATCTAGGTTTTCCATGAAATTTGATGTATGAATCTTCATGAAAGTTGTAAGCTTGTGTTTAGATCTGAGATTTAGTCATGATAAATCACTAATATGTTATAGATCTAGGGTTTCCTTGATCAAGATTGGATTTTTATCATGTATTGTAATGAATATTTATGTATAATGAAATGGGTTGATTAAGAATATCGCAACATTTAAATAGTGTTGTGTGCATCTGGACAATCATCGCGCCCCGACATCTTCCGCCGTCGGTTGGGGTGTGACAGATTGGTATCAGAGCCACGGCTATAGGGATCTAGGTTATTAGAACCGGCTTGACCTAGACTTATGCCTTAGGTGTCCTGCATGAGTGCCTCATGCATAGCATGCCTATATGATTTATATGTCCTCTATATGCTTCTTAATCATGCCTGTTTAACTGCTGCCTTTATCAATTAGCACGCACTTATACACGAATCACTTGAGGCTTCCTAGTCTCTTTCCTTAGAAATGGTGCCTTACGTGCCATTTAGGATGTTGATTTTCGGTTTTATAATCTCGTCAGACACGGGGCCTTAGTGATTGACATGTAGTAACTGTAAGGGTGGAAGCACCGGTAGTTGGGGTCTCTAACTGGAAAAGCGTTGCGTACAAAATTGAATTGACGGATCCGGACGCTTACCTGGGACGCCCCGATGAGAGTGCTGAAACCTATTAGGCCAAAACATGTCAAACACTAGGATCTTACTCTGATTTGTCACGGTTGTAGTTTCCCACTCGGGAAGTGAGGGCCATTCCGTATATTTTTCAAAATATCATTCGATTTCGTGTTTTACGCGGTGTATGTAAAATTTTCAATAACCTATGATGATCTGAGTTACACCATCTCACTATCACACACTTAACCTTTTATGACCTAAATGGATTTCAATCTAATTCCTCGTTTTATATATCGATGGTTTTATGGTTTTCTCTTATGATTCTCGGTATTCTATGATTTATCAAAACCAGTTATCTCATGATTTCAGATCGGTCACTCACCCTGATGTACCCATTGCCTCCTGATTGATTCCTCCTCTTTTCTTTGCTTGAATCGTTGTATTCTTCGCCTCAACCGTCTAGTGGCTCGAGTGGTTGTACGTTAAGTGACTGTTGTCCTCCCTGATTTAACCTAACAAGCTCTCTATGCCAATGCTACTGCCTCAGAACCCGCCTATCCTTTCAAACGCCATAAGGCGTGCGATTCTTTTAAGTGCAAGGACTCTGGGAACCCTACATATCTAACGCAAGGAAACTCGGGTGTTGGGTCCTCTTCTACCAGAGTCAGCAAGAAGAAGTGGAAGGCTAACCTATACCAGGACAACAACTCATGATGTTCCATTTGATGTTGCTATTCCCCCATACCTCTCGTTGTTCAAAGTATCCCCTTTGCGCCGAAAGCTAAAAAGCCCTACTTGGGACTAAACCCTTTATGCAATCGGTGCAACCATCATTACCCTACCCACCTTCCATGTTGGTAATGCACAAAATTGTGACCTTCTCGGTCATCATAAGGGCATCTGCCACTGACCCATCTATCTCAGGAGCACTAGTCACCAGCCAACACAAGATCAGTCTCAAATGTTTCAACCTATGATGCCCTTGCCTACTCAAGCCTTTGTTGTTATTGCTTTGGTGCCCCTGATCGTACTCCTCTGGCGCATCCACTGTTAGTTACCTTAAACGTTGCCATCAACGACAATGCTATCCGTGGACCTCATGCTGGATCTTCCCGCTCGGATGTTGTTTGATGAGTCTTATGTTGTTGCCTTGTAATCATTTGAAGTCGTTGACTACCTATGTAGTGACTTCCTTTATTCTGGTATTGTTTGAAACTTTATTATTCTATTCCCTTACGCATTTATGTACTTGATTATGTGTTGTCTCGTTTGAGTTTCATAATCTTTTACCCCTTATATGATCATTATCGTTATGTGTAAGTTGAGTAAATTCTCGTTGATGGGTTCGCGAGTTTACAGGTTGCGTGGTTACGGGATTACACGTATACATGCAGACAAGCGGGCACATAAGCGGGTTGTGAACCTACGCGCACATGAATCTCCTGTGTCGTTAAAGTTTCAAATTAACCATTTTGAAATACATTCGTTTGATATATCTCGTGTATCTTAGGTATGTGTGTCGGGGAGTCTACCCGTTTGGAAATTTATGAGTTTACAAGTCCACATGTTTACGGGATTGCATGTGTATGAGTTTATGATTTTACGACCTTTCGAGTAGACAACCTTATACACGTATTGTTATCCAACCTATTCGTTCTAAGTTTGGTCTTAATGACCATTGAGTTATGTCTGCCTTGCGACCTAACTCGTTGATGTCCGTTCTTCAGCATTGTTCACCGTTAGCATTTTCAGATCCTTTTCCTCTTATCTCAGCGTGCCTTCTTGGTTATATTTCAGTTACCGTTATGCTTCATGGAGATCATTCGTATCTCGCCGGACACTCAGAACCCGACAATCCTTGACGATAAACCAGTCTGTGGGCTCATGTCCACAATTACTTGCGTACGGAGCGCATGCATTTAGGACCCAAGATTGTGAGAGCTCATCATAATGAAGTGGGAATCGGAGACATCCGAATATACGTCGGGTCTTCCTCCCGTTCACTAAATCGACTTTCACATTGCCTTTATGCTCGTAAGACTCCAGTTGCCAGTCACCTTATCGTCTCTAACCCTCGGGGAACCGTTCGCCTCTGCACGATCGTTCTTCTTTATGGGTTTAGCCTTTCCATTGTGTTAACCCTCCTCATTTTGTGCCCTTCATGCGCCTCAGCTTTTGTTTGTACCTGATTCGCGATAGTGTCTGGTCCTGAACTCCATGTTTCGACCGTCACTTCGCGTCCCCTTTCCAAATTCGTGATCACCCTCATAGGGGATATATGAATTTGCTCATTTCTCATCTTTGATGTTTATCGTGGAAAGCTCGCTTGTATTCAGACCAGAAACTCCGGGGTGTTCCGGTTAGTTAGGGTCAGGATTTCGGCTATTGATTTACTTAATAGCCGATTTATGGAATCGATCCGTGCCGTTTCTGCCCTAGAGTTGTCTAGCGTTGCTTTACCAATGACTCATGAGTCTAATTTTAGACTCTAGACCCATCGTTTCTCGGATTCGATCCTTCGATTCGACTCTCGTTTGTTGCATGACCTTGATGATTGTGTCGGTTGTGATTCATTCTTTCTTCACGCTATCATTATGTGATCGGTTTCTGGATTCTTTAATCTATTTCATCGGGTGTATCACTTAATTCTAAATCCTTGGCCTCATCTGAAGGGTACTATGGGTGGATGTGATCGGTAATCACTATTAATCAAGTTATCTCATTTTAAGGTATATTTATGTTATCAGGTTTCTCGCATTTCGAGTTATGATATTCGATTTATGTTATCAGGTTTCTCGCATTTCGAGTTATGATATTCGATTTATGTTATCAGGTTTCTCGCATTTCGAGTTATGATATTCGATTTATGTTATCAGGTTTCTCGCATTTCGAGTTATGATATTCGATTTATGTTATCAGGTTTCTCGCATTTCGAGTTATGATATTCGATTTATATTATCAGGTTTCTCGCATTTCGAGTTATGATATTCGATTTATGCTACCAGGATTCTCGCATTTTAAGTTATGTTTTCGGTACATGTTATTGAGTTCATATATTTCGAGTCATGATAGACGATTTATGTTATCGGACCCATGTACTTCGAGTCATGCTATATGATTCGTGTTATCGGACTCATGTCCTTCGAGCCATGCTATTCGATTAGTGTTATCGAGCTCATGTATTTCGAGTCATGCTATTCGATTCATGTTATCGGGCTCATGTATCTCGTGTCATATTATCCGGTCTATAACATCGGGTACATGAATTTCGAGTTATGATGTTCGGTCCATGTTATCAATGCATGTATTTCGAAGCATGTTGTTCGGTTCCAGCTATCGGTACATGTATTTCGAGACATGCCGTTCGGTTCACGTTATCAATACATGCATTTCGGGACATGTTGTCCGGTTCATGTTATCAAATTCATGCACCTCGGATCATGTAATTCAATTCGTGTCACCGAATTCATACACCACGAACCATGCGGTTTATTCCAAGTCAGCGGAGGCATGTGATTCTGAAACGTACCGTTCGGATTACGCTAGTCGTAACACCAGGACGAGTACTAATCGGGTCATGGCATCCAATGCGTGGTTTTCCGCTCAATTCGTGGGACTCGATTTCTTTTGGTATCATTGATTTCAAGCCTTTTTGGTGCTCGTCACTTGAATTTTTTTCGGTTGCATCGTAAATTCGAGTGCCGATCATTACTCTACTCTTGCTAAATCAGGGACTCATACGCGCTGCTACCTACGATCGTGTGTGATGCTAGCTTAGCATACGATCGGTATCGGTTGTGGGGTATAGGTCTTGGGTTTTAGCGAGGGCTGATTCAGATTCTATCCAGATATCGTGTCTCGTAAGGTAAACCGGATGTGGGTCGCTACCCATCTAGTTCACCAGAACTTGACGCCGTGTTTGGATAAGATGTCTGAAGCTCCACATCTTTGTTTATCGATTTTGGTGTTGGCTTATTCTATGTGAATCTATGTGAATCTACGTGAATCTATATGTTTGAGTTGGGTTACTTTGAAGAAATCCATGTTGCATCCATCACTCACCTGAGTCCCCTAAACCCCCCCGGTCTCGTTCCTAAAGTAGGGGAGACTATGATCCGCTATTTTTGGTTAGTCTCTCGGCTGAGTCTGGACTAATCGTTGTATATTTTTGAGATCTATCTCAGTTTCTGTTGTTTGTCCTATGTTGTTGTATCATTGGGAGTCGGGTTAAAGGTATTAAAGATGTGGTGGGTTAGCTGCGGTACACCCTATATATAGGCATCGGTAATTCCTTTAGGGTGCATTGGGAGTCGGGCCGAGAATTGTGTGTGTGTAGGTTATGTCTCTGTTCATCGGTTATCTCACAATCTATTCTCCTCAGTCATCATTCTAAACCTAACCCTTGCGGTTGGGTGGAGATTTTGGTGCCGATATAATTGATTCAGTAATCGAGAATATATTTCTATCCTCGGTGAAATCCCTTACGTCGACTCTATGATTGGTTTCAAATGTCAAAATGTGTTGTTTTAGTAAAACTCTCTTAACTACTATTTTCCCTTATATTTATAAGTCTCTTCTAATTTCGGGACGAAATTCCCTAAAGTAGGGGAGACTGTAACATTTGTAAAATATCCGATTGAGAAATCCGACCCGTTTTGAATTTACGCGATTTACCGATTTGTAAATTACTGAAAACCGGAAGAATTTTAGGGTGTTTACACCCCAATTAATGGATCTAAATGATTTATAGCCAATTTTCGAAAGCGAGTACTTAATTTCAATCAATTGGAATCAAATTGGATGTCTCGTACTGAAAGTAAAGCAATTTCGGGTTTTTACGCAATTTCGGTACACGATCCGTCGTCTACCGGGAATCTCATAATTGGCCACCGTATATCAAATTAAACATTTTTATGTGTCTAATAATCAATTATAATGTCACGAGTCATTACACACTTGATCGAGTCGCGAATTGTTGGTGAATTGCCCAAAATCGATACGTACGCCAAAACCGACCAAAATTGCATGTTTTAACCTAAATTGTGCATACGAATGAGTTACGTGACATATTTGTTATCATTTTGAGTGGATTTAATGTTGTGTGAATGATGGGACCCTTAATGGTGTGATTTGGGAGAAAACGGGACTCGAAAACATCGAAAAACGAAGAACCGAGCTCCAAAATCGTGAAAACGATAATTAGGAACCGGACTGCCATTTTAGGGCGTACCGCCCTGAAGTTATACATTCTGGGCGTACCGCCCCAGACTGATTTTGGCAGAAACCCTAATTAGCCCCTATATAAACATCATTAAGCCTCCATGCTCTCCCCATTCAGCCCCAAATCACTCCCAAAACCCTAAAACGGCTGTAAACATGAGAGGTGAAGTTCTTTGAAGATTCAAGGCCCAAGTTTCAAGCTTTATTGCTTAGGATCACCTAGAAATCATCCCTTTCGGTTAGTAATCTTCAAATCTTGTCTTTGCATCTTGAATCTTCTCTTCTACTCCCATCAAGATGCAAACTTTATGTGTTATTTAGCTTGTATCCATGTTGTAGATGATAGATCTAGGGTTTGTATGATTAAAGGTTCCACCTTTTTGCATGATTTTGCTATCTAACTTGATTCCATGATGAAATCTCCTTAGATCTAGGTTTTCCATGAAATTTGATGTATGAATCTTCATGAAAGTTGTAAGCTTGTGTTTAGATCTGAGATTTAGTCATGATAAATCACTAATATGTTATAGATCTAGGGTTTCCTTGATCAAGATTGGATTTTTATGTGCCAACATGACTAGATCTATGAAATGCATGTCATCTAGGGCTAGATCTAGGGATTTACTCATCAAGATTCAACCTTTATGTTTCAAATGGACTTGATTTGCTTCATGAATGTTGTTTAGGACTAGATCCATGTATTATGATCATCAAGTTTGGATTTTTCCTTGATAAAATGGCTAGATCTTAACATATGTGTCATCTAGGGTAGAAATGTGTGTCATAAAGCTTCAAAATGTCATTTTTGCCTCATAACTTGTTTAGATCTATAGTTTTCTTGTAGGATCTGTATATAAAGCTATCAATCATGAGTCTTTATGTGTTTAAATGATAGACCTACCATGCATGCTCAAATAGGGTTTGTTTTATGAATCAAAAGCCGATCAATGGGCTAGTTTTGACTAGATTCATGCTAAACTAGGCTAGGTTCATGCTAGATTCAAATAGATCTATAAAATCTATAATAGCTTATGTTAGATCTGATCCTATATGATAATCATGTATATTACCTTGGATTATTATCATGGAAATTGAATTTGTTGACTATGATGACCTATGTTTGACTATGTATGACTATGTGGACCTATGTTCAAATTATGTTTACCATGTTGACTTATGATTGACCATGTTGACTTATGTTTGACCATGTTTGACTTTCATATAAATAGTCAAAATAGGGTTCTTTAACCTTACCTTTAGTTTAGGAATTGGACCCATAACGTACGTATCACCTTCCTAATCACCAACGAGTCGTCGAGTCGGTCGTGTCGTGAGGTTAATCTATTTAACTATTTAAATTATTTATTGATTTATTCTTTTATCTCGCTAGTCGTCAAGATTATCATCGAGTCTATCCTTCCTCATTTCGTGGTGTCTTTTCTCTCAAATTGTGTCTCCATATCAGGTGAGTATTCATAGCCCCTCTTTCATTTCAATGTTTTGGGGTGCAACATGTATCAGTATTCAAAAACCCTAAACTCTTTATTATGCAAAATCTATGCGATTCTATGTGTTCCATGTGTGATATTCTATTGTGTGATACTTGTTGGATTCTATGTGTGGATATTCGCTAGTCACTAATCACTAATCGCTAATCGCTTGTGTACCATTAACCATCGAGCCGTGGCAACAATGATAGATCTATTGGCTGACAACCCACCTGGCCTGCCTTGGCTTGGGCGCCGGGTGATTGCTCCCTTATTGTCTAGGGTTGGTGCACATCACTTATATGACTCGTTGATCATGATTGGATATTATCGCTTGACTCATTGAATCGCAATGTTTAATCTATGTAGTATGTTAAACCTATGTTTACTCACCAACTATTCGTAGTTGACCTTTATTTTATACATGTTGCAGGACTTGCTGTTAGATGATGACTTCTTGCTGTTGACACTATAGGATCGCATGTGGACTTAGTGTGACCTAATTAATAAGATTTATTTGATTCATTGTTGCTTATTTTTATCATGTATTGTAATGAATATTTATGTATAATGAAATGGGTTGATTAAGAATATCGCAACATTTAAATAGTGTTGTGTGCGTCTGGACAATCATCGCGCCCCGACATCTTCCGCCGTCGGTTGGGGTGTGACATGGACACCCTTTCGTCATTGGGGTTGCCTTAGATAACCAAACTTTAATCGTTAGCCGTAAAAAAATGTAAAAAATATGCATTGATAAAAAAATGAAACCTTGACATAAACCCACGTTGTGTCGAAAAAACAAAAGTGTTTGCGAATTTCGTGTCGAATCATTGATTGTTGGGAAAAAAGAGAACTTAGAACGAATAGGTATAAGATATAAAATGTATGATTATCAAAATCTAAGGTTAAGACTTAAGAGTAATGGTTACCTATACTTTCTATGTTTTCTTATGTTATTTTAGCGTCACATTAATACTCCACATTTTTCCTCCATCGTAAGTGTAATTGTGACATTCTAGGTTTATCCATTTGGTTGTACCCGACCCATTTGTATAATTCTTGTAATCTTGATTGATAATCAATAAAGATATGCACTTTTAGTCTAATTGTTGTTATTTCATGTTGGTTTATCACTTATTGCTAATTCTATATTGTACTTACAATTTGTTTTTATTAATCTTGCTAAATCGAGACTCCTACACGTTACATACGTATGTCTATTTGGGCAATACTAGTTATGCACACGATAGATTACTAGTGTGGTGTTGTGGAGATTGAATTTAAAAAGAAAAATAAAAATAAATAACTTTTGTACATTTAAACTCGTCGCGAGTCGCGACATGCGACAAGCCTGTTGATTGTCCAGTTTGACCATCTCGCCGGGCCACATGACGGAAGGTCTATGACTTGTCGCGACATGCGAGCATCTGCAGGTGACAAACATAATTTTTGCTTCATTTTTTATAGATTGGATCTTTTCAATCACCATTAACTTGTGATTTTCACTTGGTTTTTGACCTTTTTAGCTTTAAACGATCTAGACTACATCTGGATCAACTCCTCAATCAATTACATTTCTAATTGATTTGATTGACTTTTTTGATTAATTGTTAATTTACCATCTTAATTCATCAATCAAATTCGAATCCTAAATCACCCTACACTATAAATATAGACCTTATACTTCCTTTTCCTGCATTCAACCCTTGCTGGACCAGTTACCTCTCTCAATTTTGGAATTCAAGCTCTCTTGTGGATTTTTGAAGTCAACAACCTCATCTTTAACTAAGCAATTTCATGGTCAATTTATCATCTTTTCGCATATTTCTTTCTTCTAACATCCCTATTTTTGCATTTCCTTCGAAAACCCTCTATCAATTTCTGCTTTCAAAGACCATATAAAAAATGAACTCTTTTTTCATAATCAATTTGGGGTAAAAAACCAGACTTTGTTTTTAAACTCTAATTAATCAAATGCTAAACTTCCTAATCTGTTAGCAGATATTATATGTTGTTTCAAAAACACTAAACTCCATTTTCAACCTTAAAGTTTGCATCTTTAACATTTAAGACTATAAAACCCACCAATGGCATCTAGTGAAGTTGGTTGAGGCTTTGGCTTGTGTTCCTAGGAACCCAAGTTCTATCCTTACTAATGACATTATTTGTCCATTGGTATGGAGGCCAATGATAGGAGATCTGGGGAGACCCGGATTGGATCCTTGAGGCGACCGGGTTTTACCGTTAATTCGTCGTCGTGCCTACGGGCGGGCGGGTTAGCGGGTTTTCCCCAGGAACTGGAGTCAAATGGACGCTTAAGGGCTCCGTACGGCTGGGTTGGGCCAGCTGACGGTGGCCTTTAGCCATTGGGTCACCCCATACGAAGTACCTGAGTTTATTCTATTCGTTGGCCATTCAAAAAAAAGACTATAAAACCCATATTATCCTTAACTTTTATCTGCAAAAGAATTCAATATGAACATTTACATGTTCATATCTAAATCTTGACTTTTCATCCCAACTATATGTGCAAGTGCAATGATCTTTCTAATGATATTGCAAATATACATATTAGTTTTAGTTTTGCAATATTAGTAAATTTATTAATTATGACTTAGACATGTTTTTAGACACATGTGTATTTTCACTATCCCTACCTTGCCGCGCCACGAGACGTGGGGTTTGTTACCTGTTGGGACATTCGAGCACCTACAGATGACATACATGATTTTTGCTTCATTTTTGTTAAATTAGATCTTTTTGGTCACCATTATCGCGATTTTCACTCAAGTTTTGACTCTAATGATAAAAGGAGAAAGAGACCTAGAATAAAATAATGAAAAAAAGGAAAAAAAAAGAACAATATAGATTACTATTTAGAAAAACAAAATAGATTAGTAAGTCCAATTTTGTATACAGGAAAGCAAAATAAAATTAAAATGATTATTTTATGCACGTTAACTTCCACCAACCAATGAAGATAACGTAGGGGATATCTACATTTTCCGCATGTTTCATGGAGAGATGGTGAATAGTATATATACATCTTGTCACTTTCCAACATGATCATTTGAGTTATATTTTAAAATTACGTTCATATTTGTGGGTATGATTCACTTAAAAAACTCTATATTGTCCACATGTTTATTGGTGATGTGGCCAATTTTATATGTATTGTCATTGTCCAACAATATATCATTTGAGCTCAGTTAGTTGTTACCTTAAACAGTTAAACTTGCATTCTTGTACCCTTCGTTTAAATAAATATATTTATAATCTCATTAATACATCAAAAGTTTTGAGAAAGGTTCCTTATAAAACGGCCATGTAACATAATTCGGTTTTCTTGCTATGAATTTGAAAACACGAGGCAAAAATTTTTCAACTGTTATACCAATTTGTATGTAGTCATATCAGATGAAAATTGCATCTATATTCATGTGATACGCTCCAATATTTGATCATGTGATCGATGGGTCTGATCAAAGAGAGATTTCATATGATACGCTCCAATAATCACTAACTGTTTTTTTTGTTAGAAACTTTGATACTAAAATTAAACCAAAAACTTTGATATAGGCAATAAGTTGTACCGCTAAACTTTTTTCTATAGCAAAACGAAGTCGTTTAAAGATTACATTCATAGATGTTAACGTCATAACATTATTGTTATTGGCGAACCCAAGATTATTTTTCATGGGGGTCTGTTATAGGTACGGTTGGGCAGTGGCTAACCATAACTTTTTTCATGGGGGTCAAAAAAATTTAAGAATGACAATTTAACGCTAAGTATTAAATTCTTATGGACCGTTTCAAGTCGGGTCTGATCATTATAGTGCTCATGGATCCCTTTCACGTCCCATTCTAAATGCTCTCATAAAAAAAATATAAAAAAGCATGTTGCATGAAAAAGAAAAACTTAAACGTGGAAATATATTTGATAAGATAAACAAATATAAATATGATTAAACTGATTTTCAGACTATCGCTTCTTAGACTATCAGTTTTCACTTTTTAAAATGTTTTTTTTTTCAGATTTAAAGCACTGCTCTATTTTTTTTTTAATTTTAATATTTAGTCTTCTTCTTCATTACTAATGAAAAATACTATAAACCCTAGAATTTGTTAAAGTCCTCTATCGTCGGATCATTTTTAAGATTCACATTTTCATATTTTCTTAGTTATTTCTTCCAAACTTTCATGGAGCCGCAGGGGCGGATCTAGTTAGTGTCGACCGGGTTCACGGGAACCCAGTGATTTTCGGATATTTAGTGTAAATATATACATAATACTAGGAGTGAATCCATATATTCAAACCGAGTGAATCCCATCAACAAAAGGTCCTTTAACTCAACTTGTTCACGCAGTGTCTAACTAAATCTGACATCCCGGGTTCGATTCCCGTTTACCCACTTTTTTTTTTGTTATTTTGCGCACCTCTTTGTTGGAGTCTTGGCGAATCTCAGCCCGTTTTTTTATTAAAGCAGTTTAATACCAAGTAGATAACCAAATTAAAAGGTATCCTAGTGATTAAGACATTAGGCTTGTATCATGCAGGTCGCAAGTACGATCCTTTCTGCCATCGTTTTATTTTTCCTGTTCTAGCTTGTTTCCAATCCTACATCCAAAATTTTCTTTCACCTAAAGTGTTATAAAACACATTAAAAATTATCCCATACGTCGGGAACCATTTACAACAATCAAAATGCGTTTTATAAATTATCAACTATTAAACTATTTTAAAATATTTTCATAGGGATCGTTAACCGGATATATATATAGTGAAAAGTTCATTGTAGACACCCCCATAAGTGTAGACAGGTAGACACCCTTTTTCACCATTAGATCTCTTGATCTAATGGTTGTGATTAATTTTCTTTTTTCTTTTTTTCTTTTTTCTCATTAATTAGAAACTTTCACATGTGAAAAAGAGCTATTTCACATGCGAAAGTGTCTACAATGAACCTCACCCATATATATATATATATATATATATATATATATATATATATATATATATATATATATATATATATATATATATATGATGGAGGTAGATGCTAAAATTTTTTGGGGGTCGGTCGAGATCAGATAGTATATAGATTAATGTGCATGGCATATTGGATCGTGTCAATCTAAGTGAACTGAATGAATGGACTTTACCATTTTGATGGAGGTTGATTCGAGTTAACCATCGAAGCTTCCCATTCATGAGTGAAAGAAAAATAAGAGAAGTAGACAACTTGAAATTTGTATATTGAAAACAATCTTGTCTTCTCTATTTGTATTTGATTCTAGATTGACATTAATTCTTTTTGATGATCCCACCCATCACTCAAAATAATGACCTAACCACCCACCTAGCTATATTTTCCACATGTTTCATGCGGAGGTAGCCGACTATGCACTATAACGTTGGAGCTCAAATATATAATTGTATTTTAAATGTACTTTTCGTCGGTCTTCGAAGGTGTTTATATAATTTAAGTATAGCTCATCAGAATTATTTGAAAGAATGAACTACGTGGTGACATTAATTTAATAATCTCTCTAGGAGTTTAATTGCTAAGAATCTTAGAACATTTAGTCAGGAATCAATGGATCTTTAAAAAGCAGTCTTTTTTCTAAAAGTGTTATAGTTAATCTAATAATAGTCGGCCCATTCTTTAAAATTGTATGAATTTAGTCCTTAAAATTTGAGTTTTGGTTATGAGTGATTGTGAGTAGAAAAGATAGAAAGTTATTATTCATCCTTATATTTGAGGAAACACTGTAAATTTCCTATAATTATTTAATATTTTTTTTAAGTGTTGTGAGTGAAAGAGACGGAAAATGTAATGATAAATGTATTAAAAAGTATTATTTAGTTGTGGTTGTGAGTGAAAAAAAAGAAAAAGTAATGATAAATATAAAAGTCATAGAGATAAAGATAAGCAAAGGGGTATGAATGCTCGAAATGTATAAAAATTATTACTGAATTAAAAAGGAGAGAAAATATTTTGTTATTTAGTCAAATTTTAAGGTAAAAATAAAGAAGACTACGTTGTGAATGCTCGATAATAATAACCTCTCTATTCATCTCATTCACGACCCGCATCCACATCGCTTCTTTTGCCCGTATATTAAACTTTATTCGTATTAATACATATATATATATATATAAGGGAAAGTTAATATACAGTGGACATTATCTGTGCGAAATGTACAAAGTAACCAAGATGTGTCACGTGTACTATAGAAAAAAAATGGTAAAATCATACGTGCGTGCATAAGCTAAATAATCATACAAGTTATGGTGATAATCACACAAGCTATACTTACATTCTATAATATTATATTGATAAAAACGCAACCTATATGTTTATTATTGCACTCAGATAGTAATACTGATAGCTTGTATGGAATCAAAGAGGTAAGAAAGTGTTTGTTTACTTGATAATCAAACATAAAGAGAACATTACAATTTATAGTTGGGCTAGACAATCGAACATGGAAAGGAATTAAACTTGACAGCTGTGATTGCATAGTAATTGGGAAGAGATGAGCTGTAATTCTGATCCCTTTTGGCCCTCCAAAAAACCATTTCTGACTTTCTTATTTTAACACTCCCCCTCAAGTTGAGCAGTCGGGTCTCCAATGCTTAACTTGCCCAAACATTCACCAAATGATTTTCCATTGACTGCTTTGGTCAGAATGTCGGCCAATTGTTCGTTTGATTTTACGAATGGGAGCTCGATTATGCCTGCCTCGATTTTCTCTTTGATGAAATGTCTGTCAACCTCAACGTGTTTTGTACGGTCATGTTGGACGGGATTCTCGGCAATTTGGATTGCCGCTTCATTGTCACACATGATTTTGCTTGGTTTATGTGTGGGAAATCCGATCTCGGTTAGGAGTTTCCGAATCCATAAAATTTCTGCTAATCCTCGAGCAACTCCACGGAATTCAGCTTCTGCACTTGACAACGCCACAACCTTCTGTTTCTTGCTCTTCCATGTGACTAAATTTCCACCAACGATGGTAAAATAGCCTGAAGTTGATCGTCTATCCCCCTTATCTCCTGCCCAGTCCGCATCAGTGTATCCAAGGATGTCAAGATTTCCATTTGCTTTGAATAGAACACCATGCCCAATAGTTCCCTTAAGATACCTGATGATTCTCCATACTGCTTCCATATGAGATGTTTGAGGCTGATGCATAAATTTACTTACTACTCCAACTGCGTAAGCTATGTCAGGTCGGGTGTGTGAGAGGTATATTAGTTTCCCTGCCATTCTTTGGTAACTTTCTTTATTTGCTAGATTTGCACCTTCCTCCATATGAAGTTTGTGATTTACCATCATGGGGGTCTCTGCGGGTTTGCAATCTATCATCCCAGTTTCAGCCAATAAATCAAGGATATATTTTTTCTGACAAATGAATATTCCTTGTTTTGATCTGAGTACTTCTATACCAAGGAAGTATTTTAGTCTTCCAAGGTCTTTCATCTCAAATTCCTTAAACAAGTTATTCTTCAGTCTTCGCATCTCTTCTTCATCATTGCCAGTGATAATCATATCGTCAACATATATGATCAAGCATGTCACCTTACCCCCTTTTCGTTTGAGAAAGAGGGTGTGGTCAGAATTGCTTTGTTTGAACCCATATTTCTTCATAGCTAATGTGAATTTCCCAAACCATGCACGAGGAGATTGTTTGAGCCCGTACAATGATCTTTTAAGACGACATACCTCTCCCTTATTAAATTCATCTTTGAATCCTGGAGGAGCTTCCATGTAGACTTCTTCTTTTAGTTCCCCATGTAGGAAGGCATTCTTTACGTCAAACTGATGGAGGTGCCATCCTTTATTAGCGGCGACTGAGAATAGGACTCTTATAGTGTCAAACTTAGCGACAGGGGAAAACGTTTCAGAGTAGTCAATCCCATATGTCTGGGTGTACCCTTTGGCCACCAATCGGGCTTTATATCTTTCGATCGAGCCATCAGCTTTATGTTTGATGGTAAACAACCATCGACACCCGACAGTTTTCTTTCCTGGAGGAAGGAGGGATTTTTCCCATGTATTATTCTTCATCAATGCATCCATCTCACGTTTCATGGCCTCTTTCCATTGTTTTGATTCCATCGCTTGTTCCACAGTGTTTGGAATATCTTCCATGTATAAGGCAGCGCTGAAGGCTCTTGCTTCTTGTGATAGATTTCCAGTGGCGATGTTTGCCATAGGATACCTCCCTCCTTTAGTTTGTTTTTGAGGAATGTAGCGCTTTGGTGGGACTCCTCTATTAGCTCGTGGTGGAAGTATATAGCCTTCGTCCATCTCTTCAGAAGTTGATGGATGCTCATTCTCGTCATTGTTAGTTGTCTCATGAGGATGCTCATTCTCTTCATTGTTAGATGTCTCATGAGGATGCTCATTCTCTTTATTATTAGCTGTCTCATGATTATTATTAGTAATGCACTGATCATGAATTTCAGTTGAGTTACTTACCTCAGGTACCAGGTTTGGAGACATCTCAGGGGTAGTGGCACTGGTGGACTCGGGCTCGGACTGAGTGATTGGTGAGAGTGACTCTTCTTCTTCTCTGGTGTTTTGAGGGGTATCTTCAGAAGATGGGTAGGTTCGCATCCAGCTCAGTGTGTCTAATTCTTCCATCTCCCCCTGACCACTGAGTTGGGAGTTATAAAAGTACTCCGTTTCTAGAAAGTTGCAATCCATGGTTGTGTACATGTGCTTTGTGCTAGGGTTGTAACATCTATATCCCTTTTTATTAACCCCATATCCCACAAACACACATTTTTCCGCACACGGGTCAAGTTTGGTTCTGTGTGTTTTTGGTATATGAACAAAAACCGTACAACCGAATATTCTTGGTTGCAAGGTGAGTGTTGGTGGAACATTGGTAAATTCAGTAAGGACTTGTAATGGGGTCTTGAGTTCGAGGATTTTGGTTGGAAGACGGTTGATGAGGTAGGTCGCGGTGGCAAGGGCTTCAGGCCAAAAAGTTCGCGGGACTTGGGATTCGATTAAAAGCGCTCGGGTAATTTCCAACAGAATCCGGTTTTTCCGTTCTGCCACTCCATTTTGTTCAGGAGAGTGGGGACATGTGGTTTGATGAATGATTCCTTTAGTTTCAAGGAAGTGTTTCATTGTTGAGTTAACAAACTCTCCTCCATTATCTGAGCGAAGTATTTGAATAGGTTTTTGAAATTGGTTTTGAATCATTGCATAGAAACTAGTAAATTTCTCAAACACGTCAGATTTATGTTTCAAAAAATATATCCATGTCATTCGGGTGCAATCGTCTACAAATAGTAGGAAAAAACGGTAATTTTGCCCACCCTTGACAGGAGCTGGACCCCATACATCCGAGTGAATTAGAGAAAATGGCACATTAACTCTGGTATTATTTGGTTTAAATGTGTTTCTATGACTTTTGGCAAGGACACATGTCTCACAATTCAATAATGTTTTTGAAGAAACTAATTTCGGAAATAAAATATTTAAATAACCTGTAGATGGATGTCCTAATCTCCTATGCCATAACCAAGCTTCTCTATCAACACTACCATGGGCTAACATCACATTCCCCCGTCGATTCACTTCGTCCACATAATAGAGCCCGTGTCTTTCAGTGCCACGCCCAATGATCGCTCCCGTCCTGATATCTTGTATAAGACAAAAGGTAGGGTGCATTACAATGGTACAATTAAGTTCTTTTGTCACATGACTAATGGATAGGAGTTTATAGGATAATGAGGGAACATAGAGGCAGTTAGATAGTTTTAAGTTTGGTGAGATTTCTATAGTTCCCCCATCTTTTACATCCATAGTACCTCCATTGGCGGTTTGAATTTGTGTTTTTCTTGGTTTAGTGGCAGTTATGAAATCTGACCTTTCATATGTCATGGTATCGGTGGCCCCGCAGTCAAAAATCCATGACGTATCTTCGTTTTTACAAAAGTTTTGGGCTATATTTGCAACCCCTAATCCTCCAGGGGTTGATTGGAAATTTTCAAAACTTTGGTGACATTTGTTGGATTTGTGGAGGGTTTTTTGTGTAAATTCTTTAAATATAAAAGTAGGGTTTGGATGGGCAGAAGAGATATCCTCCCCCCAATTACCTGATGTAGCCGCCCACTCACACAAACTTTGATCCATGTTCACGTGACCTTCAGATCCGCCACATTCACGTGATGTTCGATCGACGTTTACCGCACCGGAACTTTGAACTGCGCCGCCACCACTTTCGCCATTGCCCACACTTCTTCCGCCGCCATTTAGAAACACATCGCCGCCGCTGCTGGCGGAGCTACCCACGGCGGCAGCAGCTTTGCCCCTCTCGCCACCCGTTCCTTTTGATTTTTTGAGGCTGGGTTTTGGTACTTGAGACTGGGTTTTGAGGCCACTGATGGTATTTGCTAGTTGTAAACTCAGTTCTGAGTTATCTAGTTCGGACATGTTGGACGAATGTTGGACGATGGTTGGGGTAACACGGTTGTTGGTTGATGAGAAAGGTAGATGATGGACAGGTTGGTCCTAGAATCTAAAACTCTGCTCTGATGCCATGATAGCTTGTATGGAATCAAAGAGGTAAGAAAGTGTTTGTTTACTTGATAATCAAACATAAAGAGAACATTACAATTTATAGTTGGGCTAGACAATCGAACATGGAAAGGAATTAAACTTGACAGCTGTGATTGCATAGTAATTGGGAAGAGATGAGCTGTAATTCTGATCCCTTTTGGCCCTCCAAAAAACCATTTCTGACTTTCTTATTTTAACAAATACAATAAACATGAAAATTATGAAATTATATGGAATAATCACACAGTGATAATCACACTTGATTTTATTATGTAATTTAAAAAAAATATATCATATAAAAAGTTATAAACGTTTAAGAAAGTTCACGGAAATTTAAAAATTTAACAATTGTAGGGTTTAGGGTTGATTTCCTAACAATAACCAATTTGTAAAATTCTTTATTATTAAAGCCATTTTTAGGACAACCATAAGTTGGAAATGAAAATTTTAGTTTTAGTCGGTGGAGAAGATAATCGAACGATAAACCTATTACCTACAAGTAATTATAAACCTACCCATTACCTAGAAGCTAGAAGTTCTGGCCCACTCATTGTTTTCTTTAATATTAGTAACCTAGTCATTGTTTTCTTTAATATTAGTAACTTAACAATTAAGAAAATGATCATTTCAAAACTAAACCGTAGTGCATTTTGTCACATCGTTTTTATTTTAAATTTTGCAAAATGACACTCACAAACAAGACAACTGAACTTACATCAATTTCAGTCTTAACAAATAACAAACATCACTCTTTTACAAACATGCACAACTCTATTTTTTTTTCTTTTTCCTAATTTTCACAACCAAATTAGTTGGACATTATTTTCCTGACTTTGTTTAAATCACACTTGATTAACACTCTCTAAATGCACAAGTCACTCGTAAGTTGTACTGCGAAATCTTTTGTCGGTATATAGGTTTAAGATCTTCAACACAACCGTATAAGTTATGCACCTCGGAGTCTTGAATTGGCTCATTGTCACACCATTGCCAATAAAATGTTCCATGATCATCCTGAAGGTACCTCGTTTAACAAAACAAAGCTCCAAAGGCCGAGTTTGCAACTGGAAAGAGCTTCGCAATCACTCTCGTTCGTTCTTTATAGAAACACACCTGATCGACACTTACATAGAGACATAATGTACGAGAAGTCTCTACAAACATTTCACATATTATGGACTTTTCGCAGAATTTAAACCTATACATTTCGCACTAGTTCCGCGAAAGGTCACCTACATTTCGCAGTTCACAAGATAAACAGAAATGACAATATAATCTTATGAAACAACATAAATCTAGACCCTACAGAGATATTTAGAACCAAAAGGATGAAGATTTATCCATTTAATAAGATGTTGCATGCCGATTTTAGGGAGTTCATATCCACTTTCAAATGTGGAACTCTCGAGGAGCTGATAAATGTTGCTCGAGAAAGAGAGTTGGAATAATGAAATAATTAGATAGAGGTGAGAAAAGGGACGCGAAGAGCAGTTCCAACCCTGCTAAGAAACAGAATGTGGCCGAGTTACCTAAGAAGGTTGAAAGTAAGGGGGAGTAGATCCCCAAGGTGTCAACATTGTGGTCGGATGTATAATGGAAGATAATTCCTAAAAACCAAGCCGTGCTACAATTGCATAAAGATGGGACATGAGATAGCTCAATGTTCAAGTCCCACCAGTTTATGTTATGGTTGTGGAAAACCTAAGCCATAAGAGGAGTGATTGCCAAAACCTAAATCAACGGGCGTGTCAAGGTGGAGCAAAGGGATGATATTACCAAATGAGATCTGAAGAAGGAAAGGTGGACTCGGGAGTAGTACCAGGTATATTCCTTGTTAATTTAATTCCCGCCTATGTGTTATTTAAAACATGTGCAAGTAAGTCGTTTGTTTCACACAACTTTATTCATCACCCATCTTTTATTACTGATAAGTTACACGTACCTTTAAAAGTTGAAATTGCAGATAATAAGAGTTTTCTAGTCTTTGATGTATATCGAAACTGCAAAACTACCATCTAAGATGAGGAGTATATAGTTGATCTAATACCCATGATGATAGGAGAACTTAAAGGCAAGTGGGAATGGATTGGTTTTCGCGTTACCATACCAATGTTGTATGAAACCATAAGGTGATACAATTAATAGCACTGAGCGAGAAGCATGTTAGTGTAAATGGCGTAGTGGAGGCAAGAAAGTACATCCAACATGGATGTAAGGCGTGTCTCACCTACATGGTGGATCTGAAATCCGAAAACAAGAAAGCGGAAGAAGTACATGTGGTGCGAGAATATCAAGACGTGTTTTAGAAGATCTACCGGGTATAGTGGAGTTCTATATACACTTGGTACCCGGGGCCAAACTAGTCTCGAAAACATCGTATCGTTTGCCTTCTACCGAAATGTAAGAGCTAATGAATCAGTTGCAAGAATTGCTTGACAAGGGATTTATCTGGCCCAGTGTTTCCCCTTGGGGAGCACCGATGCTCTTTGTAAAGAATAAAGACGATAGTCTAAGGATGTGATGGCGATCTAGATGAACCCAACCCGAGCCCGTCCGTAAGTCAGAGACCCGTTCCCATCGGGTTGAAGATTTTAATCTATCTTCGTTTTAAATACTTTTATTTTATTATTTAGTTCCCTATTTTATGTTTTCTTGTTGGTCAAGTTTGTGTTTATCTATTTAAGAACTTTTGTAATTCATAATTTGGGGGTTAAGAAGTTTAATAATAAATATTTACTTTGGAGGTTTATCCAAGTGTTTTTTAGAAGCCGGTTTTGGCATCTAGGGTTTCTAGCACCAGGTTTTGGGCTAGGTTTTCGTTCCTTGACATAGATCAAGGGTTTTCTATCCATCACTGCGCAATACGAGCATTAGAATTTCTGGTGATGTCATTTGGGTTAATCAATACGCTGACGGCCTTCATAGATCTCATGAACCAAGTGTGCAAACCAGTGCTAAACCGGTCGGTAATTGTATTTATCGATGACATACTTGTGTACTTTTGTAGTGAAGAAGAGCATACTCGTCATTTACGAGAGGTGCTAGAGACGTTAAGAAGGGAAAAGCTGTATGCTAAGTTCTCAAAATGTGTTTTCTAGCTGTGAGAAGTATAATTTTTGGGGCACGTGATTAGCTCGGAAGGTATTCTTGTGGATTTTTCCAAATTAGAGGTGGTGCCAAGTGGAGTCCTTCGAGGAACCCGACAAAAATTCAGAGTTTCTTGGGATTGGTAGGTTATTATAGAAGATTTATTAAAGTCTTCTCCAGGATAGCCTCGTCATTAACAAAGTTGATGCGTAAAGACGTGAAGTATGAGTGGGGAGAAGAACAAGAGAGTCCTTTTAGATTCTCAAGGGAAAGTTGACACAGGCTCTAACGTTAATACTACCAGATGGAACCGATGATTTGGTAATGTATTTGGATGCTTTGTACTTTGGCCTCGGTTGCGTGCTCATGCAACGATGAAAGGTGATTGTATATGCTTCGAGACAGTTGAAAACCCATTAAGCTAGGTATCCTACTCATGATCTTCAGTTATCAACAATGGTGTTTGCCTTAAAGATTTAAAAAAACTACTTATATGGTGGTAAATGCACCATCTATACTGATCATAAGAATTTAAATTACTTCTTTGATTAGAAGGAGTTAAACATGAGGCAAATGAGGTAGTTATAGCTTATCAAGAATTATGATTGTGAGATTCAATATCATCTGAAAAAGCAAAAGTTATGACAGATGCATTGAGCAGAAAAGGGGATTCCACCCCCATCAAGGTGAAGTCCATGAGACTTGTTGTGACATCAAGTATATTTGATACAATCAAGAATTCACAAGTGGAGGTTATAAAGGGAGAAAATTAGAGAAAGGAACGAGTCAAAGGGTGGTGAAAGACCTAGTCGATGGTGGAGACGGTATTAAATATCGATTTGGTAGACTATGGGTTCCTAATACTTATGGAGTTGAGATGTATTGTTGGTTGAGGCTCACAAGTCTCGTTACTCAATTCATCCAGTCGCTAATAAGATGTCTCATATTTAAAAGGTGACTATTGGTGGCCTGGTATGAAACGGGATATTGTAAAGTACGTGGAGAAGTGTTTGACTTGTCTTCAAGCCAAAGCGAAGCATCAAAAGCCTTATGTCTAATTACAACCACTTGAAATACTCGTGTGGAAGTTATAATTAACTGGTCTTCAGGTTAATTGCAGCAAATGCAACTTCGGTTTCAAAAACTGAAGATACGAAAGTTATGATTAAAAGTTGAAATTTTCTGGCTCCTAAGTTGCAAAATGTTGTTGTAAGCATGTTATTATGGGACGGACGTTACATATTCATGCTTCTAAAATGAATCCTCCTAGCTCTTGCAAATTCAACGAGCCAAAACTTTATTGCTCAAAAGTTTGTTCATTTTTTTCGAGTGATACATAAACCTATACATTCCCAAAGTCTTCAATCATCAGATCCATCAAATCCTCCTATTTCCTCCCAAAGTTATCTGTGTGGTATATATAGATGCATAGGCTTTTGTAATTTATTGAGCAGATAAATTATGAACACCAGTTTGTATAGTAGACGTAGATCAATTTAGTGTGAACCATAATCTTGTGTCTCTGTTCTCGCTTCTTTCTAAGTGTGTACTACTATGTGTGTTTGTGAGTATTGATGATTTGTTACCCGGTTGATTTCCTTATCAGTAACCAATTTGTATAATTCTTTTATATTAAAGCTATTAGTTTCTTGTGGGTCAAAACTCGGGCGAAAGGGTGGGATATACATTGGGACGAGTGGTGTCGGTTTTCCTTTTAATGTAAGTTTCCTTGTTTTTTCGGGGCCGGCGTAGCGCCTCGCTTGCCGGTTTCCCTTCTTTCTATTGAATTGCCGTTCAAAAAAAAAAGCTATTTTTAAGAAATCATAAGCTGGAAATTTTAGTTTTAGTCGGTAGAGAAGATAATCTAATGATAATAATTCAATGATAAACCTATTACCTACAAGTAATGATAAACCTAGGACCTAGAAATTCTAGCCCAGTCATTGTTTTCTTTAATATTAGTAACCTATCAATTAGGAATATGATCATTCAAAACTAAACTGTAGTACATTTTGTCACATCGTTTTTATTTTTAAATTTAGCAAAATGTCACTCACAAACAAGACAACTAAACTTAAATCAATCAGTCTTAATGAACATCACTCTTTTACAAACTTGCACAACTCTATTTTTTTTCTTTTTCCGAATTATCACAACCAAATTAGTTGGATATTATTTCCCTAACTTTGTATATCACACTTGATCAACACTCTTCAAATGCACAAGTCACTCACTCTTCTAATGCACAAGTCACTCGTAAGCTGTACTGCGAAACCTTTTGACGGTACATAGGTTTAAGATCTTCAACAGAACCATATTAGTCGTGCACCTCGGAGTCTTGAATTGGCTCATTGTCGCACCATTGCCAATAAAATGTTCCATGATCTTCCTGAAGGTACCTCGTTCAACGATACAAAGCTCCAAAGGCCCAATTGAGTTGGTTTTTCTTGAGACAACATAGCCATGATCCACAAATGCCGCATCCATTTCGGTGCAACATCGCGCTAAAATGTGTTCACTGACTTCACCTTTTATCTCCCAATAAATCACATAGTGACCGGGCTGGTTTGTGGTGTTGGCGTGGCTTGTGAAGTCGACTAGCTCAGCTCGAGCTTTGACAAGTGGTTGAGCACCCTTCTGGACCGCGAGTTGAAGGTCATTTTCTGTGTTTTTGTCGATATTTACAGTTAGGATTAGCTTTCTCCTGCATAAAAAATTGAGTTTTGGGGTTCCTTCGTAAAACCCGGCCACTTCTACAACATCTCCTAACCTATATCTGTAAAGACCTGAAATGAAATTAGAAGCTTGAATATTAGTCATCTTAAATAAATGTGATAGTATAACCTCGACGTCTATGGTTCAAATAATGTGTAATTTAAAAGTATGATTAGGTGGGTGGCGTAATAAAAGCCATGTTAGTGAGTGATCTGAATGTCGTCGTTTATTTTTATTTTTGTTAAACTATAAATATCCAGCTGGAGATAACTCAAACAGGGGACCATTTGTCTGTTTGTTTTGGCAGGGTCCTAGACCCCTTAAGATGCAGAACACATTGTGGCCGTGGAAAGGTGACATGTTGGCTGCAAGTTTCAAAATGATTGTTTTTTTCTTCTAAGAATAAAATATGTTGTTATTTATTGACTCTTAGGAATATTTATTTAAAACTAACAATTATGGTACATCTTTGGAACATCTTAATCAACTTTTTTCTTTATAATTACTTATGAAAATTGCTTCCGAGGATGCAACTATCGCCATGGAGGCAGGAATCATACTTATTTTTAAAGTCATTTATGTCAAACATAATTCCAATTTTATATAGAGAGAGATAGAAACACATATCATGTATTTTAAGTTTTAACAATTTTATCTACAATTCAACATATTTTTATGTACGGTGTGTTTCAAAACCTATATAGGGTGGTGTTATTTTGAGGGTTCTTAATTGGCATGTTTAGGGGTTGGCTGGTCAATTCAACACGAACCCGGAAAAAAATGATATGAATTCGAATCCGAATTTGATCCGAACACGAAAGTCTTTTTACATACATGAACCCAAACACGACATGAATATTTGTGGATTGACCAGATTTTTTTACCTTTTTTATTTTTTATTTAACAATTGATGTTTTAAAGTTACAATTTTACAACTAACAATACAAATGTATACTAAATAAACATATTTTAATCATAAAATCGTGTATTAATTTATAACATATTAACATGAATTTGAGTATGTTCTACAGAATGGCATGAACCTGACCTGTTTAGTTAAACGGGTTTGTAGGTTTGACCAGAAGCTGATACGAATCCGTTTATACTAAACCCTAACCCATGAATTTAAGTATTGTATATTTGGTGCTAGAAATTCACACACCTAATTATTTTACTATCGTCAAATCTCATCCAACACTATCATTTTGATAAAATCAAAGTCAAACAACCGTCCATAAAAGGCACAATCGTTTGAAATCAATTACAAACGTTTAAAGTGTTGAGGTTTAAAAAGTGATTTAGAGGTAGCGTAGGAATATAGCAATCCAAAATATATAGATTGGTTTCTTCAAACAATTTAATACTTTTGATAATTGTTTTGAAATAATGAAAACAAACCATTCCATTGGCTTCCAAAGAAATCTAATTTCTCTATGTCTTATCATCTTCCCTCAAATACCTTTATTACCCCTTTTTTTTTCCTTTTTCTTTTTCTTATGGTTTTGTCATTGCATGAAGATGCTCTGACCGGGTGGCACCGCTAGATGGCGACATGATGTACCGGTGGTCCTAAGTTAGTTTGTAGCTACTATTCGTGACAGCCAGAAACATAATACAATTTTGAGTAAATATGAGATTGTCCTTTGTTTCACTGGTTTAAATATCATTTTTTCTTATTTTCTTTGTTTTTATTCTAAAAATTACGGCTATAGTATTATGACATGAAAGTTTACAGATTACACTTATGTAACTAGTGGCGGACCCACTAAGGGTTCAGGGGTAGCGCCCGCTACCCCTAAACTTTTACCCCGACGTGCAAATTTTTTTTTTTTATAGGTTTTCGGTTTTTCGCGACCCCTGAAACGAATTTTTCGCGACCCCTGGAAGAAATTTTATGGCTTTTACTTAAAAATATGATCAAAAGCCCCTTAAAAATATGATTAAAAGCCCGTTAACTACCTAAAAAATTTTTTCAGGGGCGCTGCCCCCGAACCCCCGTTAGTCCCCGCTACCCCTGATATTCTTTCCTGGATCCGCCACTGTATGTAACACCTTTATAAGTCTATTAACTGTCTCTAGTTTTTTCTGTTAAATTAGTCAAAATGACAATTATACCCTACCTTTAATTTTTTTTTTAAAATCACAGGCGGCAAGGCATGATGGTGACATGGTGGTGGTGGCGAGTGACGATGACGGTGACAAAGTGATGGTAGTGGATTTTTTTAAAAGTCATTTATAAAATAAAAGGGTAGAGTTTAATTGTCAACTTACACTGACTTAACGGAAAAAACTAACGTCAATTAACATCACGGACTAGAGGTGATCATAGCCGTAATGTTTTAAACTTAGAGATGAATGTATCATGATATTTACTCTAGATCAGAGGCGTAGCTTTTAAGGGGCGGGAGGGGGCGCCCGACCCCCGAAATTTTTTTTGCGATGTAGGGGGTATATAATTTTCGTGTAGAAAATTTCGATATACTCCGGTTTCGACCCCCATTTACCCAAAAATTGACGTTAGAAAAAAAAAAGATCCCGACCCCCCACTTGATATTTTCAAGCTTCGTCACTGCTCTAGATTGAATAATTTTAATGATCCGGAGAGGAATCTTACCGGTGAAAGTCGTAAGCACAATCTCGTATTG
This sequence comes from Deinandra increscens subsp. villosa, assembly GCA_039602395.1. Taxonomy (NCBI): domain Eukaryota; kingdom Viridiplantae; phylum Streptophyta; class Magnoliopsida; order Asterales; family Asteraceae; genus Deinandra; species Deinandra increscens. The sequence continues at coordinate 17,820,861 of JBCNJP010000027.1, forward strand.
CTGACCGATCTGCACTTCGGATAACGGCACCGGATCATCTTCTATGTAGTCGTCACAACCACCACCACCACCACCACCAACGGTCTTAACAACAACCTCGCAAGCTTTACGATGCTGCAAACGCAACGGTATGAACTCAAAGTAAGAAAACGTCGGAACCACCGTGAACGTGACATTCTCCGGTGCGGAAGAAGGGTCCATATTCACCCCGATCCAACTCTCCGTGGACCCGTACTCCGCACTCACCAACGGCAACTGGTCCCCCGCGTAATGCTTTAGTTTATCCATGTAGGGCTGCATCGAACCCGTCATTATCGAGTACACATACTTGGCATTTGGCCACAGCTTTGGTATCAACCCGTACCAACCCGACTCCTCCAACGCCTCACATTGCGAACACACCCACTTCGCTAAACCCGCGTTCGGTTTGATCACTTCCAGAACCGATGTTCGGATACCCGGGATTGTGATTCGTGGATTCAAAGTTCCGGTAAAAAGATCGTTGCATACGTCTCGCCAGTAATCTTCGAACAAGCCGAGTGCGTGGACGATGCCGTACGCGAAAGTGGAGGTGATGAACTCGACTTGTGGAGAGTGAAAGAGTCCGAGAAGGAAGTGGCAGTAGGTTGATTGTTTGTAGTCTCCACTGAAGATGACTTCCGGTGGGCTACAAGTGAAGGATTTTGTTTGTTGTTGCTTGAGTTTGAACTCTGGGCTGGCGAAGTAATGGGTTGTGGCGGTTCCTGCTGATATCCCACCCTTTGTTTTGAACTGTTTGCTGCCGTAGATAAACTCAAGAATCTTGCCTCCTTCTCTCGTAGGATAAACCCTTGATGTATATAAACAAACACATGTCAGAAAATGATGTTAGTTAAAGTTGGTTGTATTTCCAAATTAGAGAATCTAATGACTAATCCTCCTACAGCACCCATAAGGTCAAATCAAATCTGAACAGCCCTTCAAAGGTAGGGTGTGGCTCTTTCTATTTCTGACACGCCCGACAAATTACCTTAATCGCCATTTATAAGGAAAAGAGCTTTTTTTACAACTCTAAAGCCAAACCATTTGAGGGTGCTAATTTTAAGGAAATAAATCATAATTAGAATAGAAGTTAGACCTTGATCTATAAGCTGCAGCGAGCTTGAAGATTTGTAGAGTAGTGTTGGAGCTATGGGAAGTGTAAGGGACATATTTTTGTCTTCCTTCAGTTGTTCCAGAGCTGTTAAAACAAAAACAAAACAGATTAGAATGTTAGCTAGCTTAGCTAGGTTTCTCAAAGCTAGTAAAACTTGAACTTTAGTGTACCTTAAGGAGAGAGTAGTGATGGGTTGTTTGGTGAGTAAAGGGGAAGTTTCACCATCAGCAATCCTCTGAATGTAAGGCTCTAGATCTGCATGGGAGGCAAGTGGAACAACGGACCGGTAAAGAGACTGCAATGAATCTGCATCCATGTTACAAACGTCAACATCTCTAAACCATTTCTGCAGATACTCCACGCCATGATTCATTTCAAGAATCTTCTTCAGTGTTTCCGTCTGAACATTCCCAGCATTTCTTGCCACTTCCTGGAACCAACTCATCATATCACAACTTGAACGGGTATCCATAATGGATCAGAATTCAGAAGTGCCCTGGCCTTTCTCTCTCCTCTCCACTCCTCCGGGATACTACCTACAGTAAGAGTGAGAGTGAGAAAGAGAAAGAGAGAGAGAGATATGAGGGAATCCCAGTGTATGTATGTATGTATGTATGAATACGAAATGGGATGGAGGGAGGTGGCATTTAAAGAAAATATCTATAGGTGGGGACGACCTTTTTACACGTCGATGAGAAAGCTTTTATACCATACAAGTCGTTTTCGTCTGTCTCCACTCCCTATATTGACCGGCAGGCCTCTCTCTCTCTGTCTGCATAGAATCAATGCGAGGGAGGGAGCTGGTGGCTGCTAAACATGTTTCCTTTCATTAACTAACAGCGAACAGTGAGATTTTGGGTGGGTGGAGGGTATGGGTTCACCAACCCGGTCCCCTGATTAATTTCTGTCTTTGGTTTTCTCCTTTTTGCATTCTATCATCATATCAAAAAGACTTGTATTTCATAAACTACGAGAGGGGATATGATGGATGAGACTAGTAAAGAATTAATTAAATAAATTTAATTACATTCCTTCTTCTAACCACCGTCACTCGCTGTTTTTTTCCCTTCTTTCCTCTTAAATAATTTTCTACTAAAAAAGTCCAGAACCCTAAATCACCGGCCAGGGGGAGGAACATCGCCGGTCAATAACCACCGCTGATTTGATTAATCAATCGGTCAAACCATCAATTTCATATATGGATACCTGAGTCCAGAAACTAATCGGCCATTGACGCACCTCAGACTATCCACTTTTTTCTCTCATCGTGACCGTTCGAATTTGAACATGGCGCCAGAGGAAAAATTTCGGAGAGAGGCAGGGGAATCGAATTTTGCTTTAACTGTAAATAAATTCTTTTTGCGGAAAATAGGATAATGCGGCAGAGAGCGAGAGATAGTGAGTGGATGACTGGAGACGGCCCTCTGCGGGAAGGAACAGATCGGAGACGGTGACGGGTGACCGGTGGACGGTGGTAGTAGGGTTACAGTGGTGGGGGATTTGTAAGTTTGTCGAAGAAGAAACGTCAGGTGGGTTGGGGTTTTGGAACCAAAAGGACAATTTTACTAAATTAAGGACTAAAAGCAAAATTTCTACAAATTACGAAGACCATCCCTTTAGAACCGGAACGGAAGCAAAACCGTCAAAATCGAAAATATATGGAAATTTTAAAATCTAAGCAAATGGACTAGAAAAAGAACAAACGATAATATGGAAATTTAAAACATGTTATGTATTATGTGTGAAAGCTAGACCAAACATAAAATACAAATGGTTGTTAAAAATTTTGAATTTTAAATCCAATATGTTTTGAAATCTTGAATTCATTTAAACAAATTCACAAGTTAGGCATTGATCACAAATTCATTGACCGCCAAACAAACAAATAACAATCGGAAAATTGAAACACAAATGGAGTATTAATGTATTATGGGACGTTAACCTATTGGGATTCATAAATTCACGGGTCAATCAATTCTTTAGTGATATTTACGGATCAGAACTAAAACTGGACCGGAGACACTAATAACTAATCGTAGGAACCCAGAACCTAAACGATTAAATTCACGATACAAAACTTTTACTAACTAGATATTACATGAAAAATATTGAGGAACACCAATTATCCCAATTTTTGGTTTCTAAAAGTTTTCCTCTATTTGAGATCCTCATAAAACCCATTGATAATCTCTCCCACCACCTCATCCGTCGTGAACCTGCTTTTATTGTGAACTACTTCCATTTTTTGAACAAGATATACTTCATGTGATGAGAACAATTACGTTTACAAATATTTTCCGTTAAGTCCTTGTATTGAAATTTATAAATCAATGGGATTTTAACCATGTGCCCACCGACATCCATATTCTGAACAGTGACGAAACTTGAACCAAAATTTTACAGGGGCGATAAGTCACGAGGCAATAATCCAAGGGGGCAATTCTTGATATATATAATTTAAAAAAAAATCACGAAAATTTGTACTATCGAACAAGGTGATCTGCAGTTTCTATTGAGGTCGTGCATAACTGGCACAACGTGGATGACGTGTTTATCCCTCTTCTCGATAGAGCTTAATGTTTTGGAATCCGCCACATATTTATCCTCGAAATGAACGCATTGACTTTTATTGAGAGTCAATTATTCCATTCCATCCCATCGTTGGCAACCTGCTTGGCGCAATGACGCCAACACCTTCGATTTTTCTTCATATGTTTTCATCTCCTGGTCCATTTGATTTGACTATTTATCTCATTGAAATATCTATCCACTGTAATATCTTTTTCCAATTTCAGTTTTTTTTTACGGCTAAATTTACGTGAATATTTTATCTAGAGTCGGTCCCGTATCATCATGTCTTTTTGCTTACCAGGGCTCGAACCCTCCACACACCATTAGAGAAAACCCCAAGCAATCAGGTAAAACCTTCCCAGATCTAACGCTGAGCCTCGATCTGCTCATGACCTCCCATAAAGATGGTTTCTAGGTATCATTCGGCCAAATGAACGATGGGTTTTCAATTCCAATAAAAAAAATAAAAAATACAATAGAGAAAATGTTACACAAATGTTTCTCCTCCATCCACGTGTCCAACCAGAACCAAATTTCCTTCCGAATGCCAATTACCCCCTTGATTGAGTTTGCTAAATCTATGTTATAATTGAGTAGCTGCGGTTCAATTTTGGAGATCGCTTTCCACCCACTGGCCATATTCTAAAATAAACTGATAACACGGAAGTTTTTTTTTTGGGGCAAAATGAACGGCAGAGAGCATTTTCTTTAACCATCTACATAGTCATTTTATACTTTTTCTTGTTTGATGTTATGATTTGTTTGTATTTATTTTTTCATATGCATTAAATATTATGTGGTCGCCAGATTGTATATAATGTAAATGTGATAAAGGAAATTGATTGTGATTGTGACGAAGGATATAAAGGTATATGTATAACCATAACTCATTAATATTATAGTTACATATTGCATCTAATAAATCAATGATATGGATTAAATGAAACAAACTTTTACACATAGTGGTATTATATTAAATTTGCTACTCTTTTTCATCAATTAATTTCTGGAATAACGATACCACTTGCTGATATTACAACGGCTTGGTTTTGCTATACAAAAAAATTTAACGATACAACTTATTGCCCGTTTACCTTCTATCTCCTTGTAAAAGATGGATTTTATAACACCTAAAATCGAATTAGATACCCGTAATACGCTTTAATTAACTCTCAATATGTTTGGACCAAAGGTCTCATGGCTTCTTCCTCAGTTTCATGTCTTTTGTGTACTCGTTATAATAAGCAAAATGTAACTTTTGTCCACGTTAGGTTTCATACGAAGCAAAACTTTATAACATTTCACATTTAAAGGTTTTAATACATTTCATCCTAATAGTAACGTCTGTTAGTATTTTTGTTAAAATTTTGCCACATGATTTTAGTCTTTATACTTAGTCTTAATCCGTTTCTCTATCTTTGAGTGTTGACTTAGCTCTCTACATCACCAATTCTTCACCTACACCCATCCCACCCTATCTATCTGTTTGTTGGCGATAAGAGAAGACTTAGGGACCTTAAAGTCACGAGTTTGATCCCTAACCTCACGTTGTATCGTGACAAGCAATGATTGGATCATGTCCTGCCACATGACAAACTATAATTGGCAGTTAAATTAGCATTCTTAAGTAAGTTGGTAGTTTTTTTTAACGGTAAATTTAATATACTTTTGCTCCTAAACTATTCTCAAACTAAATTACATAATTATTTGAGTTCGAACCAAAAAACTACAACTAAGATGAGAGTAACTTGGTAGAATTTCAATTACCAAAAATAAACTGATATGCAAAATCATTGGCGGAGAGCCTTTCTTCAACTAACTATCTAGTCATTTTATACTTTTTCTTCTAATAAATATTTTTGTTCTCATTCTTCATATGCATAATATATTGTGTGGTTGTTAGATTGTATATATGATGTGATGTGATTGTGATAAAAAAGAAATTGACTGTGATTAAGACCAATGATATAAAGGTGGGTTAACCATATGCACCCGAGAACCTTTACGATTGCCCAACACGCAACAGTAGCTTTAATTAATTTTAATGACTTTAATTTAATAGTTATACACTGTATCTAACGAGTTTTTCTTGGTCGCGTGTTGCGACGACAACACTATTAGTACAAAGGTAATTAAACAAACGGATTCTTACATGGCTCAGTCTTAGGGGCTGTTTGGTTGAATCTGTTTCATTAGGTGCTGGATGAATAAGTGTCTAGATGAAACAGAGATTCTGAACCAGTAAGTAATAGGACCTGTTTGGTTGGATTTCTGAATGAGATGTCTGATTCTATTTATTTTTTTGCATTTAACTTGTCCCACATTGGTGTGGGAACAAAAAAATGGTTAGTTTATATATGCAAACATTTATCACATATTAAGTTCTAATGTTAGGTTTTACTCCGGCATCTACCCGCGCGCAGGGGGGGTGCAGATTTGGTTGAAATCTCTCGAAAACAATGCGACGCCCGCGCGACCTGCGGACACGAATGCAGCTCCGAAAAAACGGGTCTCGAAGCCCTTTCTTTTTCTTTCTTCGCAGCAGCAGAAACAGCCCCTTGTCATCGTCTTTTTCTTTCTTCGCAGCAGCAGAAATACAGCCCCTCGTCATCGTCACACGCAACACCAGCCCCCTCCAGACGTTCTTTCTGGTTCGTCCAGCCAGTTTCAAGCCCCTTGATCGGCCAGACAAAAAACACTTTTTCGGTCAGACTTTTCCGGCGAATCAAACACCTCTGAACCAGCCATTTGTCTGGATCGGTCAGATCCAGAGGCTGGTTCAGACCAACCAAACAGCCCCTTAGAGTAAATTTACACCGCAACTTTCAAAGCATAATCTCTAAAGCGTAAATCACTAAATTCTTACAACATAACACTAGACTCTTAAGTATAAACCTTATAAAAAATGTACCAGCATAAAGTAAAGATATAAAAATACAAAAGAAACAAACATCACACCATTGTTTCTTAACGGGAGACGGTCCTATTAAAAAACCCAAAGGAAAAAGCAAACAAAAAAACAACAAAAACCCAAAGGAAAAAGCATATCCTAGCATTCGCGTTGGACGCCAATGTGCTAAAAAAAACACCTAGCTCGGAGCTCACACGAAGAGGCTCAGACAAGGCTCGCTCGAAGGTGGCTTGGTTTGTATCCAAGCCAAGCCGAACCGAGCCAGCTTTGTTTGTAAATCATCTGAGCACAAGCCTAGGGTAGCTCACTTGTTAGCTCCCTCGGTGGCTCGATTATATTACCAATATTTTTAATTTTATTACTTAATAATTAAGATTTTTAAGGCCAATTCTATACTAGTTATTTTATTTCCGGCCAAAATAAATTAAAAATATATTTAGAAAAATTAGATTTACATAATTCAAACTTTTACATATTGGCCGGTAATAATCCCACATTTAAAAATTATTTTCACCGGTCCTAACTTTCACCAAATTTTTTTAATGGACTCGCCGTTAAGTTTTTTAACACCGTTAAACTGATGCTGATGTGACATGCTGACATGTTATAATCCTTTAATTTTATTAATTCTTTTTTCTATATCATCTTCTGAATCAGATTTTCTCTTAATCTTAAATGAAAAATATATCCAGCCTCCAAATCCCTAAAATACGTATACAAACTTGCCTCCCCCAAAATCGTTCCCCCTGCTGAAATTTTAAGGACTTTTCCGGCGAGTTAGTAGCCGCCGTGGAGAGTTATGGAGATAGATTTTGGAACCATTTTTGATCGGAAATGTACAGAGGTATATTCAGGAGAGAGAAACCCCAAATTTCAATCCGTATGAACTTTGATTCGGTCACAGGTTCTTCAAAACCCAATGATTCATAAAATTGAACACACGATAGCGCTCAAAATCGAAACACGATCAGAACCAAATGTGGTTTGAATCAGTCTCATGATGATTTGAGAAACCCGATGAAGAACACGGTTGCGATGATGAACATTTTGATTTTAATCTAATCCTCGATGATACTCAAAATTGAAGTCATCATAAGACTCGAAATCGAATACTAAACGTAATGGAACCAGATTAGAAACGATTTGGTAAAGGTTTGAGGATACGATGTCGATGACACGGTGCAACGGAAACGAGATCGTAAATTTTTGATTTCCACTTAAACTAACTTAAATTTTTTATTTCCACTTGAAATTTGAGATATGGCCGAAAATTGGAACCACATGGTCTGTGATGAAAATAGATCATGAAGCAGAAGATTAAATATGGATTTGATGACTGATTGGATTGAGTTGGAAGCGACGGAGGCTTTGTTTAAATTTATACAAGAGTCCTTAGAAAAAATAGTAATGAAGAAGACCGCAATTTTAATCTTTTTTTAATAAAGTTCATAAGTTATTTAAGAAAACTCAATTTTAAGTTTCAATAAATAGAGTAACAAATAAATTGAAAACATAGATTATGTGTTGTCACAATTGTTTGGTGGAAAGCAATTGGAAATGTTACTCACATAGGTGAGTATAGACTATAGAGTCACGCCCACAACACTCCTACTACTTTCACACCACAATATGACACCGTAGATAGCTTTCACACCTCTTTACCCCTCTAGTGGAGGCATCAATGTTTTAAAAACCGGTTTTTTAGTTGAACCGGAAAATTTTTTGGGGCCGGTTCGACCGGTCAGACCGGTTAGACCGGCCGGTTGAACCGGTTAGGGGATTTATATATATATTTTTATAAAAATGTTAATAAATTTGTACACTACAACGAAAAATAATTAAAATACAATGATAATCCACTAAAAGATAATACCAAATAGGTATTTCATCAGAATATATAAGTTTTAAACTTTAAAAAATAATAAAAAATAACAATAAATTTAAAAATATATATATTTTTTTAAAAACTGTCAGAAAACCGGTTGAACCGGACCGATTGAACCGGAAAAAACCGGAAAACCGCCCGGTTCAAAACGGTCCGGTTATGTCAAAAAACCGGGGATTAAAAAAACGGTATGATGACCGGTTGGCGGTTGAACCGGTTTTTAAAACATTGAGAGGCATACCATAAGAAAAACTCATTTATTTGTTTTTTCTATTATAATTTTGTTAAGTTATAAACTCGTATATTCTTAAATCTCTTTGAATTAATAATAAAAAAAACTATGTAATTCTTAAATCTCTACGTCTTATTTATTCTTATTTATGGCTGAAATTATTTATTATAAAATGATAAATACTTAGAGCATTCACAGCCCATTCTCTATAATGGTTGTGAGGGTAAATCTTAAAATTTAAAGTGTAGTTATAAGTGGTTGTGAGTAGAGAAGAGAGAAATATTTAAGGAAAAATTTAGGGAATCCCTATATTTGAGAAAAAATATGATGAATCTCTAAAATTTAAGATTTGAAGAAAGAGAAAAATGTAATGATAAATGTATAAAAAGTATTATTTAATTGTGGTTGTGAGTGAAAGAGAGAAAAAATAATGATAAATATATAATTTATAGGGATAAGGTTAAGGAATTTAGAGCATTCACATCCCATTCCCTATAATAAATGAGTGTGTAAACCTTAAAATTTATGGTCTATTTGGTATGAGGTAATGAAATTGGCGAGGGAATGGAATGGGCTAGAAATGGAATGGTCGAGGGAATGAAATACATCATTACAATTCCATCGTCGTATTTGGTTACCATGTGAAAATAGAATAAATCATTGCTTCGTATTGTTTGCTGGTTAATAAAAAGTGAAATAATCGATTATCATGTACTAATATTTTCATTTAAAAATAATATATATGTTTTATATTTATATTTTCGATGTTTAAATTTTCAAATTTTTAAATTTTTTAATCTTTTATTAAATAATTTAATTTATATATTTTATTTTACTTATTTTTTATTTTATAATTTAGTTCTATCATTTTTATTTTTTGTTTTTGGTTTTTATTTGTTGTCTTATTTTTATTTGTATCTATTTTTTATTTTTTATTTATTATTATTTTTTTTATATTTCTTTTCATTTTTTTTCATAAAGTTTTAAGAAGAAATTTAATTGAGATAAAGTTTTCATTCCATTCCTTGAAGGAATAAAAAAAACACACCCCCCCCCCCCCCCCATGAAATAAAAATCTTTAAAAATGGAAAGAATTGCATTCCTTATGTAATGGTTCCTTCAATTCCAATGCTCTACCAAACATGTCATTGTTTATTTCGATGTAATGACCCATTCTATTCCACCCTCCATTCCTGCATACCAAACGCTACCTTAAGGTATAGTTATGAGTAGTTGTGAGTAGAAGAGAGAAATATTTGAGGAAAATTTGATGAATCCCTATATTTGGGGAAAATTTAGTAAAACTGTAAAATTTGAGGATTGAAGAGAGAGAAAAAGTAATGATAAAAGTAAAAAAAATAGGGTTATTGGATTTTAATAATATGAATTAAGCTCTATTGGCGGATGATAATACGAATTCAGGAATTTCCTTACAATAATACGAATTCGTCACTTAGGTGTAAAAAATGATACACCGTTAGTTTTTCACTAACGGTGTTAATTTTGCTGACTGGACTGATGACGTGTCATGCCACGTGGCATGTTTAACCAATTTTTTAAAGGGTTATTGGATTTTAATAATATGAATTAAGCTCTATTGGCGGATAATAATACGAATTCAGGAATTTCTCTACAATAATACGAATTCTTCACTTAGGTGTCAAAAATGATACACCGTTAGTTTTTCACTAACGGTGTTAAGTTTTACTGACGTGGACTGATGACGTGGCATGTTTAACTAGGTTTTTAAAATGAGGGACTATTTCTGTAATACCTTCAAAAATGTGGGGTTAATATAAAAAAAAGAATAAAAAACCTAAAAATCTAATCATCGTCACTTAGATTGGTGGCAAGGATGAGGAAGACGATGATTAGATTATTAGGTTTTTTTTTTCATTTTTTTATATTAACCCCACATTTTTGAAGGTATTACAGAAATAGTCCCTCATTTTAAAAACCTAGTTAAACATGCCACGTCTTCAGTCCACGTCAGCAAAACTTAACACCGTTAGTGAAAAACTAACGGTGTATCATTTTTGACACCTAAGTGACGAATTCGTATTATTGTAGAGAAATTCCTGAATTCGTATTATTATCCGCCAATAGAGCTTAATTCATATTATTAAAATCCAATAACCCTTTAAAAAATTGGTTAAACATGCCACGTGGCATGACACGTCATCAATCCAGTCATAAAAAATTAACACCGTTAGTGAAAAACTAACGGTGTATCATTTTTTACACCTAAGTGACGAATTCGTATTATTGTAAGGAAATTCCTGAATTCGTATTATTATCCGCCAATAGAGCTTAATTCATATTATTAAAATCCAATAACCCTAAAAAATATTATTATTATTTTTTGAACAGCAAATTAATATTTACACTATAATACACCACTGCTTGGGTTTGAACCCATGACTTCCACCTAAGAGGACAAAACCTCTATCAAGTGGGCTACTCCCACATTGGCTATAAAAAATATTATTTAATTGTGGTTGTAAGTAAAAGAGAGAGAAAAATTAATGATAAATATATAAATTATAGGCTGTGAATGCTAAATTAAAAACTATTAAATAGGTTAAAAATCAAAGTTGTTAAAGTGCATTCAAATCCAGAAAATCACCTAAATTGAATTTATTTAAAAACTATTAGAAAGTAAGAGTACATCTAACATAAGAAACATGTTAAATAGATATAAAATTACTTAAAAGTGATTTCAAATGGACACAACACATGTTACCCACCGACCCATTTTCTAAAGATTTTAACGATATAATGATTAGTAGAGAACTCTTGTAAAATTATATCCAGTTTCTATAACATATCCTCTTATCTCCTTGCTAAAAACAATGCAACGTCGAAGTTTGTTTCTCTGATGCAATACGAACAAATCTCAAGATGTTCACATACATTTTCAGGCTCATAGGCAAGTTATTTTATTATTATTATTATTATTATTATTATTATTATTTATTTATTTTTTTGAACGGCAATAGGCAAGTTATCTAGCCCATGAAGTAGGATTAATCCTTTCGAAATGAAAACACCATAAAACAAAGGAATATATATAACAAATAAAATAGGAATGTTAGTAGTAACTTTAGTAAGTACTAAACACCCGGGTCCATACGTTTTCATTATTGAGACAAAATCTCCTAAATATAAGTTGAAAATTAATTAAGAGATCTATAATGGTATTGGGAATTTACTGAACTTGAATGAATATACAATGAAGAAGAATACATAGCTATATAGCCGATACAACAAGGTTGTATACAGTTTGAAGAAAAACCTAGGAAAGAAAACTAAATAATACACAATTACAATGCATCCTAAAATACATTCTAAATATAAGTTAGCAATTAATTAGGAGATTTTGTCTGAATACGCCCCCGCAAGATGGATGAGCCGTTAAAAAGTCCAATCTTAGACCGTAATCGTTGGTATGGGCCCCGACTTAACGGTTTAGTGAGAATATATGCAAGTTGGTCAGCTGAGTGGATATGTTTGACTTGTAAAGAGCCATATTTTCTCCCGTATAAAATGTTAGTCCAAAGCAACATGTTTCATGCGTGAGTGATACACTGGGTTTGCACATAAGTACGTAGTTCCCGCCTTGTCAAAAAAGAGAGTGGGCGATGGTTGAATGAGTAGACCAAGTTCGAATAGAAGATTTTGTACCCAGACAAGCTTAGCTGTCCCATTTGCTAATGCCTTCTATTCGGCTTCAGTTGAGGAATGTGAGACACATTTTTTACGCGTAGAGAGCCAAGAAAGGACTGTTGAATTAAATTAAATATGGGTCGTTCAATTCGGCCGGTTATCATGGACGCATGAAGGGACGAGTAATGGGTTTTGCACCCAATTGCTAGTTGTATTTAATTCAAATTAGTATTCATTATTTTGATTAAGTTAGGTTTAATTAATTTATCCATAAGGAGGGTGTTCCAAGTGGATTAGGATTCTACTAGATAGGTTTATCTAGGATACCCCCCTCACCTATAAATAAGGGTGAGGGGGGTGGCATAAATCATCCAACTTGTAATCTTTTCACTAGTAAAGGTTTTCAACCCAAATTGTGTTCTTATTTGATCTTTGTTCCGCAAGCTTCTTTCTCGGGTTGTTGTCTAGATTCCAACAAGTGGTATCAGAGCCACGGTTGGTGGTTCTTGACGAGAAGAAGGATAAAAGATCAAAAGGTTGTCGTTCAAGGTAGAAGATGTCGATCGCTAAATTCGACGTGGAGAAATTCGACGGATACAACGATTTTGGGTTGTGGCGCGTGAAGATGAGAGCCGTTCTTATCCAACATGGTTGGGATAATGCTATTGAACCGTTTGCGGCTGATGCAACGGAGGAGCAGAAAACAACGGCGCTCGCATCGGACCCATACCGTAAGGCGCATAGCGCCATCCTGTTATGTCTAGGGAACCGAGTGCTGCGAGAGGTCGCGAAGGAAAGATCCGCGGTGGCGGTGTGGGTGAAACTGGAGTCATTATACATGACAAATTCGTTAGCTACGAGACTTTACTTGAAGAGGAAGCTATACACGTTCCGCATGGGTTCAAGTAAGAAGATGCCGGAACACATTGACGATTTCAACAAACTTATCGGTGACCTTGCTAACATCGAGATAAATATTGAAGATGAGGATCAAGCACTTATTCTCCTCACATCACTGCCCGCATCATATGACAACTTTGTTGAAACTCTTCTTTATGGCCGAGAGTCCTTATCTCTTGAAGATGTGTTATCAACTTTAAATTCTAGAGAATTAAAAAGGAGGGAGGAGGCTGCTAGTGAAGAAGGGGATGGGCTAGTCATGAGAGGGAGGTCAGAACATAGAGGCAAGGGACCGGCTCGGGGAAACTCGAGGTCGAAATCAAGAGGTAAGTATAGGCTAAAGTGTTACATATGCCACTCCGAAGAACACCTTAAGCGTGATTGTCCTAAGAGGTCCAAACCGAAGAACACAACAGAGAGAAAAGATGGTGGTTCTACATCCGGGCACAAGAACGAGGGTTGTGACATGGGCGATCTTCTCATGGCGACCTCAGGGGAAAGATCATCGGAGTGGATCATGGATTCGGGAGGCTCATATCACATGACGCCTAATAAAGATTTCTTGTTTGATTATGTAGAAGAGGATGTAGGAACCGTGTTGCTCGGAGATGATCGTCCGTGCAAAGTTAAAGGTATTGGCAAGGTTAATTTACAAACAAGGAATGGATCAAGCTATGTGTTAAATAACGTGAGGCATATTCCAGAACTAAAAAGAAATATAATATCGCTCGGGACTTTAGAAAGCGAGGGCTATTCGGTGAAATTACAAGCAGGTAGGGCCAAAGTAATTAAGGGATCCTTAATGGTGTTATGTGGAACAAGGAAACAAAACAATGTATATGCTCTAGATGGATGGGCCGATAAGGCAGAAGTCAACGCAGGGATACAAGAAAAGGATAACATGGCTCAAGTCTGGCATAAAAGGCTTGGGCACATCAGCGAAGCTGGACTGCGAGAGTTGGAAAGAAGAAATCTTTTCGGAAAGAAGGATCTGGGCAAATTAGAGTTTTGCGAGAATTGTGTGCTCGGAAAATCAACGAGAGTAAGTTTTGGGAAGGGGCAACATACATCCGACGGCATCATCGATTACGTACACGCTGATCTATGGGGGCCTAGCCGGGTGGAGTCAATGAGTGGTTGCCGATATTTCTTGTCGATTGTAGACGATTTTTCTAGAAGAACTTGGGTTTATTTTCTTCGACACAAAAACGAAGCGTTCGAAAGATTCAAAGAATGGAAACTGTTAGTAGAAAATCAAACCGGTAAGAAGGTGAAAAAACTTCGGACTGACAACGGTTTGGAATTTTGTAACGGTGATTTTTCGGGTTTTTGTAAGGAAAACGGAATCGCAAGACACTTGACCGTAGCCGGAACGCCTCAACAAAACGGACTCGCGGAACGTATGAATCGAACTCTAATGAATAAGGTACGATGCTTATTGATACAATCAGGTTTGCCCAACTCTTTTTGGGCAGAAGCAACCTTAACAGCAACTTATCTTGTTAATCGATCTCCATCTAGAGCATTGGAGAAGCTAACACCGATGGATGTTTGGTCTAGTCACCCTTCAAACTACGAGTTGCTTAGGGTGTTCGGATGTGTCGCATACGTGCATGTGAACTTGGGAAACAAGCTAAGCCCGAGGGCTGTAAAATGCATATTTCTTGGTTACCCGGATGGCGTAAAAGGGTATCGGTTATGGCGATTAGATGACGTGAAGCCCAAGATCATAATCAGTCGGGATGTCGTTTTTAATGAAGATCTCATGTACAAGGATACGCTAAAGGGCAAAGGTGCGACGGAATCCACGGAACATATAGAAGTTAAGGTAGAATCAAAAGAGGAGGCAAAGGATCAGCCGCAAATTGAAGATATCCAAGAAACTGGTGGCGAACAGGTTCAAGATAATAACTTGGATGATTATATTCTCGCACGGGATCGAGGTAGAAGGACGGTAAATGTTCCTGTCAGGTATAGAGATGAAAACAATACAATTGCTTATGCTTTTGCTATGGCTGAAGAGGATGACACTCATGAACCGTTATCATATGATGAAGCCATAAAGTCACCAGAGAAGAACAAATGGAAGCATGCCATGCTTGAAGAGATGGATTCCTTAAAGAGAAATCACACATGGGAGCTTGTGAACAAACCGAAGGGGCAAAAATTGGTAAGTTGCAAGTGGCTTTTCAAGATTAAAGAAGGCGTCGAAGGAGTTCAAGAACCAAGGTATAAGGCAAGGTTGGTCGCTAGAGGTTTCACACAAAGAGAAGGGATCGATTATAACGAAGTATTTTCTCCGGTGGTTAGACACACGTCTATAAGGATTATTCTTGCTCTAACCGCTTGCTTGGATTATGAATTGGAACAACTCGACGTAAAGACCGCGTTCCTACACGGGAATCTTGAAGAGACTATATACATGAAGCAACCTCCGGGTTTTGAGGTAGAAGATGGGAGAAAGGTATGTTTACTTAAGAAATCTTTGTATGGTTTGAAGCAATCATCTCGTCAATGGTATAAGCGGTTTGATGAGTACATGATAAAAATTGGTTTTGAAAGGAGCAAGTATGATAATTGTGTCTATTTTCATCAGTATGCATCTAATGATTATTTATACCTACTTCTATATGTCGATGATATGTTAATATCATGCAAAAGTAAGGAACAAATCAAACTTACTAAAGACTTGCTCAAGAAAGAATTCGACATGAAAGAATTAGGAGAAGCAAGGAAGATTCTCGGCATGGAGATCATACGAGATAGAAAGAAACAGATTCTTACCGTTAATCAATCGGGGTACGTGCAAAAAATCCTAAGGAAGTATGGGATGATGGAAGGAAAGGTGGTAACAACACCATTAGGAGCTCACTTTAAACTTTCCTTGAAAGATTGCCCGGTGACCGATTGTGATAAAGAAAAAATGAGTAAAGTACCTTATGCTAATGCGGTGGGAAGTTTAATGTACTTAATGGTGTGTACACGGCCGGATATTGCATACGCGGTTAGCATGGTAAGTAGGTACATATCGAACCCCGGTAAGAACCATTGGGAAGCGGTAAAATGGGTCTTACGATACTTAAAGTATTCGTCAGACGTCGGTTTGGTGTATGGGTTGGATCGTGGTAAAAATACGGATGTAATTGGTTTTGTTGACTCGGATTTCGCGAAAGATGTTGACAAAGGAAGATCGTTGACCGGTTATGTATTCACGGTAAAGGGATGCTCGGTAAGTTGGAAAGCAACACTTCAACACATTGTTGCTTTATCTACAACGGAGGCGGAATATATTGCTTTGACCGAGGCGGTAAAAGAAAGTATTTGGATGAAAGGTTTTTTAAACGAATTGGGAGTGAAACTTAGTGTGGTTGCTGTAAAGTGTGACAACCAAGGGGCGGTTCACTTATCAAAGAATCCAGCTTTTCATGAAAGGACTAAACATATTAATGTCCGATTGCATTTTATTCGTGATATCGTGGAGTCTAAAGAAATAGAAGTGGTGAAAGTTGGAACGAAAGACAATGCCGCGGATGCGTTTACTAAAGTTCTCCCGGGACCGAAATTTGAGTATTGTATGAAGATACTTAACGTCGGGTTTATTCAAAATATTGAATAAGGTAGAATTTGTTGAATTAAATTAAATATGGGCCGTTCAATTCGGCCGGTTATCATGGACGCATGAAGGGACGAGTAATGGGTTTTGCACCCAATTGCTAGTTGTATTTAATTCAAATTAGTATTCATTATTTTGATTAAGTTAGGTTTAATTAATTTATCCATAAGGAGGGTGTTCCAAGTGGATTAGGATTCTACTAGATAGGTTTATCTAGGATACCCCCCTCACCTATAAATAAGGGTGAGGGGGGTGGCATAAATCATCCAACTTGTAATCTTTTCACTAGTAAAGGTTTTCAACCCAAATTGTGTTCTTATTTGATCTTTGTTCCGCAAGCTTCTTTCTCGGGTTGTTGTCTAGATTCCAACAAGGACGTTGGACCCTAGATATGTAATGTAAGCCGTGGTGGATCGGCCCCCTTCCGTGATACCACCCCAATTGGAATCAGTAAAGGCATTAAGAACCAAGGAAGAACAACAATAAGAAAGAGAGCATGATGGATTGTACCTTTGAGGTATCAAAACACACGCTTCAAGGCTTGCCAGTGTAATTGAGTTGGGGAGTGCATATATTGGGTTAGTTTGTTAACAACAAATGAGACATCAGGGTGTGTGCAGGCAAGGTATTGAAGGGAACCGACTAACTGACGGTAGTGAGTGGGGTCAATGGTTGGAGAACCATCATGTGGAGAAAGAGGTTCAGTGGAGCTGAGGGGTGTTGTAACAGGCTTTGCACCGTCCATTTTGAACCTTGTTAAAAGTTGTTGAATGTGGGCATGTAGAGAAAGGAAAATGCCATTGGTAGTGGGGATTACCTCTATACCAAGAAAGTGATGCAGCATACCAAGATCTTTAATTAAGAATTTCTTGGAGAGAATGGCAATGACATGATAAAAAAAGTCGGTGTTATTTTCGGTTAGGACAATATCGTCAACATACACCAAGAAATAGGCTTTGATGCCGTTGTGATTATATATGAAGAGCGACGGATCGACTAATGATTTGACGAAGCCCAGATGTAAAAGAAAGGTAGTGAGCTCCATGTACGAGGCACGGGGGCTTGTTTGAGGCGGTATAGAGATTTAAGGACCTTGCAAAGGTAATTTGGAAGATCGGGATTGACATAACCTGGGGGTTGTGTCATATAAACATCTTCATGCAAGGTGCCATGAAGGAAGCCATTGTTAACATCGAGCTTCCAGATGGGCCACTGTTCAAATAGAACTATGGAAAGAGCTGTACGAATGGTAACCGGTTTGGTAATCAGACTGAACGTCTTAAAGTAATATCTCCCATACTCTTGGAGAAAACATTTGCCACAAGGCGTGCTTTATATTTTTCAATGGATCCATCAGGGCATATTTTGATCCTGAACACCCACTTACAACCAATTGGTTTGTGGGTCGATGGAGGGACAAGTTTCCATGTGGAATTTTTTAGTAAAGAATTGAATTTGTTGTCCACTGTTTGGCGCCACTCATGATCTTTTAAAGCCTGATTGTCAGTAGTGGGTACAATGGTTGAGGGAAATGGGTGTAGAGTAGAGAGATTTATGCGAGGGGAATGATTCTTAGAGGCTGTTTTGGACCTGGTAAGCATGGGATGAGAGGAGTTTACGCGTTGTGAGGATATTTCAGTAGCAGTAGAGGATGACAAGTGGTTATTAGAGCAACAAGTTAACCTCAAAGTATGTAGTATATATACATTTTTGGTTCTTGATTGTTATTCATGGAATTATGGGCACTAGTTTTTTTATTTTTATTTTTATTAAAACATGCAGCTTTAACTATTGTTATAGTTTCTATAAAATTAAATTTTATTTCCCCAAAAATTTATGTTTTACCTGCATTTTTTAGACTTTTAAGAAAAAGAATCTAACGATTTCCCGAAATCATAAATAATATGAGAAGAGCATTTTTTTCAGTTTTGGTTGAAAAGTTTAGAAATGGATTAGTACTGTTTTTTTTTTTATCTCAAACTGTTAAATGTTGTTGATATTTATGGAATGATGTTGAGCTTTTTAGGTGTCTAGAAAATGCTCCATATTGAAAATGATAAGGGATGACTCCTTGATAAAATATATAGATTTGGTAACTGAGATTGTTCAAAGGATAAATTTGGTTATATATGTTATGATGACTTGTATTATGGGTTGGAGCAAATTGAAGCCTGATTGAAATGTCAAGCCAAGATTTAGCTACTTTTAGCGGTGTTGACTTTTCTGGTCAACTAATTCAGACTTGGAGTCAGCTTTGTAGTTTACTAGTTTGGTTTGCTACTTTATGAATTGTATCAGATTTTGATATGCACATCTTATTGTATAAATTTGTGGGCCTTAAAGGTTGATTTTTGCATAGTTAAGTTTTATTTTCTTGAAATTTAAAGGCTACCGGAGGTTGTAGTTGTTGGATTAAGGTTAGTAATATGAGAAATACGTGTATAAAAAAGAGACTTATTGTGTTACTCTGAAACTTATGAGGTTTAGAGGGGCTTATATGTCTTATCTTTTGATAGACTGTACGATGGCTTAAAGAATTTGGTATATACATTAGCACAAACTCAAAGCTGTAATGAATGAATGTTATTTTTAGGGATATATCCCAACACAAATGTTTCTTTTACCTTTGTTTCTTAGTTGTAGCTTTATTTAGTTATAATAAAATCTCTTAAAAAAATACTTTTTTTATCCCGTGGCTCATAGTTATAATCCCGTCACTTGAATATCATTATATAAATGTTAAATACTAAACTGGCTACAAATAAAGTGTAATTACACAAGATAACGCTATTTATATTTATTCAGATACATCGGATCGAATCAGTAAACCAAAATCCAATTGACACATGCGCACAACATTTAATTGAATAGCAACCCAATAAGTCCTTGATATTTATCATTTAATATAATTTTCAGTTTGCTTTTATGAACGTCAAACGTATCTCTGATATATCCGGCTAATCGTGGCAATACGTGGTTGTTCTTTAATTAATATACAAGACACAAGTCTTTGGTGATCAAGTCTATTAAATTGAACTATATATATGAATAGTAACATCGTTTCACCGGCTCATGTGAATCTAATTAAAGTTGGATGTCGCGTGATATTAGTAGATTAATTAAAAAAATTGCTTTTTTTCTTTAACATTATTGTGTACTTAGTTATTTGTAGCACTTTTTGTATGTGCTGAATTGCTTTTTGGTAGTGTCTTTTGTGTGCATGTGACTACGCCGAGATAGTAAAATCTAGTTATATAGAGGATTATACTTTCCAAAACATATATTCTTTAAAACAAATAACATCTTTTATTTCAAAATACTCAGACTTGTCAAATAACAAAACATCAAAACAGAGCCGAACAAATAACTTCTAGTAAACCACTTCAACGGGCACAAAACCGTTCTTTATTGAAGCTACAACAGCATCAATAACCAGTTGGGTCTTTCTACTAATTACGGCCCACTTTTTCTCCGGTTTAGCCTTACCACCGCGAATTCCGTGAACCAATCGAGCAAATTCTTGCACCATCAAAGCTTCCTGAGGAAGATCAGTTGCTATCGTATATTCGCTCGGTTCGGGAGCACACCCAAGTTCTGTCCACCTGGAATTTGCCACAGCTTCAAAACTTCCCACTTTTTCATTGAATGGTATAATAAAGTCATGCACTCGGAAGTTTCCTCTGGTTCGGAGAGCGATTAGGTCCATACATAAATTTGAGAGGAATGAGCAGTAAAATGTTGCTACTTTCCCATCTTTTTCCCAGTTTAAAGATGCACCACATGACAAAATAACTCCTGATTCATTATACTCAGGATCACGAAATGCCGTGACTGTTTTTGGAAGGTCATAATCATGAGCCCAAAGAATGGCTCGCATGCAATACCAACCTGCATCTCCAAGAGCTCCAAGCGAATCAAGATTAGGATTTACACGAATATCATTCTTCAAGAAATCGCCTTCTCCGACATATGAAAACGTGCTATGGACCTGTTAATATACAAAAATTGTCCATGTTTAGGTGATTTATAATGAACCAAGTGTAGGTGTTTTTCCGAAATGCTTTTACTTGTATATGGGTACATGCATGGCATTAGAGCATTTACAATAGAATCTCTTAAATTTTGTGAGTGTAACCCCTAAATTTTAGGGTACGGTTGTAAGTGGTTGTGAGTGGAGGAGAGAGAAAAAGTTACTGTTAATCCTTAAATTTGAGGGAAAAACTGACGATTTTGTAAAATTTGATATGATTGAAAAAAGAGAGAAAAAGTAATGATAAAGATATAAAAAAGCATTATTTAATTGTGGTTGTGAATGAAAGAGAAAAAAATAATAATAATAAAATTGTTAGATCCGCTAAAAACAGATGTGCTTGTTTTGGCATTTTAATTTTACTTTTTAATATATATATATGCACGGATATATGTCAAAGACCGAACGCTGGTCAAACTAACAAAATCACCTAGACACAAAAAACGATTCGAAAAAAAATCTCAAAATTAACCATTTGTGAAATCCACACCCTAAAACATAACTAGAACATATAAAGAATAGTATTAGAAAAAAGTATCAAGTGATTTACTGGTCGTGTGTATCTTATATAAGAAAGAGACAAGATGGATCATACGTACAGATTTAAGCTGTCCAAATCGTTGTTCATCAGAGAGGATCACTTGCTTGATCATTTGTGTCCGTGGATGATGCATCCACATGGTGGCATCCATGAACTGCACCCCATTGGATTCACAAGCCTCTAATATCGCATCTAGTTCACCAACGTTCAATGCCACCGGTTTCTCCAACAAAACGTGCTTCTTCTTCTCGGCTGCTAAAACCGCCCACCGTAAGTGGAGGCTTGTTGGTAAAGGAACATAAACAGCATCAACATCTGGGTCCTCCAATACGGAGTCGTAGCTGCCATACACGTTTGTGGATTCCGGGAATCGGTTTTCGGAAGCGAAAGCAGTTGCTTTTTCGAGAGAGCGGCTGCCGATGGCGGAGATAGTGGTGTTAGGGGAGAGGAGTATAGCTCTCGATACCTTGCGGGCTATGTTAGCACATCCAAGAATACCGAATCGGAGTCGGGTTTCTGTCATTTGTCGTCAGAGTTTTGAATAGAGATATATATGAAGAAGATAAGAGGGGGGAGTCGTAAATATATAGTGCTAGCTAGCTAGATATTGAGACTATTATACCACAAACTTGTGTTATATATAGATGGTGGAAGTGTTAAAAACTTAAAATATGTAAAGTCTAGTTTTTATTATTTTTAAGTTGCTATAAGCCCAAAAAGAGTTGGTTGCTTGTGTCGGTGTACGTGTGTGAGCTCGTATTAAGATCCCATATATGAATCTATTCCCCATGCATTTTCGCTACTTTTTTGTCATTTCTCAATGTAGTCTCACGTGATGCCACTGGCGACATCCACTATCAAGTGCGTTCCGCAACCGCAAGCAATCGTGTAATTAATTAAAGGAGTAAATATCACTTTTAGTCCTTAAGATTTGTACATTTTAATATTTTTAATTCATTTTCTGAAATTATAATATTTCAGGCCTGAGGTTTGATTATTTTCTTAATTTTGGTCACTTTTTAAATTTTCATCCAAATTAACGATTGAAATCAGTCAAATAAGATATTAATAAGGGATATATATCTTTTCATAATTTAACCATCCCCTTATATTTATTTGATACTAAACGCAGTAATTGACTTCCTCCAAAAAACACTATTTAACTCAGCCATTTTTCAAATAAATAAATGGGGAAGTCAATTACTGCGTTGTGTATCAAATAAATAAAAGGGGATGGTTAAATTATGAAAATACCCCTCATTAATATCCTATTTAACTGATTTCAACCGTTAATTTGGATGAAAATTTAAAAAGTGATCAAAATTAAAAAAATAATCAAACCTCACGACCTTAAATGTTATAATATTATAAATTGGATTAAAAGTGTTAAAATGTGCAAACTTTGAGGACCAAAAGTGAAGTTTACTCTAATTAAAGTAAATGAGTTTGTAAAGTAGTTTAGAATTAACATATAGGAGATGATATATTCACCTTTAAAAAAAATGCATTTCTCAATTCCCCTTCGCCTTCGCCTTTGATACATTTGGGCATCTTGAGTCGGAGATGGTTGCCATGTTGCGTCGGATCCAAAAAGTCATGTATGGGAATATCGCGGTCACCACTATTGCTCACAAGTCGCCACTATTACTTCCTCACCAAAAATACGTATTTTTCCTTCGTATTTTATATGTTTTTCAGTTTGTCCGATACATACTTTTAGAAAATTGCCAGCATTTTCTACAATAAGAGTACGTACAAACTTGCTATGTTAAAGTATCATCACACAATTTTAACAGTTAACCGTTAGCTATCCAAGAAAGTTTAACGAGTTACTAACCATGTATTTTCGTGCAAACAATAAACGCTATAAGAACAGTAACTGAATACTGACAGATGGGCATCATCCGTCCATTGTCGTGGCGAGACGCCACTCGTCGTCTTCTCTGACGAAAAACCCATAGTTTTCTGTTCTGGTATTTTATATGCCCATTCAGTTTGACCGAGTACACGCTTCTAGAAACGTTGTAGATTTTCGCGATACAAACGTACGAACTATGATCCTATCATAAAATATACATAACATACAAGTTTACGGGATCAAACGTGAGTACATTTACATATGAAAGTGTTAGCGATAGTTACTAAATGTATTACCCATAATCAATACTAACAGTTTGACCAAATAAGCTCAAATATATAAATAAACATACAAGTTCCGGCTCAAAACGGGTCATTGTACATATGAAAGTTACATATTTACTATAATGTACCAAATCTACTGACATTTACCAAATAAATCAAATACATAAATAAACATACAAGTTTCAGCTCAAAATTGGGTCATTTTACATATTACACTACATATCTACTAACATTTACTCAAATAAATCCAATACATAAACAAACATACAAGTTTTGGCTCAAAACGGGTCATTTTACATATGAACTTTACATATCTACTAAAATTTACAAATTCTACTAACATTTACCAAATAAATACAATACGTAAACAAACGTTCAAGTTCTGGCTCAAAACGGGTCAAACAGGTCATAAATAAACAAAGTTAGTGCTACGTACCACTGTAAATACAATAAATAAACTGTAGGGGTGTTCAAAATCGGACATCCGAATATTCGGATATCCGAAATTTCGGATAGTTGATTTCACTATTCGAATCTGTATCCGAAATTTCAGATATCCGAATTTTGGATAATCCGAAATTTCGGATACGGATTCGGATAGTGAACTAGATATCCAAATTTTCAAAACAAAAATAAAGGTAAAATCAATCTCCAAAATTACTAGTTATAAACATCCAGATGAGCAGATAGTCTAATACAAGTATATTAAATAATCAAACACCAACAAAAAAATAAAAAAAGTCTCGATGTTGAAGCTCGAATCTCTGTGCAACAAGCTCGATGGTGAACTACAAGTCGGCGAGTGTAAGGCGATGAGCCAATGAGGGTCGAGATTTGGAAGACGATGAGATCCAAAGAGGCAAAGAGAATGAGCAGCGGCGTTTAGAACTCTAGATTTAGGGTTTCTTAATTAATAGTATGTTAAACTAAATAATATATATAATTTAATATTTTAAAAATTATATATTTCGGATATCCGAAAAATGTTCAAAATTAATATTTGAATTTGAATCAAAAAATTCGGATATCCGAATTTTCGGATATTTCGGATATTTCATATTTGGATTCGGATTCGGATATTTTTGAATACCTTTAGCTATGGGATACCAACTTGGTTAAACATTTTAATTAAATATTTAGTTTTTTATTAATTTTAATTTTTAATTTATTCAAAACTTCAAATCATATCTCTAAAAACTTATCCTCACCTTTTATGTGATGAAGACCGTGGATCTTAGTTTTTGGATATAATTTCGATGGTTTTTATATGAGTGTTTTATGTAGTAATTAGTAAGTAGTAACAACTAAATGATTTTTTTGCTATTATATAATCAAGTGTATTGGTACTTTTTAGGTTGATAATGAAGTGCATTTTAATTGTTAGTGAGAATTTTTATGGTTATAAAAATATAATGGAAAATTGGATTTTAATAATACAAGTTTTACCTAGTTGTCGGATAATAATACGAGTTTTGAAATTTCATCACAATAATACCAGTTTTCAAGGTGTTGGATTATAATGATACGCCGTTAATTTTTTACTAACGATGTTAGTGGTTGCTGACGTGGCTAATGTTGAGGGACCTTTTTGTAATTTCTAAAAATTGAGGTATCTATTTGTAATTTGAAAAAGAGAAAAAAACAAGAAAGGAACTTGTCTCTCTCCGGCCAAACCCACCACCTCCGGCCAAACTCACTCCCTCGCCACCTGTTCCCGTTCTCCACTTCTACTGCCGCCACCATCCACCACCAAAAACCACCAACCACGACAGGACATCGAAGGGGGAGGAGGGTCAACGTTGATTGCTGTGGGCTGTGGCTGCGGGCTATCGCTGCTGTGTGCTTCTGTTGTGTCTCAGTTAAATACGAACAAGAGAGAGGAGGGTCACCGTTGATAGCCGTGGATGGGGACCAGGTCGCCGGAGTCGGGCGGAGGAAGAGGTGGTTGCAGGTTTGCCGGTGTGGGTTGGGTCACCGGGTGAAGTGACTGAGAAGAAGGGGACGAGGTCAGGGGTGTTGCTGGGTGGTATGGGGTTGCGAGAGGACGGAGGAACGCCGTGGATGGAGGTTTTCAGGGGAACGACGGAGAAGAATGGAGAGGTCGCCGGCCGATATGAGGGAGGTGGGTCGCCGGAGATCTGGGTGTTGATCGGCGCAACGCCGCAGGTCTGTCGTCGTGGGGTGGGTCGGAGGTGGTCCCCGGCCGATATGAGGAGGTGGGTCGCCGGAGAGCCGGCGGCTCTATCTTCCTTCCCTTCTCCTTTTTTTCTTTCTTTTAAATCATATTATAGAAATTACAAAAACAACCCCTACACTTTAATAACTTTGTTAAAAAGAAGATAGTATGCCACGTCAGCTAGGAACTAACGGTGTTATTAAAAACTAACGGCATATCATTATAATCCAACACTTTGAAAACTGGTATTATTGTGAGGAAATTTCAAAACTCGTATTATTATCCGCCAACTAGGTAAAACTTGTATTATTAAAATCCAATTTTCCAAATATAATTGAGTAATATTTACTTGATGGGTTTTGAGTTGAGTATACTGTATACCCGAGGGGTATTTCCAACGGGTTTACCCGATACCCAACGGGTAATTACCTGATGATACCGATGGGTATTGGGTCGGGTATAGGACAAATTCTTACAACCGGGTATGGGGTTGGGATTAATCAAACTCGTCCCAAACCCGGCCATTGCTATCCTTACCTATAATGTATATGTGTGTGGCCGATGTATATGTGTGATCACTATTTGTGTGATTTGTGTCTCGTTTTTACTCGAAACCCGATTATAGAACCCAACTTAAATTACACCATATCCCGATTTCATCTTAATAAAATTCGACCTGATGTATAAGGCGGTTTGTTGGAGAACTAAATCGAGCAAATATGAAATACGGTAATCACCAAATTTATTAAGATGAAAACTACGCACACGTTATAAAGATCCTACCCATTATTTAGACTTTAACTAGGAAATCAAATAATTTACTAAATATCAAGATTAACCGTTCATTCTTCCCTCTAAGGTCTTTGATCTTCCCTTAATCTTGTTATATACCTCTAATGTCTTTGATCCCGTATAATACTCGAATCTCGTTAATTGTAATTCTAGTAGCGCTATTATCTTGTTGATTCCTAACGGAGGATTTCTTTCTTTACCCTTCATTTTATGACTTTTCTCCTTTTATCTTATCTTTTCCGGTCAGCAGCACACATATGAAGTCCATCTGGGCATGGCCCAACCCATCATGGGCTTTGTTGACATTTAATTCCAGAAAATAAGAGCTGGCAGTGGGCTCCAAAGCACCGTGGATCGGCTAGCCATCTTAATTCATTGTTCATTCACTTTTTTTCATTAACTATTTCATCTAGAATTTCACTGTCACACTCTGGTCTTTGCAAGCCCACCCCACATATTTTATGGTCCATATGCATTCAACCCAACATTATTGCACGTCCTAACATCACCTTCACTGGTTCACGATTATAATTTGTTGTCACACACGACCCACAATGGACCTACTCAGTAAGCAAATCTATTCTTTTCTTCCTACCTTGAAGATAAATTCAAAATCTTAGATTCTTTTCTTCCTTAATTTCTTTTTTTGTGATATGCTCCCTTCGATCAAAGGAGGTAGTTGTTGCCCTTTTTATCTTGGTCAACGTTTATCTTGCATAGACGACATACTCAAGTATCAAAGTTGAGCTTTGCATTGCTTCAACTCACCTTTTAGATAATATATGATATGTTTGCCGTTCAAAAGAAAAAAGATAATATATGTTTGCTTAGTGATAATGGTGAAAGGCGAAGCCAAGGAAAGGACATTTAATGCAAAGCTCACTTAGATAGTGGCAACATAAAAGGAAAGGACATTGTTTGGAGGAGGGGACGTTCCTTCTTTTCATTAAGTGTCCTTTCCTTAGTGAATGAGCTTAGATAGTGGCAACATAAAAGTTGAAGCTTTGTCATAGCCTTCAGCTTTCTAGATAATTGATGAAAATATGTAGAAAAGGAAGAACAAACTATGGAAGAAGATATAGAGATCACTTGAAAAGAACCTCGTGTGTCAAACTACTAGTCTTGAAGTCTTGAAAATGAACATCCCATTTACTACACATCTTGATGCTTTGGAAAAAGAAGATTAGGTACAGGGTAGAATTACAAAAAGACATCATCAATTAAACAAGTTTCCCTTTCGCAAGTTCGAGAGACTAGACAAACGTAAAGGTACGAAACAATCATGGTCTTGGTGTCTCTTCAGGAAATCTTGGAAGCTGGACAAGCGAATTGACTCTGGTGACACCTTCCAGCCCTGACCAACCGGCGCCTGTTTCCTCATCCCCAACTCTTGTTAAACCGTCATTCTTCTCTTCAACATCAGCTGATCTGACCGTACCGTTTCTCTGCAACCAAGACTCGCAGTTCTGGCCATCATCTGATTCACCTGCCAGGGTTGCAGAGGAGAAACCTTGATCTTCACAATCAGATTCAGAATCCATCTTACCATCCAAAAACAAGCAAATTACTGCACAATCATCCATTTTAGATGTCGGGTATTTCGTTTTCCATTCACGAGCAGCGGCATCAACTAGGTTTCTTGCAGCTGATGACCGAGTTGACGCTGATGACACCATCTCAATCACTTCCTCATTGCTCAAAACATCCCAAATCTGCAATGGTTTTCACAGGATTTATTTAGTATAATCATCAAATCTCAAAAAAACACATAAGCATAACTTGGATAAAAAAGTTACTAAACGTACCCCGTCTGAGGCAAGAACGATGAACTTATCTCTGTCAGTGAGGACCCTGTGAGAAAATTCAGGAACTGATATAACTCCATAATCTTTCAAACAAAAATCCCCAAATGCTCGTGCCATTGCTAACCCTGGTGCATCATCAAATGGTAACCAAACTCTTGATACCTCGGGTTCATCTTGCAATGCAAAAACTCGACCTTTACAGCCTTTAATCCTTTCGGCCTCTCCTATTACAGAGCAAATAATTTAAAAAAATTTTTTTAAACAAATTAATGTTTCAAAACCATTCATTTATCTTACTTGGTAAGTCAGGCTTTAGATCAACAGTCAATTGAATAGCTACAAGTGAATTGTTGCTATCGGTAGATGCCATGATAGCCCGGGAATCTCCTATGCTTCCCATGAAAAGATTTGATCCCTTAAAAACAAAGTTTCACACAAATTTCAAAAAGGAACAGAATAAAATCTAAAGATACAAAGTTCAATTTTTAAAACAGATACCTGTTTTACAATGGTGACAGCAGTGCTGCCACTACAAAAGCAATTCAAACTGGGATGACACCTCAATTCTTTATCCATCGATTTATACGATTTCAAAAATGCATCTTTCCATGAAGAGCGCATTTTATCTTCTGTTCCCATCTCACAATCGGGCCCTTCTGATACAGAGTCTTGACTGCAACAAATAGTACCAGAAGATTTGTTTTTCTTTGACTCGTAAGAATCAAAAAAAGAAAATAACTTCAATGGTAATGTATCACGAACTTTACGAGCAACAAGATGACCATAAGGTCCATGGCCATCAAAGACTCCACAGAATGTCACATCTTCTGCCATGAAGTCCTGCAGTGATTCACAGTCAACAAAAAACAAAAACAAAATTAGTTATTACATATTAGACATGAACTAAACAAAAATGTTGTTCTTTTTTTAAGACTTACTTCCCACACGATCATTGCATCCTGATTTACACCCTTACGACCTTGTTGAGTAAATATGCAAGAACTTCGGCTTTTCCCATTTCTAAAAATACGGTTTGGAATAGAGGACATATGCTGCAAGGAACTTATGTGGTCGGACAATGTTTTCTTTGTTCTTCTTTGTCCACCAAACATAGTGATTTCAAAGCACGATGTTGGAGAAACAATATCTCCATCACTCATGCTACTACAAGAACTC
The DNA here is from genome assembly GCA_039602395.1 of Deinandra increscens subsp. villosa. Taxonomy (NCBI): domain Eukaryota; kingdom Viridiplantae; phylum Streptophyta; class Magnoliopsida; order Asterales; family Asteraceae; genus Deinandra; species Deinandra increscens. The sequence continues at coordinate 17,850,436 of JBCNJP010000027.1, forward strand.
TTGCTACTTGTGGAAACACAACACCCCATTTTTCAGTTGACCAGCATCCGGTTTAGATGCAAGATAGAAGATTTAGTATCGAAAGTCAACCGTTGATAAGATTAGCTACACAAATGCAGAATGAAAAGTTCAATGAGAGGATGGAATGATAGATAGCTTGTTATAAAAATAAACCTACTTAATATAACAACTAGGACCTTCTTTATGCATAATAATTGGTGGAATGTTGCTAGAGGTTGATTAAAGAAACATGTGAAATTGTCAGCAAGGTGATTAACACATAGTTAAGCAAATAGTCAACTATCTGATAATGGTTTCTATCCAAACACAATAAACAAAGAAAGATAAGTCTTATGTTTTTTTTTGAATGGCAAATTTGGATCACTAAGGTCACTGGCCCACCCGATCATCTCTATTCCGCGATGTACCGGACCCAAAGACCACCATCAAGAGGAAACCCCGGCCCAACCTGAAACCCCTATTTTTGTCACATGTGGGACTTAAACATTTCTCTATTTTAATGTCTTTGGGTGCCTCACCTCAACCACTTGGGCTGGGGATCATTGGCAAGATAAGTTTTATGTAGCATAACTACAGCAGATTGACTTGAGACATGCCAAAAAAGAATCTTATTGACCTAGAGATATAGCATAAAAATCAATGGGCAAACAGGTGATATTAAATTAGGGAATTTTAATTTGTAAGAAACATTGTAATGATGGCATGACAGAAGGCTTTTAGTTGTTATTGCTTGGGAAATGATTGATCTTTATCATGTCATTGAAAATAACAAAAAATAAACAAATTAATCCTTTCTGTAGGAAATAATTGAATAGCCAAAGTTAATCATTGTCATGACTCATGTGATCCTCAATCTCCTCTAATCCATCAAAAGATTGAAAAACACAGGGTTTACATCAAATTAGTGCCTATAAAGGTGAACAGCAACACTCTTGGATCAGATTTTGTGAATCTAATATTTAAATAATGAAAATGTAAAAAAAAAAGTGGTTACCTAATCAGATCTAAAAGATGTTGTTTTTGTGAAGTCCAAATAGTAAAGTTAATAATTTAACTACAATTTGTATAAGATTCTTGAAAAAATATGATCTTTTTAAACTCTCATCAACATCCAAGCAAAATGAGAGATGATCCTTTTTGGTAACTTTAATTTTCAAGTAATCTGGACTCTTGATCAATTTATCCTATTTCCCCAGCATTTACATTGCTTACCCATCACAGAAAACCAAGTTTTCCGAGGGTTAATCTTTGAAAACAAGCACAAATTCAAGCAACTAACAGATCCTACTTTTATACACTCGAAGAGAATTTCAAATATGAACAGAATCACAAATGGATCAAAATTAATATACCCAAATCATGGTATGCTGATTGCTGACAGAAAGAGGAAGCAAGTCAAGAAAGAAAAAGGTATCAAGAATTCCTGATAAAGAAAACATAAAACAAACACATACACACAGAGAGACTTTCGTATGCAAAAAAATGATATAAACCCACTTCAACTGTAGACCAATAACAAATACCCAACAAGGGTTCAAGGAAAAAGATTGGATTTTGGAGATAAAGACTACAATTACCTTGCAAATAAGCTGGGATTCACGAGAGAGACGTTCATACAGTTAGGGCAGGGGAAGCCATTGTTGGTGGCATTAAGTGCGAAAACGGGATGAGTGAAGGAGAGAGGAAAGGGGTTATTTAATTACAGTTAATATGGGGTGTTAAAAAGGCAAGGAAAGAAGGAAGAAGCGATGGGAGTATTGGTGAAATGATTTTGAGGATGAGGTGGGAACTTTAAACCACGCCCTATGCTGTTGAAGGGTGTTCCTTTTATCATGTCTAGGCCACTTAACCTTTTCTTTTTGGGTCATATCACTTTTTTATATATTTTTGCAGCCATTGTTAGTCTTTATAACTCATCTTTTTCGTTCTTAATAATAAAAGAATAATATAAGGTTATGTGTAATGAGTTTCTGGAAGGGCGTTTTGCTTGAAAACGTCGTGTAACACCGCCCCTGAGGGCGTTTTCGACGGATGTTTTGCTCCCCTCCGTGAAAATTTCGATGGGCGTGAAGAAAGGTTTTTTTTTGTTTTTTTTTTCTTTTTCTCCTCCAACAATCAAACAAATACACCTTATTTCAACTTTAAACTTCCACACCACTAACCACTATACCACTTTTTTTTAACGACAATATATACCACTTTTTTACTTTCTCACCACATCCTGCGTAACACGCTTTTTAGTTTTAAACTCCCACATCACTACACTTGCCCTAATAACAATATGTCATGTCTTCCGTTTGGCATGATTGTCTCAGAGGAGGGTTGAGTTTAGTCGTTTAAACCATCATCATTTTTAACATCACCAATAATGTAATGTGATAAATACATGTTAAATGCAAAGCACATAATAAGAGCCTAAGACCTTGTTTGTTTTTTGAAAAAACCTCTAAATAGAGGTTACATCTGATTCGGTCAGACGTATTCAGATGTAGATCCGTTTGTTTTTTATTTTCAGTTATTAAGAGGTTCTACATTTTAATAGTGTCTTAACAATCAAGAACTTTTAGAACATCTTAGAACTTGTTAACCCTAAAAAGGAGTCGTTCGTTCTCCGGCGACTAGAACTCCGTCTCCAGCGACTAGGCTGCGTCTCCGGTGACTAGTTATCCGCCTCTGCCTCCACCTCTTAATGATTCGGTTTTCAGACATTTGAACCACCTTTTAACATTCAAAAGTGGTATTCAGATTAAGACATAAATTACTTAAAAAACAAACGGGCCCTGATTCATTCTCTTTTTTATAAGAAGGATTTTTTTAGTCTATCTTCTGTTTTTCATACCTCCACGTTATCATCCATGTCATAAATACACTCTAGATATTATGCATTAGTAGGTTTTAATGGTATTAATATAAGAGGGTGGTGTTCTCATCAATCTTGACCGAAACCTAATCTGGCCTTGTGTAACCTTCTATTTGGAAATAAATTAATACTTTATGCCATTTTTATGGTTATTTACATTCACTAAGTTTTTTTTAACAGTGGCAAGCAAATTTACATTGATCACGTATTAAGGAAGTTTATATTTGAATCATTCGAATTTACAGAATAAGATTTAAAGGCGATTTAAAACGAATCCTTACCTCACATCTCTTTGAAAATTAAGCTTGAATGGTGGGGAGCCACTAATCAGGATAGATGAACCGGTAAAGGACACACAAGCCTTATTCGAGTAAGAAATCCATTTGCGTCATTATCGAGTCAAAGAAACTCCAATTTAAAGAATCAAATAACTTTTCAAAGTCCAGTTTGAAGGGCATGTATTCCTTTTGGTAGATTTGGACCAAGCAACTAATTCGTTTAGAATCAAGGACCTTCGATTATATTTCTATAAGTAATATACACGTTTTGCACATTTGAAATAATAGAGTTACCTTATTTGAGTCTGTTTGTGAGAAGTTATCAATAACTTTGTAAATGCATCCTATCAGATTAATAGGCCGATAGTCGTCAAGGGTAATAGCATCTGTTAATGGCGATTAATGTGATGAAGGAAGTGCTAATTCCATAGTTCTGGAACTCACGTAACAAGCACATGAAGTTGCAAGAAAGGTGGTCCAAAAACTCTATGATGAACTTAAATGTGAAACCATCAAGGCTAGGTTATTTCTCATTTTCACAATCCCAAACCGTAATCCAAATTTCCTCCAATGAGAAAGGGGAATTTAAAGAATTGGCATCATTAAGATTTAGTTGTTTTGAATCTTCGAGTTTAAGAACAAAGGTTTTGAGGCCATCGGCTCTTCAAATATGTGCTTGAAGAATAACATTGCTTCATCCCCACTAAACATTCATCGGTAAACCATTTATACGACCCTTATATACATTGTGCTTAATAATCCCGTGGAAGAAGTTTATGTTCTCATCCCCCGTCTATCACCCATTTTACTTTCTCCTTTTGATTTAAAACCCGATTGTTGGCTTGTGGGAGATCCGATATCACCTTTTTGGACTCCGACCTGCAACTTAATTCAACATCAGTCAGGTCTCTAGACTCATCTAGCAAGTCTGAAGTGACTAATCTTCTGTTTTAGCTCATTAATCACATCATTTTGCCTGCAAACTATTTTTAGATCTCCACTCTTTAATAGTCCCTTTAATATATTTTAGTTTTCAAGCCAAACTTCTATCAGCAACAACGGGCCTTAGAGTATTAAGGCATGAGGTATACCGGTATGAGTTTAGTTGTGTGAGTCTGCCACGTAGACAGTGACTAGACTCATATAGAAGGGGTATATACCAGTGTGAGTTGTGTTATTTTTTTATTATTATTATTGAACTTTTTTTAAATAAAATTCAAACATAATTTTTTAATTAAAAAATAAATTCATTAAAACATAAATAAAATATTACAAGACCAAAAAAAAATGCTAAAAAAATAAAATCTAATTTTTAAAATTTTTGTTTGGTCATCATCTTCTCCATCTCGATAAGTTCTCGTTCCTCGGAATTAAGGTTGGAGGCGTCCACAAAGAGAAGGCGCAACTAATTTAGACGTTTTCTTTACTTGAATTCCATTTTTTATTTTGAGCGTCATTAAATCTTTTGACTTCTTTTAAGAACTTGTTGTCTCGTTCCTTCTCCCTCGCCAACGCCTTGGCTTTTTTTCCCACCGGCCTATGTAACTCCTCCTCCTTGGATGTGTCGTCGTTATGGCTAACTTGACAACGTCCTGTTGATGCTAAGCTCATAGGACAATCCATCTCAGTCGACGATCGTATTTTGCTTCTCTGCGTCCCCTCCATTATTTCTTGAAATTTCAACAACCTTTTCAAAACTTTCCAATGTTTGACGGGAGGTGCGATGCCGTTATGGTCGTCTTTGTAGCGAGTGATACCTATACTCAAAAGGTCCATGTTGCTTGCACCACTTCGACAGTTTCGCTCAACTCCCGCTATTATGTCATTGAACTTGGCAACTTTCTTTTTTATGTCGCTCTAGTCTCCACTTGCCGCAAAGTTTATTGAGGGTACGATATCCTGGTCGTCCCATGTATAAGTGGAATCGCTGACTAATTCAAACCCAAAACGGATCTCTCGCT
>JBCNJP010000027.1:17856055-17980863 GCA_039602395.1 Deinandra increscens subsp. villosa
CTTAATTCAACATCAGTCAGGTCTGTAGACTCATCTAGCAAGTCTGAAATGACTAATCTTCAGTTTTAGCTCATTAATCACATCATTTTCCTGCAAACTATTTTTAGATCTCTACTCTTTAATAGTCCCTTAAATATATTTTAGTTTTCAAGCCAAACTTCTATCATCAACAATGGGCCTTTAGAGTATTAGGGCATGAGGTATAGCGCTGTGAGTTTAGTTGTGTGAGTCTCTCACGTAGATAGTGACTGGACTCACACAGAAGAGGTATATGCCAGTGTGAGTTGTATTATTTTATTATTATTATTATTGAACGTTTAAAAACAAATTAAACATTATATTTTAGTTAAAAAAATAAATTCATTAAAACATAAATAAAACAATACAAGACCAAAAATATAAAGAAAATGCAAAAAAAAACTAATTTTTTTAATTTTTGTTTGGTCATCATCTTCTCCATCTCGATAAGTTCTCGTTCCTTGGAATCAAGGTTGGAGGTGTCCACGACGAGTAGGCGCAACTAATTTAGATGTTTTCTTTGTAACTTGAATTCCATTTTTTATTTTGAGCGTCGTTAAATCTTTTGACTCCTTTCAAGAACTCGTTGTCTCGCTCCTTCTCCCTCGCCAATGCCTTGGCTATTTTCCCCACCGGCATATGTAACTCCTCCTCCTTGGATGTGTCGTCATTATGGTTAACTTGACAACTTCATGTTGATGCCGAGCTCATAGGACTATCCATCTCGGTCGACGATCGTATTTTGCTTCTCTGAGTCCCCTCCATTATTTCTTGAAATTTTGGCAACCTTTTCAAAACTTTCCAATGTTTGACGGGAGGTGCGGTGCCATTATGGTCGCCTTTGTAGCGAGTGATACCTATACTCAAAGGTCCGTGTTGTTTGCATCACTATGACGGTTTCGCTCGACTCCCGCTATTATGTCAATGAACTTGGCAACTTTCTTTTTGATGTCGCTCCACTTGCCGCAAAGTTTATTGAGGGTAGAATATTCTTGTCGTTCCATGTATGAGTGGAATCGCTGACTAATTCAAACCCAAAACGGACATCTCACTTAAGAGTTGCCTACAAAAAAAAATTTGAAAAATTAATTACTAACGATACAAGAAATGTATATAAAAAATAAAATATGTTTACCAACAATCGGGTCTTCGGAGATGTCAACATATGCTTTGACCAACGTATTTTCTTCCAACGTGTTCTCCTTTTATTGTTAACTCCCGACGAAGACCCTTCAACGACTTTCTTCTCCTTACCTCTTCCTTATTTAACGGGTTATTGCGTTTCCGGTATGATTTTCAAATCGTCCTCATCGTATACGGCTTGAGTTCAGGTTTAGATTTGGGTTTGTGGGAGCACATGCTGTGGAATTTGAGATGGTGGAATATAACCCCATAGGGCATAGTTCAGTGGATAAGCGGGTGCGTAAATTGGTTGTGTCGAAGGAACTTGACCCATATACAATGGGTTTGGTTGATCCGCGTAAAGAGGCATATTCCATGAATTTTATGTTTTGGTTGTTAGGGTTCATAGTGCTTGCTAAAAAAAAATAGAAGATGGGGTAGAAGATATAATAGAAGATGGAATAGAATAATGTGAAAAAAAATTGGATAAAAATGACTTTTAAATAAATGAAAAAAATGTATTTTGTTTAAATAAATGATCTCAACAGTTAAAAGGTAGACCGTTCAACGGTCATAATCACGATCCCATCATCTCTCGTGCCATTGAAATTTTCACAAGAGCAAGTCATGCGACCCACACAGGGAAAGTGTTTCGCGACGTAAGTGAGACTCACGGCGGCACTCATGGTGGTATATCGCTTGATCTTAGCAACGCTTTCTCAACCACCTCCCTCAAGCCAACCTCCCATTCGATACTCATTCAGATCAACTGTTATGAACCTAAGCCCGAACAACATCCCACCAGCACAGTCCACTAGCCCAATGGAAAGAATGTGGATGGATATAAGCACCAAGATGATTAGCAATAGGCATAATGAATATTGTTAAGATCAATTATGGTTTCTTCTTCTCATCTATCTATGTCTCTCCTGAAATTCTAATTTTCTCATCTCCTTCTAAATTACTTGTTCCTTGAATTCTTAGTTGTAGTTGGTTTCATTCAATCAATAGCGATATAGTCTATTACGATCTCTATTGATCTATTATCTCGTTGTGATTTATCATATCACTTCATCACCCAGTTTAATAAAGTTTATAAATTAATAAAAAGTGAATTTTAAAATTGATTTTAAAGTCACGTTGTTGTTAAAAGAAAATTTTAAATTAATAATTATAATTTTCAACTTTTTTGGTAAATGATATCAATTCCGGCCCCAAAGTGTTGAACTTCAAAAAATTGTTTATCAAAGAAAAATTTATATATTAACAAGTTGATTAATAATAATCTTTCTCGTTTATCAAATCAAATTTTGTCTTCTAATTGGGAATTTTGGCCCACGGTTTCATACATTTTGGCCACGGAGATCAAAATTTTACTTTAGGTCGGATTTGATTTAGCAGTTTCCTTTTGTCAGCAAAAAACTTTGTGAGATAATAGTTTTTTAATTATTATAATAATAATAACAGACCTACAACTGTTTCATAACTAAATGTAGTGAGCGTGCGTTGCTATAGAGATATCGCAAATACAAGAAACAATTGATTCATATAACACTATGTAAAAAAGATGAAAATAAAAAAACGTGTAACGACCAAAACACTTAACACTAAAAACTTTGTTACATCATTAAAAAATACCAACCGCTTTAGAAAATAATTCGGATAAAACAAAAAGAGAAGGAAAAAAAAGAAAAAGAAGCGAATTTAGAAGAAGATAAAACAATAAACTATTAAATAATAATTATATATAATTTTTATTAAGTTTAAAAAATAACCATTATAATAATCAGCAAAGAATAAAATATTTGAATTTGATAAGTAAGACAATAAAATATTATAATAAAAAATAAAATAATAGGATTTAATCGCTTAGGTAATAAATATTGCAATTTATTGCCTCCAAGATCTTTATTTTGTTTAAGTAAAAAGGATTAACTTTATATTATTTATTTATATGTAAGCTCAATGTAAATAGTCTTATTGAAAATTCAAAAAAAAAAGAATGTTGGATGCTAATATCCCTTGCTAAATGTTAGTTTATGTGTATAAACAAAGTATAACTTGAATGAATAATATTTATAAAATCATGGCTGGTGGGGTTGTATTTATGGTTGATGGAGTTGGATAAAGGTTAAAAATCTCTTTGTTTTATTAACAATTTAAAGTTCAAAGCGTACTCCTCTTTCTTTTTACATTTTTCTTTTTACATTTTTCTTTTGTACTTTTTCTCATACGTACTATATGCATATGATCTCATTTTTTTTTGTTTAAAGGGGACTCATACGATCTCATTTTTTTTTTGGAACGGCAATGCATTAGAAACGGACAAACACCCCTAGCAAGAAGCTAGAGGCCATCAACAAAGAAACATTACATACGAAAAGAAAACCACGAGTCCCAATTAATGTGGCGCGACTTACATCGATTCAAAAACCAAAGGAAACTCCAACTTTTTATATCAAAAACGACCCGGTGAACCGAAGGGTATTTGTTATTGAAGACCACATTGTTCCTTTCTTTCCAGAGACACCAACACGTTGTAAGCATGATCGTATTCAAAGCCTTCACTTTCCAATCCACATCCGATAAGCCCTTGTGAATGTTGACCAGATCTTTGAATGAAAAGAAAATTAAGTTAGGAAGCCGACACCATTGCGCCACGATCATCCAAACCTCATTCGCAAAGTTACATCCAGTGAACATGTGATCAATCGATTCCGCACTATCGCCACAAAGCATACAATCCAAAGAACCTAACATGAATATTTCTTCGCGCGAGGGCATCCCTCGTAGGTAATCTTCCCAGAAACGCTCTCCAAATGAACAAATTCACCTTGATTGGCACCACCTTACACCACGCGAATTCGAAAGCCGGCCCATGATCTTGCGTTGCTTGAACAATTAAACGGAGGGCTTTAACAGAATAACCTTCCCCTTTGTTATCCACCCAACGCCAACCATTAACACCCCTGATCATATGATTGTTAAGATGAATTCCTTTAATAACAAAATCATTATTCACCCTCCTAATGGCTTTCCAAACTCCCCCAGCCGCAACCTTACAAGGAATTAATGAATTCCCTGTAATATCTCCGTGAATACTGTGAATTACCCGTCTCCACAACCTTTCGGGTTCGGTGTTATATCTCCAATACCATTTAGATAAAAGGCATCTGTTGAAAGTCTCCAAATCCAACAAACCCAACCCCCCCTTGGAGATGGGTCTCAACACTTTGTCTCTCGCCACCCAATGAATTTTATGCGTCTCACCATTACCACCCCACAAAAAATTAAACCGAATTTTTTCCAATATCTCTAGAACGATTTTGGGAGCCCGGTAAAGAGAAAAATAATACGTCGGAAGGGCATCGAGCACCGATTTAATGAGGGTCAAGCGGCCTCCCATAGATAAGTTTTTCGCCTTCCAAGAAGATAATCTATTCCGGAATGATGAGGGTCAAGCGGCACCGATTTAATGAGGGTCAAGCGATCTCATTTACGTTATGACTTATGACGTTTTGTTTCAGTTGGTTCTTTTATTTTTAAGTTTAACATTTCTATAATTTTAATATATATATATATCTGTATATATTTAATTTTACACATATTGTATTTTTCTCAAATAAATTTTAAAATATAGCTTTTGAGTGTATTCGAATACACCGTCGTGGTGTACTTAATTTTATCTACTGTTTGCTATAAATTCGTTCAAATCATTGTTGGTCTCACGTAAATTTTTTGTATTCTTACTTTTTGTTTTTAAATTATGCTTTTGTGTTTAACGTTTATTTTACTATGTATATTTCCTTGATTTTTGAATATATCGTCTCGACTTTTTTTTTTAAACCAAAGTTACAATATTCATAATCGAGTAAACATAACCTCATACGTTTTTCTTTACGTAGATAACCTCATACGTTTTATCAAAGTTTTAATATTCATAGATAAAGAACATACCGTGGGCTCATAGTGAGGCTTCCCACTTGGACACAGCCAACACATGTTCAAACCCCAGATCCAACATATTTCTGCCCCTTTAGGTGTTTTTTTTGTTTTGTTTTTTGGTTTTTTTTTTGGTTGTGTTTTTCTCTTATATATTTGAAAGCTTGTCTAATAACAAGGACAATCTAGGCTCTATTATAAAAGGTAAAAACTAATACAGTTACTATAAATAACAAGCTAAAGGAAGACGCGACAACCACCTTCATAAAATCTAGTTTAGATACATTTTTTTATTTTAATAAAGATTAATAAAGCGTCTATTCACTGAATTGATGACTTTCTTTTCATGAACAAGGAGGACGATATCTGGGAAACAATACTACAAGTTTACAACTTTAGCAATTTGGCTGTCATATGTGATTTTAAATTCATATTTCACATCCAAACTTATATTCATCTAGCACATATTACTATGTTAGCTATTACTCTGAGGTGTGAGGGTTTTCCCGGTGAATATCAGTATAACTTTTACAATCTTATGTAGTTAAAAGTTCAGGTGATTTTATAAAATATTAACCAAGTCGAGTGTCTTAGACTATTTTAAGTTTTGCTTTTGTATTAAAGTTATAAAACTTCAATTAGCGATTTCACTTTTATTTAGCTTTTTTTAATGGCAAATTGGATTTTAATAATCCGAAGTTTTACCTATTGGCCGGCAATAAGCTCACGTTCCGAAATGTTTGTCAATAATCCCAAGTTTTCAAGTATTGGCCACCAACAATCCCAAACTAACAGGGGACTAACACCGTTAGTTTTTTGCCTATGTGGCGTCCACGTGGATTAAACTTTTCTTTTTAACTTATTTTAACTCCAAATTTTTAAATGACATGGCATATCCCTCTTTTTAAATCCTTTTAATTTGTTAAATTCTTTTTAACCCTAACATCCATCTCGTTTCACTCCACTGCTGCCTTTTAATCTGCCGTCTTCCAATTGATCCATCATCGTCACAGCGCCGCCGCCAACGGCCACAACCACCTGGAATATCCCCTGATTGCCCGCTCCATGGACACTTATTATCTCGCTGCCCAATCCACAGCTCAAATTTTCACTCAAACTATCACAGCAATTAGTTTTCCCATTATCCCCAATTTTTCTTCATTTCCTCTCTTGCGAAACCCTAATATCGACAATTTGAACTCCGTACAACCTAAAGAGGAGACGGATTCCAAATCTGAAGCTCTGTAAGCCACCACCACCATCGTTCCAAGCCGCTCTGGTGGTGTTAAATTCGGTGAGATTCTGAACGAATCGGTATGAAACGGAGGCATATTCTTGATCGAAATCACTTTTCGATTCTGTTCGAAGTAGTTTCGTTGTCGATTATCCAACAGTTGGTACGAATTTTGCTAATGGTTTGAAGATGTGAATGGTTTGTTGGCGGTGTTCTTGAAAGGGATATGTAAATCGTAATTAACTCATCAAATCGCATATCCATTTCATCAAATCTTTTAAAAATAGTCACAGATTCATTCATGCACATAACAAATTCATGCACATAACAGATTTGGTGAAAACGGCAGTGGAGTGAAAGAAGATGGATATTAGGGTTACAGAGACTTTTACAAATTAAAAGGATTTAAAAAGAGGGACATGCCATGTCATTTAAAAATTTTGAATTAAAATAATTTAAAAAGAAAAGTTTAATCCACGTGGACGCCACATAGGCAAAAAACTAACGGGGTTAGTCCCCTGTTAGTTTGGGATTGTTGGTGGCCAATACTTGAAAACTTGGGATTATTGACAAACATTTCGGAACGTGGGCTTATTACCGGCCAATAGGTAAAACTTCGGATTATTAAAATCCAATTTGCCTTTTTTAATTAATGCTTAATCTTTTAACAAAAGTGAGACAAACTAAACGAAACATATATAAATTTTGGTTATTAAAAACAATTAAAAATTTGGTTATTATTATTATTATTATTATTATTATCATTATTATTATTATTATTATTATTATTATTATTATTATTTAGTGTTTGAAGAAATAGGCTAATTAAACACCAACAACTAAATAGTGAGACAAATACAAGTGGACAATCATCCCGACGGGCAAGGGAGGCGGGTAACAAGCTGTGTCGCCAAGCCTTTCTGGATAGCAAAACTAAGCCTCGTGAAAACAACATCCCTAGCACCAGAGGTCATCACATTACCATGCATGACCCGTTGAACTCTATTCAAGGTTTCCACGGCCTCAGAGGCGAGGGACCCAAAAGTGTCAAAGGCAAAAGGAACAAACACATGTTTATTTTCAGTGCACGTTTTCTCATGCTTGTTCACGTATTTAACATTTTTTTTCTTCATATTACTTCGCATTTCAAGTTACTTAAAAAAGTAACAAACATTTATATATGTTTCATTTTATTATGGATAAAGATCAAGTTGATTAATTTTACATATTTCTTCCATTGTATAGTCAAAGTTGTTATTTGGTTTCCTTATTTCTTTTCCATAATTGCTCCATTTATTGTGTACCTCATGTCCATTGTGATCTTCTATATGTTCTAACTAGACTAGTAACCTATGTATACACATATTGAATTTAATTTAAGTTTATAATATTAGATAAATAAAAAAAAGACGGTTAAGAGATTTCAAAATCATAAATAACATAATTCATTATAAAACATTAATTGGTAATTTAATACATTGAAGAAATTTATTATGTTTGATAACTTGTTATCAATTTTCTTAAAAAGACTCAAATTATTTTAAATCTACATTAAGTTTGTCAATTTTATTAAAATAAAATTTTAGTTTGTACAAAATTATCAATTAGTCTTAACTGGTAATTTAATAAATTGATAATTGAATGTGGTTTTAACATTTGACGGCGTTGATATGGACTCCCTATAAAGAAAACATGTGACAACCTTTTTCGTATGTTATTAAGATTAAAGATACATTTTAGTGTTTTATTATAATTAAAGATAAAGATTAAAAATTGAGAAATATAGAATTCATTTTCACAAATATAATACATTTGTTTTACTTAATTTTTTCATTGTTTATAAAAAACTTGTACAAGACAAACAGACCTATCGAAAATTAGAAAGCTTAGCAACTTTTGCAAAACATTTGAAAAACTTATTTACTATTGGGTGTAAACGTGAAGTTTTCTCTAAAAAATATGTGTTAAGACTACCATTACCTCACCGATCTTAAATTTTGAGTGACTTTAACGAAGCGATTAAAAACAACTTGTTTAATGTAATTTTTTTTTATAAATCTAAATTATGTGTTCCACTCTTTATTTATGAACTTTAATGGCAATAGACGATAGACCCATCCTTTATAGGTGGATAGACCCAAAAAATTGAATGATTAAGGGGCCGTTTAGTTGTGGAAAATGTTTTCTAGTTTCCATTTCTAGTTTTCTAGAAAATGAAATGAGTTTTCCATCTCTAGAAAACACATGAATGTTTTTGAAAACGCGTTCAAATTTGAAAGATGAAATTTTCATTTTCAAAATTATAAAACTAGAAAACATGTTAAAATCAACTATTTTCTATTTGTTTTTTATCTCTACATTTCATTAGATTTCCTTACATATGACAAATTAAAGAACAAAAATATTAAAATAAAACACATAAAGTAAAGACAATACATATATAAAAGATTTAAAATAATAAGTATTTCTTAACGGATGAGAGGTCGAGCGGCTGTGCGTATAAACCCTAGAAAAAGAACGCCCCTTTTTCTTTTGTATATATTTGGAAAACGAAAATAGAAATCAGAAAACAGTAAAAAATTTGTTTTCTATTTTTAGTTAAAATTTAGAAAACACTATTTTCTGTTTTCCTAGAAAACGTTTTCTAAAAAATACAATTTGAACGCGTTTTCTGTTTTCCTTATTTTCTTGGAAAACGGAAATGAAAAACACTCTCTGTTTTTTACAACTAAACGCGCCCTAAAGTTCATAGACAACTTTGATCTTGTATTATTTTTGGAGAAAGTTGCAAGATTCTTCAAGTAAATTTGAAGTGGTTATTTGATATGTAATTACCTTTATCAACATGCCAAATAAATTCTATTATTCACATATATTGTTTGGAAATTCATCTATCTATGATTCATTATTTTATAATCAAATAGCTCACGTGCTCTATTTGAAGTAACTAACTTGATAGAAGCAACTCAAGCAAGTGAGCTAAAAGTAATAAAAAACAAAACGGGCGTAGTTTTCGGACCGAAATTTCTTCATTAGGAACCCGGAATTGACTACGGTATATGTTCCTTAATTTAGTAATTTTGATGGATTTTTTTATTCACACCAAAAGAGAAACCGAAACTTCCTAGCAAGACGCTAGACAGGCGATAGCAACAACACCTTAAAACAACATTACAACATACAACAATTGTTCCAATCAATGATTTTTCTACTTCTACTTTTCAGCCAAGTTTTAATCCATGTCTTTGTCTCCTTAATAACTCTACTAACCGAATGTTCAACTCCCCAAAACACCACCACGTTTCTCTTTTCCACAAACACCAACATGTTGTAAGAATTATGCCATGAATGGCCTCTTTTTTCTTGGCTCCAACGTTCCCGTCCAAATAGGTTTTAGCAAATCATCAATCGAAAACGCATATAAAATAGGAAGCTTACACCACGTCGCCACCCAAAGCCAAACCATAATAGCAAAGTTGTATCCTGTAAAAGTATGTGTAACCGACTCGGTCCCTTCGTCGCAAAATTTACAAATATTTGATGCCTCCGTGAATATTTATTTTCACTAAAGCATCCATCGTAGCGATACGGTTTCTTTGTGCTCTCCATACAATGATGTTAACTTTGTTAGAGACTAGCTTACTCCAATGAAGAATGAAGTCCTGCCTCTTTTATCCTATACATATATTTAAACATTTCTCTTCTTTTATTAATTTCGCAACAAACCTTTCTTATCTTATAAACTGTAAAAATCAATATTTAAATGACTTGTGGATTGTTTTAATGGTTAGATATAAGGACAACTAAGTAAAACTTGACATTTCTCAATAAATAATAATTTTAATAACTTTTTAAAACTAAAATAACTATTATATAATTTATATATTTTCAAATAAAAATTACACCATAAAACTAATCCCTTTTATCATTAATATGTGTACGAAAATATGCTATTAAAAAGTTTATACATAAGAGGCTTTGGGTCAATTCATTTGACAAATTGTGATTAATTTATTTTCTTCATATTTTCTTTCTTCCTCTTTTCAGTAAACTTTACATGCGAAATAGAGTTATTTCTTACGCGAAATTAAAGAATTTCGCATACGAAATAAGGGTCATTCTACCTTTTTGGGTTCTATAACGGGTCTCTCTCTATCTCTGTCTCTCTCTCTCTCTCTCTCTCATATATATATATATATATATATATATATATATATATATATATAATGTGTGTGTGCATATGTTAAAATTGTTGCGCTTATATAAAAAGCAAAAAAAAAAATAAAACAAATAACAATACCCTAAGATTAAAACAAACTATTCTATTAATATATATATAATATGTGTGTGCATGTGCTAATTTCGTTGCGCTTATATAAAAAGCAAAAATTAATAATAATAAGAATAATAAATAACAAAACCCTAAGATTAAAAAAAATCTATTTTGCTAAAAGACAAAAACGACTAAAAGGAAAAAGAAAAAAAAAGAACAAGAGTAAATTACAGAAAAGGTCTTTGATGTTTTACCTAAATTTCGAACTAAGCCTTTTAATTAAAGTAGTTACACTAGACATCATTTATGTTTTATACTTGTTTTAGAGAATGCCATTTGTCACTAACGGGGTTAAAATTATCCGTTAAGTAAGGATTATTTCCGTCATTTTGCAACATCTTGTTTTGATTTTTTAATCGAATCTGTGATTTTTTCTTAAAAGGGTTGAATTTTTAGGGTTTTACTAAAAGATATCATAAAATGATGAAAATACCCCTGACTTAACGAATAATTTGAGCCTCATTCGTGACAAATGACCTTCTCTGAAACAACTATAAAACATAAATGATATTTGGTGTAACTACTATTGTTAAAAGACATAATTCGCAATTTAAATAAAACATAAAAGACATTTTGTGTAATTTACTCAAAAAACAATTAGCGTTCAAACACACACTTAAATTATATATAATACAATAGAAATTGAAAGATTAAATAGTTAACTTTGTGTTTTTTGAAAATTGGCCACAACTTTTTATTTTTGTTGACAATTTTAGTCCTCATTGAGATTATGTGTATTTTTTTTTCTATAGTTTTGGCCACGTGACTTTGGTGTTATGACGTTTTCTACCCTTAAACTTTTATGATTTGTTTTTTTTAACGAAATAGTAAATTTTGGTTTTCATAGTTTAGTCACATATGTTTCATACCATTACGTTTTCTACCCTCTAACTTTTAATTTTTTTTTTGTTTTAAGTTTTGTTATCTTCTACTTTGGTCACGAAACTTTTAATTTTTCTACTTTCGTTTTTAGTATATTTTTATAGTTTTATACTTTCACTACAGACTTTTAGACTTTTACGTTTATACTCCTTAACTTTTTAACCCTCTAACTTTTAATTTTTTTTTGTTTTAAGTTTTTTTGTCTTCTACTTTCGCCACGAAACTTTTAAGTTTTCTACTTTCGCTTTAATATACTTCTATAGTTTTATACTTTCACCACGAGACTTTTAAACTTTTACGTTTTATACCACTTAACTTTTTGACTTTCGTTCAGTATACAAATTCAACCCCGCAGCAACGCGCGAGAGGGTGAACATCTCGTTACATACAAGAGAATATGCTTTAATTGTACTACTTGTGGCTTTAGGGTATGTGCCCCCCCCCCCCTCCCGGGGGTATTATGCGTTATGTGTCAGCAACATCATTAAAGAAAGTACGGCTATAAAGTGTGTAGTAATAACCCCTCATAACACCCTCTCCTTATTAATTTCTTTTTATAAATCTCCTAAAATAATTTGTTAAAATCAAATTTAACATTTGTGTGTGGGGAGGTGCCCATGGGGTGTATCACGCCCCCTGCATTTTGTTTAAATTTGACGCCCCTAAGGTGATGTGTGGGGAGATAAACGCCTCATAACCTCACTACACATACTCTTCAGTGTTGTCACATTTTTTTTCTTCTTCAAGACATTAGTCCTTTTTGTTCTAATGTTAGACCATATACAACGTCACTTTCCGTCGATTGCCCGTAGCTGAGATGGAGTCGCCCACACAGTAAACTACGTTAGAGCTGACTGCACGTGATGGTCTGCCGCGACACCATCATATGTGGCACCTCCTCCCATCGCCTCGACCTAGCACTTCACCCACACTTAAAAGTGGAAGAGTCGAAAACGGAAAACCCTCGCATTTAGATCCGAGAAATCTCTTATTAACCAACATCTTAAGCCCAAGATGGACCTTATAATTCAAATTATGATGAGCCGAATAACCTGTGCTTGAACTTAGATCACCAATATATTTATCAACAAAGTTTTGTGGGCCGATTGACTTATAGGAAATCACCAAAATAGTTTTGCTAATTAAGATTTAAGCTGAAATAGCCTTTAACTTATAAGGATAATGGATAAAAGCATTTTATATTTGTAAGATATGTTTGAATGTACGTATACAACAATCAAATTATGAAACATGTCAGCAAAGTAATTCATTTATATGTGGAAAATTATAAACATAAATGACACTTTGTAAACAATAGTTTTTGTAAACAATAGTTTTTGTAAAAATTAATATATTAGATGTGGATAGTTGTTGGTGAAATAAGAAATATTTAAATCCTAAATAACAAATAATTAATATTTAAGATTTATATACATTTATATTATAAGATAAGATATAATTGAAACCCTATTATAATTCATTAAGTTTTAAAAAACTATTCGAATAAGAAAATTTATATTTTTTATATTTATCATATATTTTAATTATTTAAAATTATAAATATTTAATAAGATAAATGGTTAGTATTTAATAAGAGTGACATAAAAATTATGATGAGAATAAATATGTAGATGATAGGTGACATTACTTTTTCAATATTATAGAGTAGATACATGTTCTTATTTAATAGTTGATACTAACATAACTAGTGTACTCAAAAGAACAAATTAATGGTAAAATAATAGCGTTATATTTAAAAGATTAATGGTTCAGACCTCTCAGATAGCTACATCCACACACATTTTTGATATATTCATACATTTCATACGGTCTTTTGGGGTAAAACGACCGTATGGATTATAAAATGGATCGTTTGGGGGCAAAACGATGCAATATTATATTATATAAATGACCCCCCTGAATTTTATGTGGTAGTCAATTATCGTTTTGCATCAGACGACCGTTTTAGACTCCATATGATTGTTTTGTCCAGAAGATCATATGAATTATAAAAAAATATCAGATTTTTGTGTGTTTATGTATAACAAACTCTAGATTTTAGTGGATAAAAAAGAATATAGTGTGAGTAGTACCTAATGCATTGTGTTATGTACATGCCCATTAGATCGTCAAAAGTCCCTATCCACCCCAGGTTAAGCCACATCACACCAAAATCTCGCACGACAATTTCTCCACCATAAACTTTCAAAACCAGATAAGACGATAAGCCCATATCCATCTCAAACCAAAACCTCCATTTACTAACCATAACCACCAACATTATTTCACTCACCACCACCATGGCCTCTCCGACCCTAGTCACTCCCACCGCCACCACCACCTCCACCCCCAAACTCCTCCTCCCCATTCGCTCCAAACACTCCCCTCCCACCCCCACCACCACCACCGCCACCGCCACCGCCACCACCCACCGCCGCAGCTTCTTATCACTATCTGCCGCAATCGCCATCTCCGCCCCGCTGTCTGTAATTCCGGCTGCATTGGCGGCAACCGACGAAGAATACGCGAAGGAGACGCAGGAGGTGATCAAGAAGGTGAGGGATACGATCAATATGGACAAAACTGATCCCAACATAGCGACGGCGGTGGCGGAGTTGAGAGAAACGTCTAATTCATGGGTGGCCAAGTACCGGAGGGAAAAAGCGCTCCTCGGACGGATATCTTTCCGGGACATGTACTCTGCCCTGAACGCCGTCTCCGGGCACTACGTTAGTTTCGGGCCCACTTCTCCGATTCCGGCGAAGAGGAAGACGAGGATTTTAGAAGAGATGGACTCTGTGGAGAAGGCCTTGTTGAGGGGCAGATAGACTGCATCAACTACTCGATCGATCAACTGTATTAATATTATTACTGTTATTATTATTATTATTATTATTATGAATTTTTGTATAATTAAGTAATACATGTTGTAATGAGGTTTGTGATACATTTGACACAATGAGGTTTGTGTTTTCTTAATGCAAAATCATATCTTCATAATTTCAAGCATCTAGTTAGTTAACTGATCAGAGAGTCTCCTTGATAAAATTAATCATCTTGTTGGTTTAATTGGTTATAGTAGTGAATTTAGTATACCATTATGGGTTTGTGCAATGGTACACCTTTGCGTGGTTTCTGTCTTCACTTTATGGTCTTGATCTCTGATAAGTAGAAATGCACGATGATACATGACATGGCCTGCTCTAGATAGGATCTCGACCTAAAGTTAGCTGTTCAAGAAAAATTAAGGGACGTCTAGTGGTTAATATTGCCGGGTTTTGATTTTTGCTTGACCTAAATAAATGAGACGAAAAACGAGAAAAACTTGCATGATTGCAATCCGAAATTTTTACACAAATTGTGATTTTGTATTCCTTGATAAAACACAAAACCGAGTGACACTTGTTGTTGATTATACACGATGAAAGGGCGTGAGTCGTGACTATTGTTTGTGAAATGTTGCCAAATAGTGACGTTAAGCAGTTATGCATTAACTACCGTAAGTAATCTGGTTTCCTCCGTTTCACAAACATGCTATAAGGGACTGGACTTGCTATTCACATTCTGGTGGGCTCCTGATTGCATTCGGCCCATACATAATAGATAAGTGTTTTGATCCATTAAGGGGAGGAGGTATGGTGGTGGCATGGCTTCTTGAAGCCATGTTCACCAACCAATTAAAATCGGCCAAGTCAAATCTATAGTTTTTGAAGCCATGTGGAGCCACACCACATGGTATGGTGGTGGTGTGGCTTCACCAAGCCAATCCGTTTTTTTTTTTAAATTTAAACGACTTTTAATAAAATAAAAAATAAAAGTAAACAATATTAATTAAAATAAAAACACTAGCAAACGTAAACAATATTTATTAAAAATAATAAAAATTACATCGAGTTCTGGTACGAACCATCGGAGCTACTTGACGATGTCGGAATCTCGGGTGGTGGAAAAAAGTCTTCTTCATCGTAAAGACTCATTTTTTTGTAGAGTGAAAGAGATGAAGAAAATGTTTGTAGAGAAAAAGATGTGTGTTTTTTAAAAAAATGAATGAGTATTTATAGTGTGTGTTAAATGTTAAAGAAAGAAAAAAAAAAAAGTTTGATAGCCGTTGGCTACCAACGGTCGACTTCCAACGGTCAAAAGGAGGAGAAGGAGGGCCGGCTTGGACGGGCTTTTAGGAGCCGTGAAGAACCGCCAACATTTGGAACCGGGACACCCGGTATCGTAAGCCGGTGGAAGCCACCCGGCTACCCTTTGGAACCGGGTGCCGGCTAGTCACGATACCGCCTCCCCTAACAGATACTACAAACCCATAGATCAATTAAGAGATTAATTAGGCTCAACAGTTAAAACTTAAAAGTGGTGTAGATAGGTTGGGGTTCAATTATCATGTCAAATTAAGGGACATCATGGGTTTGCACATGGGTAGAATAATGTGGTCTGCCTGAATGAAATGAGAAAATAATACGAAAATGAGTGGAAAACTAAGAATAATTATTGAAGAAACACAAGTGTGATGAGTGATAAAGAATAATTTGACATGATCCTTGTCTCCTTCTAGATCATGTTAATGTTATTTTAGTTCAATCCTTCCCAACTCATCATCGTTATATGTTAGAAAATTGGTACTAGTTAAACCTCACTATCTGATCACTCAAATGCAAACAAACAAGAGCAACTCAAACATTAAAATATGCAAGAAGGAGAAAAAAACACATGATACATGTGGTTCAATCGATCATGATCAAGGGGGAAGCTTTCTTAGGGCCCCGGCCCCCTGTGTTTTTTGTTACGTAGTGTTAAATTTTTACCCTATTTTTTAAAAAAAGTTTATATACCGACTTCGGCCCCCATATACAGAGACCGGCTCCCCCTAAGTTTTTGTTCAAGTTTCGCCACTGATCGGCAACACACACTACCAATATGTTTAACCAATAATTGAAACACTTCAAATAAAAATCATACATTAAACTAAATAGGTAAAACAAAGACAGAAAAACTTACGGAATAAGTAATGATTTGGTGACAGATTTTTTAGAAAAGTTGAAGAGGATAGATTCGAATTTTACTTTAAACGCGCCGTGCATGGGCCAAACGCGGGTTTAGAAGACCTGCTCCACTGTGGGGACCAAAATTGGACTCTTCGAATAGCAAAGTGACTCAAAATTTATCTAAAGAAGCCTATAAGTAATGATTTGGTGACTGATTTTATAGAAAAATTGAATACATAACTTGAGGAGGATAGATTCGAATTTTACTTTAAACGGGCTATGCATGAGCCACACGCGGGTTTAGAAAACCGCACTCCACCATGGGTGCCAAATAGGGCTCTTTGAATAGCAAAGTGACTCAAAATTTATCTAAATAAGCCTATAAGTAATGATTTGGTGACTGATTTTATAGAAAACTTGAATACATAACTTGAGGAGGATAGATTCGAATTTTACTTCAAACGGGCTATGCATGAGCCACACGCGGGTTTAGAAAACCGCACTCCACCATGGGTGCCAAATAGGGCTCTTTGAATAGCAAAGTGACTCAAAATTTATCTAAAAAAACCTATAAGCAATGATTTGAAGACTGATTTTTTAGAAAACTTGAATACGTAACTTGAAGATAATAGATTCGAATTTTACTTTAAAAGGGCCGTACATGGCCACATGAGGGTCTAGAAGAAACGCTCCACTATTGGGAACCAAAATAGGGCTCTTCAAATAGCAAAGTGGCTTAAAATTTATCTAAAAAACCTCGCTTAAACGCAACTCAGTTATAAACAGATCGAGCCAAGCTTGAATGAGTTTGTAAATGAGCCGAGTCCATGAGACTAATTTGTTAACGACCATCGAATGATTAATGGCACAACCATTCACTTAATTTAAACCCAAATTTTAATACTCTATCTCTAATCTCAAAATCTACATCATAGAGGTCTAATTTAGTTCAACTTTTTAATAATTAAAAACCACAAACTATACTTTTGGATCGTTTATATCTATCTTCTAGTTACATATATCCCCTTACTAAGTCATTTTATTACATATATGCCCAAGCCTAAATTTTAATTACATATATCTCCTTCTTAAACCATATATATTACATATTTACCCAATTCATTTAAAATAACTTATTAAATGACTATTATACCCTTATTAATATTTATAAATTTTCTCCTTCTAATGTCATTAATTACAATCATAAACCAAAACATAGGAAACAAACTTATTAGCCTAATGCTACGGGTGAACAAAACAAAAGTTCGATCAAAACTATGATTGAAAATAAAAAAAAAAGTTTGGCAGAACCTATCCATTATGAATACTAATTAGAAAATAAAATTGACAGAGCCTAATGTTATTGCAAACCTATCCATTAGAAAAAAAATCAAACGTAAAAAAAATGGAAAAAAAAATCAGCTCATTAATAGGAATCTGAGGCTGAAAGTAAATTTACATTTACCTATTAGGGAGCCGTCGATGAAAATTTTACGAACATAAGAATTCGAACAAAAAATACCTTAAAGATATGTAAAGGATGAATCCTAGAGCTGCTTAATGTCATCGGGTGGAGGAGGATAGATCGTCGTCGTCCTGAAAAGACCGTTGCCGTTCTTCGTCGCTAGGTCGAAGAAGGTTGAAGAAGTCAGAGTTTTAGAGAAGGAAGGGTCATTCTTGTAGATTCATGTAATCTTCTATTTTGTTGATTAATATCTTTTTTTAAATGAAAGGGTACATGGGTAATTTCATAAGCAAAAGGGGATATATGTAATTAAAGTTTATGCTCGGGTAAATATGTAATAAAGTACCTTAGCAAAGGGATATATGTAAAAAATCTCTTCATATTTAATCGACTTTTTTTACCACCCAATTATCGGTTCGGTTATAGTTTTATTATTTATTTAATATATAATTTATACGGTTGATGGATTTTTTTTGCCGGTCTAATATTCAATTCAAAAAAAATAAATTGTAGAGGCTTTATATCCTTTAACAACAGAATCTTGAACGGGTTGGGGTTGATAATCAAAAGTGACCCATAACAAGATTAGCTGAAAAATCAAACAATTAACAATAACCGAAATCCGTTTTCGTTATGGTTAAGTTTATACCTTAATCGAAACTGTCGGCTATTATTATAGTTAGTGCGTTGTGTTTCCGCAACATCGTGTGGGCTTCTCACTAGTGTGTGTATGTATATTAATATATGGAGGCAACATCAAATACAAACCGTAAGAACTAACAAAATCTCTCATGTGGATTGTTGATATTTTTCAATAAATTCTAATTCTATCAACTTTTTATAGTTAAGATAAATTTTATGTACTTTATACTTTATGTATAAACTTTTATGTACATATACTTTTTCAAATTGTTTACAACAAGATGTTATATAACAGTGCTATTATAAAAAGATCGTGATTCTTATTATGGTGTATGTGTAAGTATTACATGTAGTGCTATTTTGTAAAAATAATACAAAAATATATCGTGTTATTGTAAACACTATATAAATACATTTTTTATAAAAGGTCTGTATAAACATTGTGTTGCTGTTATAATAGAACTGTTATATATTATATTTCTATAAACGTTTTTAAATTTGTAATACTTATATTAACATAAAAAAACATTGTGTTGCTGTTATAATAGAACTGTTATATATTATATTTCTATAAACGTTTTTAAATTTTTTAAATATATATATATATAGCAATAGCACTGTGTTATTTGTAATACTTATAGTAACATAAAAATGATTGATTTTATGGTATAATGTTTAAAAATAAATTATAATGTATATAATAGGTGTTTTAGTAATAAAAAGTTGGTGGAATTAGTATATTTATTGGAAAAAAGTCAAATTTACTAAATTACCCTTTACGCCTAATCATCAAAATAGTTCACATGGCACTTTGATATTGGTTTTTATGATTTTTGTATGATTAAAAATGTTTATACCGAAACCAACCCTTAATTCATGTCCTAACTTTAACTCAATACCTGATACTACTTGTTATCACCCAACTCTACGCAGTATGAAGAAATTGATTATGTGATCTAGCCTGACCCAATTTTACTTGAAGTGATTCGAAAAATTATAATATTTGGCGATAGACTAACAATACTCAAAATTTCGGTTCCTTCTAAAAGGATTGAGTCAGTCACCGGACGTAATGTCCACATAAATGTTGGTATAGAAAGCTAACTTTGAACATACGTCTATCATTTCATTTGAGTTTTGACACATCTTCTTCATATGTAATTGGTGGTAGTTAATATCATGTAGCTAACGGTTTGGGTTTTTTTAAATGCCACACATGACTCTTTGAATATGTGATGTTGATAAGTTAATGTGGAGTCAATAAATTTAGGAAAGCTCTTCTTGGTCATTGGTCTTGCTTCACCAATGACAAATATTAAAGGGGGATTTGGCCCAATACTAGTAAGATATGTTGTATCTTGTATGATATGTTTTTTAAAAGTCAACGATTGAAGTTTTATTATGAATAAGAAGTGTAGGTTTAAGAATAGATTTATAGCGTGTGAGTTTTATTGTTAAAAAAAGTAAATAACTAGTAACAATTGATTTGTTTTCTCCATGGTTGCATTGAGATGAAAGAAGAGATGCCACACGGTATATAATGGTCTCACATTAATCTGGCTAATCTCATACGTTTATTTCGATGTTTTTGTTTCAGGTCCAAACTGACCTAAGTAAATGTGTTTTGTATGGGGTCAATGTTGATGATGAGGAAATCATGGGGAAGGCCGTGGAGCTCAGTTGCACGAATGGTTGCTTCCTCTTCCCTTACCTTGGGATTTTTGTTGGGGCTAACATGAACATAGTTAAGAATTGACAAAGCATTGTTGAGGTTTTTGAAAGAAGACTCAAGAGATGGAAGGCTAAACATCTCTCATTAGGGGGTAGGTTGGTTCTCGCTTGATAAAGCTCCCAAGAAGATCTTAGACACTCTCGAAAAAATCCAGTATAAATTTTTATGGGGTAGCTCGAAAGGTAAAAAATATCTAGTGGGTCAAAAGGGAAGTTGTTTGTCTGCCTAAACATAAGGTTGGCTCGGGCCTTGCTACATTCTCTGATGTCAATATTAGCTTCATCTACAAATGGCTTTGGAAGTACAAGGTGGAGGAAAATCGTTTATGGAGGCAGGTCATTCGATGCATACATAAGGGGTCACATGGTACTGCTTTCTTTCCCTGTCGAACAACGATCACATGGCCGTTTCGATTGGCGTGCGGATTTGAAAAGGTGAAGATAACTCAGACTTCTTGACCAAATATGTTCAGTCGACCATTTGGGTTCACGACGATTTGCAACAAAGCCTCATTTTCTAATGGAGTCGGCTGGTGCCGAGTAAAGTCAATCTGGCCGCTTAGAGGGCGCAAAGAAATTGAATAACGACTGCAAATGCGCTCCTCAAACGCAATATTTCGGTCAGTTCTCTGGCGTGTCGATTGTGCAATGACGGGTTAGAATCTGCCCTACATATCATCACCGGTTGTAGGTTTGATTCTATCGTTTGGCAATGGGTCTCATCTTGGTGCAACATCCCCTTATCTTTGCCTCCTCCGTGGATGATATCTCAAATCCGCATCTATATCCGTGTTTTGGGGGATAAAAGGAACGAGGTCGTTTATGGAATCATCCTTACCTCCTATTGGTGTTTGTGGATGGAACGAAACAACGTGGTCTTTTTCGGCGCTGCTCCCTCGATTAGCAAAGTCATAAATGAGATCAAATGTCGGTACAAACTTTGATTGGAAATAGAACTAGGCAAACAATTGATTGGGATAGTTATAGTTACATGTATACAAATGTAATTCTCTTTGTACTCTGGTGTTTGTTTTCGTGTTTGTCATCTCTATCTTCATGCTAGAGGTGGAAAAAAAAAACTGGTTTGACAATCGGTTAGAAAAAAACTGACATCGGTTAGAGTGGCAACCGGTTAGACCGAAAACTGGTTGTGGTTTCAAAGCGAGCCGGCTGTTATACATACGTTACTCTTGTTTGGCTACAATCCCGGTTACAAAACCAGTTTTTTTACCGACTGATTGCAAAAAAAAAAAAACCAGTTAGACAAATTTTCATTAGAAACTGGTTAATGATCGAACCACTTATACACCTAACTGATTTTAACCGATCAACTTTCATAACCGAAACCGGTGTTTCGTTATTACACATCTACTCCTTGCTAGTTGGGCTCCCTCACTTGCCGTTAATTTTTTTTTTTGCTGGTTATCTAGATTCTTGAAACTATTTTTGCTTATATTATTTAATATTTACGTTATTTTATTTAACCTCCAAAATATGTATTCCATATGTATGAAGATAGAATGGATCCAAAAAGAAGATAAATACAATGAGCCGATTTTATCTGGAAATAAAATAATGCGTTATGTTGACTACTTCCCATAACAAACATGGTCTTGGCTCTAACAAAACTCTCTGCTTTTTACACAGAACACGTCGTCATCCTCATCTCTCAAATCTAAATCTCCATCGCCTACCCGTTTCCCTCCCTCTGCAACTTTCCCTGTCAATTTCTCACTCACTTGAATTATCTACCTTTTCCTTTTAATTTCCACTTAGCCCCGTGATCGGAGCGTTTTCCGCCCCAATTCCAGGATTTCAACTCTGCTCCCTCCCTGTCATTTTCTCAGTTGAATTTTGATTAGCTTTCAATTCTCGCTACTCACGGGGTCTGTTTTTCTTTCTTTCGTGGAGTGAAAGTTGGGGTTCGTTTTAGATCTCCGTGTCCATTTGACGTTCGCCGGAGTCCGGTGACGTCCCGTCGCCGACATAAGCAGATCTTCTTTAATGGTCAAGATTCTATATCGTTATAGTCAATAAGACAATAAACGCAAATTAAATAAAAAGAAATTCTATATATAAATTAGGACTCTTTCCATTTTCCTCCTCCAATTACACACATCTCCACATTAATCAACCAAATTTTCAAAATAAAAAAAATTAAAAACCCTTTCTGTGTGTGTTTCTGTTCTTCTTTTGGGGATCCTCTGTTTTCACAGGGTAGGTGAGAGAGAAACAAACAGAAACCTCTCTCTACAAATGGCTCCAGAGAAAAGATCGAAGAGATCATCAAACCTTCAAAGCTTCCTGGATTCCACAACCCCTGTTCTCCCTTCTCAGTTTCTTCCAAAGGTCTGTTTCTCTAATCTCTAATTCTCTAACTTTTCATTGATCCCCATTTCGTTTAATAAAAATAAAACTGTTTGATTTGATTTGGTTTGGTTTGGTTTTCAGAGTGAGATTTTAAATCTTAATAGACTCTGGATTAATCCATGGGAAAGAGAAAAGGTTGAATTCTTCACGTTGAGTGATCTATGGAGTTGTTTCGATGAATGGAGCGCTTACGGCGCCGGAGTTCCGATCAACGTCGCCGGTGAAGAAGACGAAACCCTAATCCAGTACTACGTTCCTTATCTCTCCGCCATCCAAATCTTCACAACCAATTCGTCCTTCAACTATTTACGGTATTTTTATTTTCCCCCAATTTCAATTTAATTAATAAAAAAAATTCAAAAATTGAAATTTTAATTTCAAAACCGGTTAGAAAAATCAAAAAGTCCAAAAGTCCTGCTACAGCTTTTGTCAAGCCATATGATATCTTAGGTTTGTGGGTCCCATTTAATTATTTTCTTTTTATCAAGTTTTAATTGGAAATTTTGATTGGAAAACTAACTAACTTTTGGTTTGGTTGTTTAAACATTTTGATGCACATTTTTATAGGGAAGAGACTGACTCTGAGACGAGGGATTCATTTAGCGACACGTTTAGCGAGGAGAGCGAGAGCGAGAAGGTGTCGAGATGGGACGGGTGTTCGTCGGATGAAGGCGTGTTTGATCACGAGACACAGTTTCACTCGAATGATCGGTTGGGTCAGCTTTATTTCCAGTATTTTGATAAATCAACTCCCTACGGAAGAGTTCCTCTCGTGGACAAGGTATAAACTCTTCAATCAACATAGTGTTTGAGTCTTTACGTGTTTTATGCTTTATGAGGGTCTCGTGAGTTTTGAGGTAACAAAAAACGCGTTTTATTTTAGAAACAACGACTTATTTCATGTTAAAGATCATTCATTGTGTGGGAAAAATGTTGTTTTACGTTTTCGAAATGCATTTATGGATTGTTATGCGCACATATAAGTTTTATGCCATAAATTTGGTATTTTTACATTTTTTTTACTTTAGTTTCTACGTTATAACGTCCTGTCATCTTCATCTTTTAAACCGACTATGGTTTTTAATTTTTATGGCATTTTTCGGAGGTATATTCTTTTGTGATCTAGTTTACTTTCATGATTATTTTTATACATGAAATGACACTTTTACCCTCTCATGCAAATGTGTCCATGCTTTGAAGCGCACACGTTTTTATTTGGCGTGTTCGGTTTTGCTTGTAGTGTAGATGAAGTGAGAGGTGTAGTTTCCGCGTGAACCAGGCTGACATGGCTTTTATTTTTTTCAAACAACCCTAGAATATGCTAAGAATACCGTTTAACCCCCTGCACTTTCTCTTTGTCTACTTTTTTATATCTTAATTTTGTGTTTATATATTTTTTGTTTTTTAAAGGTATGTGCGTTATCTAAAAAGTATCCTGGACTTATGTCATTAAGAAGTGTTGATCTTTCACCAGCTAGTTGGATGGCAGTTGCTTGGTATGTCTCTTCTTGTTTTTAATAATACCAATTAATTGAATTTAATCACATTTTTAAGCATTTACAATAACTTCTCTTTATGCTTATCTTTATAATAAAAAAAAGAAAAAAACATATTTAATAAAAATTAAAAAATTTTAAAAGACCCTCTAAATTTCATTCCTTATCCTTAAATTACATATATACGTAAAATGGATTGGTATATTTACCAATTACTTATCTTTATCCCTTTGAATTTAAAGATAATGTTAAAATATAAAAATGTTGATGTGGACAGAAATAGACATTTTCTTATATTTTCTTTAAAATTCAAAGATACGGTGGATATAAATAAGTTATTGTGAATTTCTTGTTTGAACAAACAAAATGAATTTTATTTTAAAAATGTTGAGTTCGTCTTTGAGTGTTTTAGGTACCCAATATATCACATTCCCATGGGAAGGACAATAAAAGACTTGTCTACATGTTTCCTAACATACCATACCCTCTCGTCGTCATTTCAAGGTACCATGATCGATGATATATGTTATTTAGTGCATCCCTTAACTATCTTTCGATCATTAACTTTACCTCTAACACTTGGTAAATGCAGATTTGGATATCGAAGATCAAAATGGATGGTCAGGCGGGAAGAGAAAACAAGGAGAGGAAATCCGTCTTACACCATTTGGATTGGCCACTTACAAAATGCAAGGGGACATTTGGATCTCGAGTAAGGACCAAGAGAAGAAGCTACTCGCACTTGTGAGTGTTGCCGATTCCTGGTTGAGACAGTTGGGTGTCCAGCATCATGATTTTAACCACTTTATGGGCAATCGTCGTAGTTGAAAACTAACGAACTATATAACGATCGAGACACCGAGACCCA
Organism: Deinandra increscens subsp. villosa; assembly: GCA_039602395.1. Classification (NCBI taxonomy): domain Eukaryota; kingdom Viridiplantae; phylum Streptophyta; class Magnoliopsida; order Asterales; family Asteraceae; genus Deinandra; species Deinandra increscens. The sequence continues at coordinate 17,881,150 of JBCNJP010000027.1, forward strand.
TGAGAGCGGGAGGGAGAGACATAAAGATATTGCTGGGATTTTTGACTTTTTACATGGTTTAGCCATTGTTGACTTTGTTTTTCCTAGTTATCAACTTGCCTGCCAGTTCCTTCCTTTGGGTTTATTTAGAAAATGTTCGGGTGTGCTTTTGAAAACTTTTGTTGTTAGAGGGCTGATTGTGCACATGATGGATGAATCTGACGAACTGGAGAGAGAAAAGCCATCTATATGTTAGATTTAAAACAGAGGATATATGTAAATACTTTTTTTCCTACTAACTTTTTGTGACTGAATGTTTTGTGTGTATTTAAAAATTAGGAATTGTTAACCGTTGCAATTCAAAAATAATAAAAATAATGGAAGTAAAATGTAATATATTTGTTTCGAATTGTAAATTAAGAACACTGACGGACCGTTGGTCCATTTGACCATCTTCATTCTTTGAGTTCATTCTTCGAGTACTGGATATAGTCTTGACCCAAAGCCACTCTCAGGAGTAAACCCCCATATGTTAGAAGAACTCTTGGCCTAATAATTTTTTTTTGTCACTATGTGGGATTTATACTCCAAGACTTTTCCATTTTTTATGTCTTTGGGTGTAGAGTAAAATGTAATATAAATTCATTGTTGCTATTAGTTATTTTATTGTCATATTTTGAAGCAAATGTCTTATTTATACTTGATGTTAGGTGAGCATCCTAAATAATCAAAAATTTAGTATTAAGAAAAGTTATTTAAATTTCTTAAAAGTTATTGACAAAAAAAGTTATGTTAATTTCTCAATAAAGCGTACCTGTTTGTCTACTAACTAATCAAGTTAAGTTAGTTGGCATTTAATATGGACGGTGAGAAAAGAATAACGAACGCCAATAGTTTAATAAAAATCAACAATTTGATGGTTGGCTGTAATATTACTTCATTCGTGTGTGTAAACATTCTTTTTATTTTTAATTATATAGATTAAATATTGTGGATCAAATGAACACTGAAAAATTAAAACAAAATATTGAAAATAACTTTTATTTTTTTTGAAACGGTGTGAAAAGAGTTATTGAGTTGGACTTTACGACGAAAGGAGAAAAAAACAAAATCACTTAACTGAGTAATCTCGTAAATGGCGTCAAAGGATTGATGGAGTTTTTCAAAACTGAGATAATTTTGTCACTTCATAATCGAAATATAATAATTTGTCATTTTGTCCTTGTATGAAAAATAATACATACTGAAATCAGGGTAAATTGGTATTTTGCGGTAAAAGTTCGTTAGAAAAGATTTGAGAATTGAGAACAGTGGCGAAGCTGGAAAATATCAAGTGGGGGTCGAGATCTATTTTTTTTTTCCTAAGGTCAATTTTTGGGTAAATGGGGGGTCGAAACCGGAGTATATCAAAAAAGTTTACACGAAAATTATATACTCCCTACATCGCAAAAAAAAAAATTCGAGGGGTCGGGCGCTCCTCCCGCCCCTTAAAAACTGCGCCCCTGATCGAGAGTATAATACTCTGAGTATTTATATTTGATGGTTGGTTGTACTATTACTTCATTCGTGTGTGTAACATTTTTTTTATTAAAAAAAAAAGAAAGCCGTTGGAAGCCCACCCCCAAACTCCAGCCGAACCCCTGCCGAACCCCAGCCCGAACCCCGGCCGAACATCACCCGAACTCCTAGCCGAACCACCTTGCACCCCCAGCCGTATCCTGCCCGAACCACCATCGTACTCGGCCTCCGCTGCGCATCCGAACCCTGTTCGAACCGGGGCCGAACCCCTCGGTTCGGCCATACCCCCCCCCCTTCTTGGCTCGGTTCCTTCGGGTGCGCCACCACCCCCTTCCTCTCAGTTTTGGGCCCTCCCGTGGTGAGGTGGTGATGTATTTTTATTTGTCGGTGTCCAGGGTTCGCCAACCATTTGTTGGTCTTTCCCGGTGTGCTCCCGTTGCACTTTGCACTTCTCGCGTTTCAGCTCGTGCCGCGAGTTTTATGGCATCCGTCTCGGTGTCATCTAGGGGGTCTGTACAGTGTCCCTTGCGTTCCTTTCATTGCTGCCTGGATAGTGAGGCTGGTTCCAAAGGGATTTCCCGGCTCATTTCGCATCTCAAGACCTTTCAACTCTCCTCAGATGAGCGTCGTAGCGCCATCCGGGGTGTTTTGGCGTCTAATGTTGGTGTGTTTTCGCCTGTGGAAGGGGCTTTAAAAGCCTGCGGGTATTTGGATGTGCGGGCGTTGCATGAAGATCAATGCCTTGAGTCGCGGCTGCCATCACCTCGACGGTGTGGTGCGGTTGGCCGTTTCTGACGATGGCACTGATATTCATATCATTGGGGTTTATTGACCGTCCCCCCCCCCCCCCCCGGTCGTCGAGCCTAATGTCATATGTTCGTTTCTGTTGGAAGGGGGGCTTCTAGACCAGGTCTTTAAGGCCCGCATCACTACTGTCAAGAGTATACCTCATAGTTGTCGTTTGGCATTCTCACAGGCCTTAAATCTGCCCTTCTTAGGGTGGTAGCCCAACCGGGTTCTGACGACGCCAGGGTGAGGTTGCTTCTTCTTCCTCGGTGCACTCTGCGAGTTTTTCGGCCCCAGAAATGGCAGGATTACCGTTCTGGGAACCGGAAAACCTTGCAGTGACGGTCCATCATGACTTCCTTAGCTGCTTGGAGGAGGGACAATGGTCTTGGAAAACTGGTTACTGGTATTCTGGACGGGTCCAGGGAGGGGGAAGGGGTCCTTATGGTGTCGTTTCAATCAAAGATGATTGTGTTGCGCCCAACACTAGGCGTTGCCTCCGGAAGATTGAGGATGGTCATTTCACCGCGGCTGTGAAGGTGTTATCTTCTTCAGGGGTTGCCACGTATAATGCTGAAACAACACGTGCCTTAGAAGCTAAACATTCGCGCCTTCTGCCCCCTTCTTGGAGCCCTCGCTTGTTACGACTGTCGACTGCGTCCTTGACTGTATTAAATCTTTCCCCAAAGGGACGTCGTGTGGGAGAGATGGGCTGAAAGCCCAGCACATCATGGATTGTCTGTGTGGGGAGGGGTCTGCTATTGCCAAGGACATTTTAGGTGCCAACACGTCGGTTGTTAATCCTTGGTTGGGGGGGGGGGGGAGGTGCCCGATCGACTTGTCTGAATTTGTTGCTTCGGCATCATTTGGAGGCGATTGGTATCTAAGGTCGCTATGCAGGGGGTTTGTAATGATATGACCAAGTACCTTAATGATTTCCAGTTTGGGGTTGGTGTGTCGGGTGGTTCCGAGGCTATTCTTTATAGTGTTAATCACCTTGTTGGGGAGCGGCATCTTGATGGTTCACTTGCTATGCTCACGGTTGACTTCTCCAATGCCTTTAATTTGGCCGACCGTTCGTCTTTACTCCGCGAGGTCCGACTAAGGTGCCTGTCTATCTCGCCGTGGGTTGATTTCCTATATGGGCAGCCGACTCGCTTATACATGGGGGATGACCATAGTGTGCCACTACCGGGGTTCAACAGGGGGACCCTTTGGGGCCCCTTCTATTTGCTTTTGTCTTACACCCTCTGGCGCATCATATCTGGGACAATTGCCACGTGCTGCTCCACGCATGGTATCTCGATGATGACACGATTATTGGAGACGCTGTGGAGGTTGCTAAGGCTCTCAGGATCATTAACGAAAGGGGCCCGCCTTTAGGGTTGGCTCTTAACATCAAGAAGACTGAGCTCTTTTGGCCATCCTGTGATGTGAGGAAGGTCCGGTCGGGCCTCTTCCCGGCAGATATTAGCAGACCGACCGGGGGGGGGGGGGGGTAAAACTGCTTGGGGGGGGGGGGTCTCTTAGCCGTGATGGCTAGTTTATACAAGAGTTGGCCGTGAAGAGGGCGACTACTGCGGAAAGCTTGGCGACCCACAATGTGAACTTCTTTTGCTTCGTTCGTGTATGGGTATTGCCAAGCTTCTCTTCGTGCTACAAACCGGCCCCCTGCTCATATGAGGGCGGCTGCAGTTGGCTTCGATATGGACCTGCGATCGGCTATTGAGGATATTGCCGTGTGTGGCGGTCCCTTCTTTGGGGACCTTCAATGGCGGCTTGCCTCCTTACCGATCCGGCACGGGGGTCTCGGGGTTTCTTTGGCGCTCGAGCCCAATCCTGGCCGTTGCAGGACCATATCCTACGGGGAAGTGGGGTGTGTGGTATGGGCTTTGATTACGAGGATGCCCTGGCTGGTCTCCATGACACAATTCCGGGTTTTGATCTAAGCGGTTTCACTAACAAGGACATCGCCCCTCCAAAAGCCTAACACGTTTTGGCAAGTCCCCTCTTTAGTAAAAACATGCTTGAGATGGAAATACCTATGAGATGACAGTCAGACAAAAAGCTGTTTGGGAATGCCTACGACAACCGCATGCGCAAGATTTCCTCCACGCTCTCCCAATTGATGGACTGGGGCAGCACATGTCGTCCGTTGAGTACAGGGCGATCCTCAAATACAGGCTCATGATCCCCCTGTTTCCCATGGACGAAAAATGCCCCGTTTGCAACAAGGCGTGCCTGGATTCGTTCGGAGAGAACGCCGTCCACTGCAAAGAGCTCCCTGGGTTTAAATACAGACATGCCACGGTTCAGGATGTTCTTTTCGACATCTTCACGCGGGCGGGGATCTCGGCCAAGAAGGAAGCCCCTGTTAATTTTCTGTCTGATCCCTCGGATGGTCGTTCAACTCTCAGACCAGCCGACGTTCTCCTTTTTGGGTGGCAGAATGGGAAACATGCTTGCGTCGATCTTACAGGAGTTTCTCCTCTTGTGGGGCTGAAGGCCAGTACTTTTAAGGCTGGCCAAGCGGCTTCCAGGGCGGCTGCTGGGAAGGTGAGCAAACACGAGAAAGCGTGTATTGAAAATCAACATGTTTTTGTTACCTTCGTGTTTGATACGTTCGGTCATCTTGAATCGGAGGCGGTGGCCACGCTGAAACGGATCCAAAGAGTCATACACGGGAATAATACAACCTCTAGAATGAAGAACTTTGTATTTATACGTCTAGGTTTTGCTATTAAAAAAGGGCTGACGGCGCAGTTTGTTGCCCGCCTTCCCGGCATGACGACTTGATGTCATGTGTATTTCCCGCTTATATTATTATAAATTAAATATTGTGGATCAAATGAATACTGAAAAATTAAAACAAAATATTGAAAATACCTTTTATTTTTTTTCGAAACGGCGTGAAAAGTAAAGAAGATAAAAAAAATTTGGATGGGCCGGAGAGAAACACACGTGTGTCGACCTTACCGGACAATGGGTTCGTTGCTGGCCAAGTTGTGTTGAAGACGGAATTAGGTAAAGTCGCTAAACACGAGAAAACCTGTTTAGAAAATCAACATGTGTTTATCCAGTTTGCATTCGATACGTTTGGGTCCCTGGCCCCCGAGTTGTAAATGATTTCCTTAGACATTTTAAAGATTCAAATGTTTGGTTTGTCGATTTGACGTAAATTTACTAAAACTGAGATTTCTTGTCGTGTATATCACCGTTTTGATCCCGGTTTTTTCTTACACAATGTTTCCTCATTTTGGTCACATTGGTTCATCAAAAATACTTAAAACTTTTATAAAAATCGTCCAAAACAGGCCCGGAACACATCTGCGATTTTTATATATATTTTGGTACCAAAACATGGTTCCTCTAAAAAAAATTTATATACTGAGTCAAGGCTCTAATATACTAAGTTTAGCTCCCTCTGTTCAAGCTCCGCCTTCAGACCCCATATATTGAGTTCGGCTCCCCTTGTTCAAGCTCCGTCACTGACAATAAAGATCTCGAATTTATTTTATAACGGTGAACCCTCTTTACCAATAAAACATACCCATTTGGGGTGTTGTTAGTCATATAGATCGAGTGGGGTTTGGATTTAGGTGTTTTGATTTTAAATTGGATTGAAAGACTCTTTTAGGTTAAGAGTAATGGTCACCCTACACTCCTCACACCTTTTATCCCCCATACTTTTTTAATGTTATTTTATTTATTCCAAATTAATTTAAAATTAATATTTAACAAACCAAACTAATTAATATTTTATTAATAAATAAAAGTTACATTAAAATAAATTAAAAAATTACATAAAATAAAACATAGTCTAGTATTCGTCTTTGCTTTCATCATTGGGTTCACTTCGTCTTCATTTTCTCTTGTAATGTGGTCCCAAACCAAATCTATGTGTTCGATCAAATCTGCTTTGAGGCTCTCATGTGTATCGCGGTTAAGAACTCCCAAAATATTAGCGTTGATCATCTCTTGCGTTCGGGTTGAATATCTTCGAGATCGTATTTACAAATTACAAATCCCTCATCTTCCCTAATCATATTATGCAAAAGCACGCAAGCATATATGATGCCTATGATCTTAATAAGTTTCCAAGACCGTGCTAGAATTTAAAAAACTTTCCATTTCTTCTTGAGCACCCGAAAAACTCGTTCTACATCATTTCTCTCCCCATCTTGAGCTTCTGCAAACTTCTTGGGTTCGGTTGTTGTGGGTGCCATTAAAGATTTTACAAACACGGACCAATTAGGATATATGCCATCAGCAAGATAATGATTGTGTTTGTAAAACGTGTCGTTCACTTCAAACGACGACTTGAGTGTCTTTTCCCTAATAAGATCATTCAATAAATGAGATTGATTAAGCACATTGATGTCATGGTTGAGCCGATCACTCCAAACAACGCATGCCAAAACCACAAATCACTTGAGGCTACCGCCTCTAGCATAATTGTGGGGTGTGGATGATCGTAGTGGCGGATCTAGACTAAAAATTCAGGGGTAACGTTTAGGGAAAAAAAATCGTTTCAGGGGTAACGAAATACATAAAACGTTAATACGCGGTGCAAATGTCCCTCTATGCGGTGCAAGTTTAGGGGTAGGGGGCACTACCCCTCTCTAAAAGGTATATCTGCCACTGGATGATCGCCTCGTATGAATCGCCCAAGCCAAACGTCCGGACAACTAGATCACTCCTAATGCATACAATCAAGACTACTACGCATACCGGGAAACCATGTTTATTTACATGAAACTCGTATAGACTCACAATGTCACTCCATGTTAGCTTGCACATATATTGTGCACTGTATAATTCACGAATATTTTTTACAAAATTTGTGAAGAAAAATACGTGGAGTTCTCTCTTTCATCTTCAAATACTCACCAAAAGCGTCAGATGCAATGCTGTAAATTAGTTGACACATGGCGCCCGTGCATTTTCTGTAGGGGAGTCAACAATTTCTTACCTCTAGCATCCAACATAAGACAAAAATATTTTTTATAATATAAAAAATCATCTACGATACGTAAAAAAAAACTTATTCATAAGAAATAGACGATAAAACTTTCGTTGGTTAACCATACGTCATTACCGGCCATTAGCTTCACCCTAATATTAACTAGTCCCCTTTTCCTTGGAAAAAAAAAACTAAGATTTAACTTGATACATAATTTAGCCCAAAACGTAGGCTTGACTACCCCTAAGTTGTAGTCGGTCATTACCCAAATAAGCACATACCAGCCTAGCATGTGTTACACATGCATGTGCGGCCAACTAGACATGAATCCAGTTTACCAAACAAGTATTCGAGCATGAACGTGATTGGATTTCTACACTAGCTAGGTTACGATCTGATTTGATAATGGTAAGGTATACAAAAATATTATATATGATACTATGTTAGTAACCCGTGTATTATACGGATTGAATAAATATTTATAATAATGAGATAAGTATAATAAAATAAAAATTGATATGAGATTTAAAAATTATGAATATGGATGATATAGTTGTGAGATCATATTAAATAGTTATTTTATAGTAGTTAAGTTAAAAGTACATTTATAGTAAATTAGAGTATTTCGTATATCACAGTTGGAAAATAAATTGCTTAATGGTTTACTTTAAAGTGGTGCTGAGAATTACAATAATAAAGAGTTATTATTATTTAGGATTACTTGAATTCAGAGAATGTTAAAAAATAATTAGAAAATGTTGAAGATGATAATTGAACTCTTTAAAGTTACTTTTCAGAATATAAAATATAAAAAAGTGTTTGACATTTTAATATTTTAATTGAATAAATCAACCATCCTAATATATAATATTTAAATCAATAAATATTAGTAACTATTGTTACAAATTAAAATTTTGAATGTTACATCTCTTAAAATTAGAAAATTCAAACAATTTATATAAATATGGTAAGTTAGTTAATAAATAATTTATGTAAATATATAAGTAATAAATATTAATACAAATTCATAACTAATTTTAGTTAAATGTAATGTTAAATTTTAGATTTAGAAAATTAAAATATTAAATTTGGAAATTTTGAATTCTTAAATGAAAAAAAAATTGAAATTAAGTGTGGTGTTGACAAGTGGATTGTTGAGGTGGAGGATGATGTGGACACACTAGTAAAGTGACATGTGAACACTTTTTTATTGCTTTATTAGAATGAAAGATGATACCTCCATCTTAAAAACATGTAAAATATTACATATTGATACTTTCTGCAAATTAAAAAACAAGAAACATTCCTTCTTTAAATATATCATAAATCGGTATGTATATATCCGAATCAATATATAAATTCAAGAAAATTCATATCAATATATATAAATATGAAAATTGGGATCGTCTTAGTCAATTTGTTAGTACGAATTATTATTATTAGATAATAGTTCATAAACATTTCAATTTGCCTAGTTGAAAACGAGTTTAGAATTATGCCTAGTTGAAAACGAGTTTAGATTTATGATTTTTTTTATTAAATAATAAATATCAATATTATTAAGTGGCTAATTAGACAAGGAGGGAGGACCACATCATGTGTGAGTTTTAGAGTTTAAAGTTTGAACAGCTATGGGTTATATGCAAACGCAATATTCTCTTTTATTTTTTATTCCACTTTAAAAACCTTTGACACTTATTTTCCGAATTTTTGGTCTTGGTTTTCATGTGACCACATTTGCCACTATCGGTTTATCGTATCTTTTAAGGAAATTGAAACCCTAGTTGAAATTGACTTTGCAAGAAGTTATCAACACGAGCAATAAAATTGTTACAAACTTATTACATGATAGTCAATGTTGTAGGAACACCGTTAACAGAAAATAAAAAATCTTATTAAAATGATACAAATTGTAGTACATAATTGGAAATAAACGAAAATTACACTGGAAGAAGAACAAGTTCAAAACCAGAAATGAAAACGGGGATAGAAAATGTAAAAGGATGGCTGATGCTTTCTGTTCAACAGAGGTCTCTTAAAATAGATGTCGGACCACCCAGGTGAATCTGTCTGTCTCCCAGGATACAACAACCTAAGCAGTGTGTATTGCAGGGATCGACCTAGCACCCAGAACTATACCTGAAATAAGAGCTCGCAACAAGGAGAAAGCTAAAAATTCTTCTAACCGATCGATATGCAAGTGTGTTGTGTTTTTCAGTGTATCTAACCAGACTCAAATCACTCTATTTATAGGGAATAGAGCACCTTGTAACTGATCATTAAATTAACGCCTCAGTTAAGTCGTTTGAAACTGATCAATAACTCTCAGTCAATGGAGTTAACACCTCAAGTCTTGTGAAACTGATGAGTCAGACCGTAACTCATAAGGAATTTGGGAAAACGTATTGGGTTTTTAGTGTAGTACTATAGAATAATGTTTAATTAATTTGACCCGGACATCCGATTTTGCACACTACCTGCTTTTCATGGACTGAAACGAGAATGCGGAGGTTAAGGTTGATTATTAATTTTAATATAGCACATCTAATAATCCAATTTCTTCATTACTGATTATTTGTTATAGTTACCTGTGTGACTCACAACATTTAGCTTCTTTTGATCAAACATCATCACTCATTGATAACCTTCTGTTTCTCTACAACGTTTTGCCTTTGTGATTCTATGCATATAAAATGTCACCTCCTGCGAACTTTACTTTTGCATTTAATTTGTTTAGATTCTGTACATAGTATTCTCTCGCCCCGTGGCCGGCGCAACGCGCGGACCGAGCTAAAAACTAGTTACCTTTATATCACAACCATAGCGACCATAAACGTTTATTTTTTTAATCATGAGAACAATTTTATGTAATTAATATAGGATTAGCCAACAAGTTCTTAAGAATATTAATCAGTATCACCAATCATTTGAGAACGAATATTACGATAAGTAAAACCATTTTACTAGGGGTGTAAACGAGCCGAGTCACTCGTGAGCTGCTCGAGATCGAATCGACAAAAAGCTCGAAACGAGCCGAGCCTTAACGAGCTCAAGCTTTGAAATATGGCTCGTTTACTAAACGAGCTCGAGCCTGAGCTTTACGTAGCGAACTCGAGCCGGCTCGCGAGCCTTAACGAGCCTTTTATTTATATAATTTTTGTTTAATTTATTAAATATATTTTAAAAAATTAATTTTATTATATATAAAAGTATAATAAAATAAGTAAATAATATGTATTATTTCATATATAAAGAGTAAATCTAAATATAGACAAAGTTAATTATAATAATATATAAAAATAAAATTAATTATAAACGAACCGAGCTTGAGCTTAAATAATTCTCCACGAGTCGAGTTCAACTCGAACTCTGTTAATTTTAAACGAACCGAGCTCACCTCTGCATTTTACTATGATTTAAACATCTCTCAACTTCTCACGTATTTAATCCATTTTTAATGGCCCAAATCATAGCCCATTAGGCCTTTTAGTTATATATTTTCATGCTGATATGTTGTTTTGGATTTCGAGCATTACAAGGATAATCTTTCAATCGTCTAAATCAATATTAGATCAAAATATTTTCATGACGGATCCGAATTTTTTAATCGGATTTAATCTAAGTCAATACTGGATTCAATCTAAATCAATATTAGATTTAAATATTTTCATGACAGACTCAAATTTTCAATCGGATAAGAAAGAGATTTTTCAAGAATGAATATGTAATTATGTTGTGCTTGTGTTGTACCATCTATTGAGCAAAGTGTATCATTATAAAAGGGTTGAACCATTGTAACGTTTTAATGGCTGTTAACAATTGTGCTATTTTAATATAATTGGATTGACTATCGATCAACTGGACTTCTAACTTATATTGGTCGGTTCGGTAGTGCGGGTAGTGCATGTCCTATTTGATAAGGTTGGGGTTTCAAGGGGGCAACACCTCCGAGAGAGTAGGGTCCAAGGGGCGGCAGCCCCTGGCTGGGAAACTGATTTATAAATTTCACGAGGACTTAATGTGTAATTTTGGGAAATTAAATTCGAAATTTGAATTGCAGATACGTACGCTCCCTCAAAACTGTATTGATCAACATTTTCATCTTCTAGTTCGTTTCCATTACATTCGAAAAATTCTCTGCTCCAAATTGATCAATTTAGATCATATCTGATTGATATCATCGAGATATTCAATCCGAAAGTGTCTAACACGCTTTCTATATAATCCAAGCAACTCGAATTTCTAACAACAGTTAACACTTACAATTGTTGATACTTACTCAACAATGACAGACTAACCCATCGAAAGTCAGCAAGTCACCTTCAAAGTATAAGCTCACTTCCAAATAACAAACCGACTTTCGATGAACAAAATCTAATCTGAAGACCAGACTTACTTCCAAAAGTAAGTTTGCTTTCGAAGTATAAAGTTGCTTTCAAAAACAGATTTGCTTCTTAACGCCACAATAGGCTTTGCCTCTTGGGTATACCAGGATAAGTCCTTTCCCTTAGAACCTGGCTATCCGGGGCTCCTCTCCCGAACCCCGAAAGTCTAGGTTATAAGTTCTAAAAACTAATATTGTATAAGCATGCATTCCCGGCTTTACAATATATATCTTTAGTATGTCTTCTTTTAGTATTAAGCAAACCCACTTAATCCAAAATGACTTGATGAAACTAAAATCAACACCTTATTCTCGTCATAATCACCCTCTACTAGTGTACCGGTTTTACCTAACTTGACTCGATGAAGATTAAAAACCCTACATCTTTCGCATCGGGTATGTTACTTTTTTTAGCTTAATTTAGCATATGGGTCTTGTTTCTATGTGTCTTCTGTCCCCCATACATATATCTACTTTCCCTTTCCTTTTGAGGATCAAGCAATCAATCAAGAACGCGTTTTTATACTGTTATAAAGTTTACTATATGCGTGTTGTTAATTTTGTCTTATACAACTTTACATTAGGCATAATTTCCTTTTAGGAAAAGAATCATGCAAACCCCTTTGATTGCGCTATTTAATTAATCCCCCATTTCTTGACTATCCTATTTCTTTGTTCTTTCATAATAATAGATTGACATTCTTGATATTCCTCTGTTCTTTTCTTTAGACATTGATTTGGTATGATGAGAAGTTGAATTTTGAGGGTAAAGCATGGACTTATACAATCATTTTCTTTTTGCTTTTCAGAACCCACATTGCATTTTCAATTATTTCCTTTTGTTTTCAAAGGCTTGATTAGAGAAAGTTATCAAATCCATTTGTCTTTTGGTTTGTTTACTAATGAGATTAAGACACAGGAAATGCATACCTTCTTGTTCTTCCAATCCCAGAGTAGTCCTCTCTCTCTCTATCTCTCAAATATATATGTTTTTTTTTTTTTGTTACAATCTGGTGAAAATGATTGCAAGAAACTTCAAATATACAGTTTGTTCACTCCACACATCTTGATCTTTTAATATTTGTGAAATTCTTTAATTTCACTTCACACTGTTCTAATGAGTTCATGCGGTTATTCCTAAAATGTATTTGCTTCCAAGTATGCACTCAATTTTCAAGCTTTCCTTCATATGTTGTCAAAAACAATCACATGACTGTTTTTAGCATTCATATCCAAAGCCACTCGTGTTCGTTTGCCACAGAACTAACATTTGTCCATTCACTATTTTTATTCAAACACCAGGTCGATGAAGACGATTATCCTTGGACACACAACAAGAGCAACATTTTGGCATGGCTACATAAGTCTCTTACCAGAAAATCAGAATTAGCTCAATGTATTGGTGAGTAATGATTATTTTACACCTAGCTAGCTAGCTCCTCATATTACTGTGTTCTTGAATTATGTTTTGTGTAATGTCGTTGGATTCAGCTACTGCTATGGTTGGTCCACGAACATGGATCGGAGCAATCTTTAACCGTACAGGCCCCAAGAGTTCTGGAAATAACAAATACGTTGATTTTAACTTCACTACCCTTGTTCAGGCGAGTGTGCATTGAGCTAGATTTAATAGTTACAAAATTATAGATTACATTTAGTAAACTGCCTGTATTCATTTATTTACAGGAAGCAAGATATCAGAGGCTTCGTGATCGTATAAATGTACCTTATGATGAGACTCGTGTAGAGCATCAGGTATTTACATTTTATTTTATAGTAGTTCATAAAATCAGTTTGGTCATCATACTGGTTTATTGGTGCCATCATGCTTGTTGTTATACTTGTTCTTTTGGGATTAGTTGTTGGTTTGATTCAGTTGTTTGTTTTATTGACAGAAAGCTCTTGTAGAATTGTGGAATTTAGCATATCCAGATGTTACACTTAAAGGACTGATCTCTGATCAATGGAAGGAAATGGGGTGGCAAGGAGTAAATCCATCTACTGACTTTAGGTACACTGTACAGTCAGCAGTCTAGCCATGGTGGCAAATATATATAGGCATATATGTATATGTATGTTTTAATGTTTTATAAAGGCTCCTGCTATATTCACCCGAGGATTTTACTAAAAACACCAAAACCAAACGATCGTTTCAAGTGAAACGACCTTGAAACGACAGTTTCAACCAAAACGACCTTGAAACGGTCAATATAAAGGGGGGCCCCCTGAATTTTAAGGTTTCGTCGTCGCGACACGTGGCGGCCGTTTCAACTGAAACGACCTCGAAACGACCGTTTAAACCAAAACGACCGTAGAAAATGGGTGAATTTAGTAAAACCGTAGGAAATGATCATTTTATTACTTACTAAAATATCTGTTTGATGTAGGGGTGGTGGTTTTCTTTCACTTGAGAATCTGCTGTACTTTGCAAAAACATTTCCTGTATGATTCCTTGAAACATCATTTGACTTTATCTTTTTGTTTGCTAGTTGTAGATATTATTCATAAATCACTACAAAGAAAGTTACTAATTGATAGTTTCCAAAATAAGAATGGTTTTCGCAGGTTGCTATTGAAACAACAGGGAAAAAGGGCCACTTGGGAATATCCATTTGCTGTTGCTGGAATTAATATCTCATTTATGCTGACTGAGATGTTGGAATTATATCTTGGTATGAAATTCAAATCCATCTTGTATCCAGACTTAATTATCATATGGTGGGATTAAATATTAATTAAAGATGATCCATGTTGTTAATAAATTATATTTTGCAGTTAAGCCTAGATGTCAACAGTGTATCAATTTTGTAAAAATATTGGGAGGTAAGCAAACTTCTAGTCCTGAATCCTTTTGTATTCACCTATCTATATTTGACAGTTATACTAATGGATTCTTCTTATGAACAACTAATTGCAGAGGATGAAGATGCCTTTGATGTTCTATACTGTATAGCTTTTGTAATGATGGATGCTCAATGGCTCGCCATGCATGCATCATACATGGAGTTCAACGTACGTAATCTCTATCTATCTGTCTATCTGTTTATCTATCTATAAATAAATATATATATATATATATATATAGGGTTAGGTTCAAATGAGAACTTTTGAGACCCAATTTGGGCCACTAATTTTCAAGGGGGGAGCATTCAAATTCATGGGGGGGGGGGGGTTTCCATATATATAAACTAGTGGCTAAGATTAGTTCTTTTTAGTTCTCAAACCCAATTAGTTCTCAAATGATCCTCTCCCTATATATATATATATATATATATATATATATATATATAGGGTTAGGTTCAAATGAGAACATTTTTCTTTGAGAACTTTTGAGAACCATTCTAAGCCACTAATTTTCAGGGGGGGAGCATTCAAATTCATGGGGGGGGTTTTCCATATATATAAACTAGTGGCTAAGAATGGTTCTCAAAAGTTCTCAAAACCAATTGGTTCTCAAATGATCCTCTCCCTATATATATATATATATATATATATATATATATATATATATAAGACACACAAGCACACACACACACACTCAATCTCTCCCTGCTAAACTAATTCTTGGCCTCAACGGAGAGCAGGAAGTTCTACAAGTTACACGGGCACAATTGGAGAGAGAGCTTGCACTTGAAGATATTTATAGAATAAGGGATTTGCCTGCCTTTAACCTTCTGTACAGTTGGTTGTTTTGAGTTGAATGGTTGCATATATAGTTAGATTTCATATTCATTTCCTTTCAGTCCCATTTGTGAGTATGGTAGAGATTGACTCTCCAGAGCCTTAGCCATGCCAGCATTATGCCCGACCCATTTGGGTTCACGAGAAATGAGGTTAGAAGTTAGATTTGGTTGTCTGCTGCAGCTTTGTATCTGATACATGATGCAGGGGAAGGCTAATTTTTACATGTGGTGTCTGCTTATATGCTTTCTTTTTTGGTACAAAGCTAAAAATAAAACATGGGAATTTAATATGTAATTAGTACCATTATAGCACCAAAGAACTCTGATCATCACCATCAATAAAAATTTAAAATTTTAAGAACAAGAAGAAAAACGAAAACAAAATCGTGCTCAGCGTATAACGTTAGATGAAAACAACACTGGATACACGAGCCACGTGGTTTAACTACGGTACAGGGTAAGATTTGTTGTTACACATGCACTTGTAAGCCATGGGACATGTTTCAGCTTCTTCAATGGTTGCACACACAAAGCTAACCATGACCAGCCTGCACGGGGTACACGAGCCACAAGCGTGACTACAGTCTGGCAGCCTTGATCCAGGCACTTGAACCGTATCAGCCGCTCTTTGCTTCCCTGGTGCCACTTGATTTTGATGGTGTTCTGGTCTCACTTGATTTTGATGGTGATGCCCATGACCTGTCCACATCACATTAATTAATTAAACATTATTATAAGTTTATAACAAAACAAATGATGGTACGGGTGATGCACGTTGTTAGGGTTGTAACGTACGTGAATGTTGCCAACCGATATGCCTTGTGGATACGTGAAGCGGAAGAAGAAGAAGAAGCAGCAGCAAGGAGAAAAGGGTGAAGGAATCCTTCATGTTTATGATTTTGCAAAAATGTGTCAATATTGGATGAAGTTTGTGTTGTGAGATGAGGAAATAAAAGGGGTGGATTTATTTATTTATATGGAAGGAAAAGAAAGAAGAAAGTAGAAAGAAAGGTGGTGTATTGAAGCAAGTCACAAGGTTGAGGGAGAGGATCACATGAAAGAGGGTGAATCACAGGGCTTGAGCATGGTGTAATGAAAAGGTTTATGATCCTCAAATTTACTGAACTAAATTGCTTCTTGTGACACTTCAGTAGGGTGACCAATATATTAAATGCTGCTAGACTTGTTTTTTTTTTTAAAGAAAAAAAAGTTACATAAATGTAACTATTATATGTGGATTGGAATTGGACCACAAAATGATTGGCCAAATATAAGTTTGTAGAGAAGTGGAACCATGACAACTCAACTAAAAAAGGAAGTTAATGATGTCACATTTTTGTAACTAGGTACAAGATTTAATTATTGTGCCTAGGACAACAAGGTAAACGTGATAACGGGCAACAACATGGCAATGAAGGAGAAACAAATTGGAAGCAACCAAGCAAGGTGATGAGTCACTTTGTATTTCTTTCTTTCTATGATCGGGTAACATATTTAATATGAATATTGTCATTTGTCAAGCAGGTGAAAGTTGATTTTGTGGCCATATATATAGACCAGATGGTATGTTTTTCTGGTATTTTGTAAAAGTTGCTATGGTTTTATGGTCATCTCCTAATGTTTGCAGGATTTATATGGACAAAGCGGACTCGAGCGGAACACATTTTCGTCCTGTGTGGTACCGTGACTTTCCAACCCCACCGAGGTGACGACATTCCTCTCTCCCCTCATTTTTTTACCGTTAAACCACTTTTAATTTCTTTCCAACAGTATATATTAACTTTTTTTTAGAAAAAAATCAGTAAAAGATGAAATATAAGTATATTTTTCAACCAATTAGAGCTTGCAAAACATGTTTAAACGTGTTAAATGGGTCACACACGACACAACACAATATGATTAACACAGATACTAAACATGAATATGACACGATTAACTAATCATCTAATTTTATTCAAGCACGAACACGTGCATGTTTATAAACGTGTTAGACAACACGATTTGTTTAACATGATTACTATTGCCTCATAAGTAACATGGCATGGCATGACACAACTAATTAAACCCGGTGACATCACCCAATTCAAAGGTCACCAAATATTATAAACCATAATAATATCATCAAGAACAATTCACAACCTTTTCAAGACAATAACTTGTAAAAGTCTTAAATAACAATAGGTAAGATATATTGTTTTTTTAACAAATATACATGAAATCCTTAATGTTTTTTTAGGTGTAACTTTATAGAATAGTAATCAAACTTTCATTAAATGTATATATTTTTTGTATAACTGTTAAAATTTTATGAAAAAACTTAATTAGACGAAACATATATGAATCTTGATTACTATTAGGTGATTAACTTTTTTTTTTATTTAAACTTAAAAAAGAAGGTAATTGTAATAAAAGTTTTTTTTTAAATAATAATAAAGTTTAATAATTGTTCGGTTTAAGTCAAATTTGGAAAAGTAACCAACAAAGTTGAAGAGACCCAAGTTCTAAGCTTGTGGTTGAAGAGACCCAAGTTCTAGTCTCACTCACACCACTTTGTGAGATATTGGTGGGCAATGAAGGATTGACCTTGCTTGATCCTGAGTCACAAGGGAGGGTTTACGGGCTTGCCCGGTTCCCGCTCCCGATGGTGCAAATGTGAGGCGCTCCCGGGTTCCCTCGCTATGAGGTTTGGATTCGGGACAGTGGTAGGTCCAGGGTAACCAGTCCCGATACACCGCTGAGCCAAATTGCCGTTAAAAAAAAAAAAAAAACAACAAGTCATAAGTTTGGAAATTCCTTGACACATTTAAACACTTTACAAATGATCTCCCGATGTCTTTCCTAACAAATTTCTTATCGGATGAAAATTCAGTTTTGAAATTTCATTTTTAAGAGAATTATAATTTTTAATTGTAAATATAATAAAGTTATTTGTGTATTATTATTTGTAGACATTGGAAATATTTTTCTAGTGTAAGCCAATCATATGACCGTTATGATAGCTGAAAATTTAATTCGAGTTTAAAATTAGTCGATGACTTTCTTGTTGTTAAGACTGCTTAGTTAGTGTTTGTATTTTTGGCAATTCATTATCCCACATACTTTTTATTCTTTATCAAAATGGTTCATGTTGATTAGTTAATGTTGATTTATTTTTGTTTGTATAGTTTATTCAGGTTTTTGAACTTTGGCTAATGGACTGAAGAAATGGTGGCTATTGATGGGCTATAATAGCTTTGCCAGGCTTGGGTTATTCAATCGTTCATTCTTTGTTCTTGTTAGCCCGCAACCCAAGCTATTCAAACTTTATTTGCTTTTATATATCGAGACTTGGACACTCATAAAACTCATTCCCGACATCATTTTTTATAACGAAAAGAAAGATATATGCAAATCGAATGAACAAAACCAACAGGAAGTTATTAAAATATATAGAAATCATGAAATGTAAAAGGATGAAGACAACTTCAAATCCAACGAGCTCGCATGTAATCATGCATTAAAGATCAATGCACCACTAATTAATAAAGACTCTCAAATAACTTCCACACCACTCAATAATTTAAAAGTCCAGCAAAAACATAGTTTAAAAAATGCAACTCGATCATACGTTTCAAGCCACCTTTCCCTCCACTTTAAGACTCTCAATAAGAATGTTCTTCATTTTTTCAATCAGTTCTTGCATCTGTTCTCTTGAATGCAGTGGGGCTGGGTAAACACAAGCACAATCCAACTGTCCATCTCGTACAGTATCGAAAAGGCCAACGGATGGACCTATTCCATGAGCAGAGGCACCCCCGATATAATCTAGTCCAATTTCACGTTCAATGTCGCTAGAAGTCTCGATGATGGGGTCCTCGAACGCACTCACCAACGAAGTTCTCATGGAAGATGAAGGCGTTAAACTAGGGTTCTCTATGGCTTTAGTCATGAGAAAGTTCAAGTCTGCCATGTCTGAGAAATGCTTGTTGTTCTTCTTTGAGTTTTCAAAAGTGGTGTAGATCTTAGTTGCCAAATCCCATAGGGTTTCTTCTCCTTTCATTTCTTGACTAGTGGAGATGGCAGAGTGGTAAAATCCTGAAAGATTTGGGGCAATATATAGAAGGACCATCAGTTCATGTATATATACACAAGAACGTACACAAACCCTATTTTCCAAATAGTTTATGAATTCTATTGTATAGTTTTAGCTAACTAGTCATGATACACTTTAGATGAGCTTGTATAAACAGTTGATTCGTTATGTGTAAGATTTGGGATCGAATTTGTGACATCTCAGTCCTAAGTCTCCTTTCATCGCAATAACCACTAGGACAAGTCAAAGTAGTTAAAAACATAAACGATTAAATGTACTTTTTGCCGGAAAAAAAGGACTAGGGTGAAATATATATAAATAACTCTGGTTAATATAATTATTATTTACATATTTTGTGTCGACTATGTAAGTTTGTAACAAATCAAATTGTATCTAAAACAAAGTTAAAATGAATGAGATATTAATAGTTGAGGTTGTGTTCTAAACTATAAAGGCACAACATGAATAGAAACTTGCCTAAGTGAGGAATTTTTAGAGTGTAGATACTTTTAAATAATTGATTATGAAAAAACAAACTGGAACCCTAAGATGTGCATATGATCCTAACTCGCATAGTCGCACGTGCGTGCCATGAACGATATCCTTCGATTGGCAACTCCCATTGTGGTGTAGTGGTAAGAAGCCTATGTTCTCTACTTGAGACACAGGTTCGATTCTTACGGGCAACACTTTGGGAGGGGCATTGGCGATGAGGGGAGACTTGGGGCTGTAAAGTCACAAGTTGTCACAAGTTCGATCCCTGAGCTCCCAGGTTTTACCACCCGGCCGCTCGCGGAGGTGGATTTTTCCTGGAATGAGCTCAACTGGTGTAAATAGTCCCCGGGTTTTCCGGGGCATTCGTGGATTTTTCCTGGAATGAGCTCAACTGGTGTAAATAGTCCCCGGGTTTTCCGGGGCATTCGTTGGCCGTTCAAAAAAAAAAAAAAAGATTAGTTCATGTCTCTTTAATAACCATTTCGTTAACTAAAATGTTGCTAGCTCTTTAATAACGATTCGTGCTCTTAATGTATTAAGATTAGTTCATGCATATACTAAAATGTTGTTAGATCTTTAATAACGATTAAATAATAACGAGATGTTTACCCCCATACGCGTTGGTGCGGGGTTGAATTTGTATACCGAACGAAAGTATAAAAAGTTAAGTGGTATAAAACGTAAAAGTTTAAAAGTCTCGCGGTAAAAGTATAAAACTATAGAAGTATATTAAAAGCGAAAGTATAAAAGTTAAAAGTTTCGTGGCTAAAGTAGAAAAGAAAAAAAAACTTAAAACAAAAGAAAACTTTAAAAGTTAGAGGGTTAAAAAATTAAGGAGTATAAAACGTTAAAGTCTAAAAGTCTTGTGGTGAAAGTATAAAACTATAAAAATATACTAAGTTAAGTGGTATAAAACGTAAAAGTCTGAAAGTCTCGTGGTGAAAATATAAAACCTATAAAAGTATACAAAAAACGAAAGTGGAAAAGTTATAAGTTTCGTGGCCAAAGTAGAAGATAACAAAACTTAAAACAAAATAAAAAAGTTTAAAAGTTAGAGTGTAAAAAAGTTAAGGGGTATAAAACGTAAAAGTCTAAAAGTCTTGTAAGGAAAGTATAAAACTATAAAAATATACTAAAAACGAAAGTAGAAAATTTAAAAGTTTAATGGCCAAAATAGAAGACAACAAAACTTAAAATTAAAGAAAACTTTAAAAGTTAAACGATACAAAACGTAAGAGTATGAAATATATGTGGTCAAACTTTAAAAACCAAAAGTTTATTATTTCGTTAAAAAGAAAGAAAAACAAATTGTAAAAGTTTAAGGTAGAAAACGTCAAATCACCAAAGTTACGTGGCTAAAGTTTAAAAAACAAAAAATTTACTGTTAATCTATAAAATTTCATTGTATTATTAATAAATATATCAACTGTACATTTGACTCGCGAGGCCATCATGATCAAAATGTATTATTAACAACATATGTCTAATATAAATGCCCAACAACTCAAAGAGAATTCATGTCTCTCATTTAATAACGGTCTTTTTCGCAAACTAATTTTGTATATGTATGATGCCCTTCTTACGATTTTTGGCAATACAAGTACATAAGGCGGCAAACGATTTAGGTCCAAGCGAACTAACATTTTGAGTGTTTTTAATATTTTTAAAAGTTACCTATCAGATCATTTTCTTTTATTTGATTTGAGACCAACAATACTAAACTTCATTATTTATAATTTATTTTTTGATTCTTATAATTAGTAGGGTCCTATGTTGTTGCTCACATGTGTTGCTTGACCCGTTAAACCGCTGCTACAACTAGAGAATCTAATGAAGAAGTTGTGATGATCCATCATGTGTCAATTTTGATGCAATAATGTCTAGATAAGAAACAGTAGTTTTAATTGAAACAATTACTAGCTACATGCAATTTGTTTTTGGTTATACTTATTGGCATCTTGTAATAATAACTATTTAATTAAGGGATCTGGATTACAGATTACTTAAGTCCCAAGTTCTAATTCCAAAAATCCATTTCATGTAATTTTCATTGTGTTACTATGGTTTCTTTAGAACTACAAATACACACATCTCATTTAATTCTACTTTTAAGTTTATAATATTGTATTAGGAAACTCAAACACCTAACCTCATAAGTATAGTAGGAAAACCATTATCTACACCACTAGATACCATTAGACTACAAACCATTTCGTCGATTTACTATTAATTATATGTTGGAATCAATGTATGCATCCACTTGTAAACTAACACTATATGTGTGGCATGATATGTTTGCTGATATGTATATATGAATATAAACATACCAAATTCATGAACGGATAGAGATGGTTGGAGGTATTGGCGACAATCATTTAGGAAGACCACTCCATACTTCTTCCGGTGGTTGTTACTAGAGCGGCGCTTGGAGGAATAGGCGGCAAGTAATGTAGCAGCAACCAAAGCTCCACACAACTTGATTCCTCTTAACTTGCATCCCTGTCAATTAAATGGGCAAATACGTTGTTTAGTTATTAGATAACAATACAAATCTTGGAAGCAAAACCTAAAACCAGTTACAAGTCCCGACTATTGAACTTACTAGTCAACTGATTGTCGTTAAAAAAAAATTGCCAAAGCCCCGATGGATGATAAACAAAGTAAGTTATTTTTATTTTTAGTAACATAAACAGGTAACAAACGAGTAGATCAATTGTAGTTTTATGTAAACCACCTAGCTAGGTAGCTAGTATCATTTACATTTGCAGGTTTTACTCTTTATTAATTACTGCATTATTTCCCTTTTTCATAAAAAACAAACAAGAATTCTAACTACATAGATTAAAAGCCTTTAATGACTGTTTTTATTTTCCAGGAATGGTTGTTGCGTTTTAATGAAATGGGAAGTGACTCATAAATATAGTCTTCACTCTTCACTCTTCGCCCATTCATTTATGTCTCTTCACTACATTTATGTTATGAATTGCAGGCAGAGAAAATTAACAAGGCCGGACATATGAAATATTCATAGTACCCGATATCTATATATAAACTATTATACTTGCCTATGGCCTTGTAATCTACCGGGCATGGTAAATATGATAAATGCCCCCTTCATAAAAGTGACCAGAATTCAAACTCTTATAAATGTAAAATGGTTGGTCGAAAAATATTGATTCAAAATAAATTGTTATACTTATTACCATGGAGTTTACTGAATTTTCCTAAACCATTTTTTTAAATAGTTGATTAATATTTAATTAATACCAATCCCATACCGGCACTTCACTTTAGATATGCAACTTTCTTTTGGTTGAAAAGATCCAGATTTGATTCTCTCTCATCACTTTGAAAGATATTGATGGACATATAAAGGATTGAGCCTTGTGCTTGATCTTGAGTCAGAAGGAATGGTTTACGGGCTTGCCCGGTTCTCGCCCGATGGTGCAAATAGGGGGCACTCCCGGATTCCCTCGTTATGAGGTTCGAACTCGAGACAGTGGATAGGTCTTGAGTAACCAGTTCTGATACATCGCTAAGCCAACTTCGCCATTCAAAAAAAAAAAAAGATATGCAACTTCCATATATAGGAACAACCGGAAAACACATCTTCTCTTAGGGAGGTGACTTACTTTGAACACAAAAAGCACCCACGTTGTACTCTTACTACGTGGATCTTCTAATTCATACGATAAAAAAATGTTATATGCATCTAGATGTTTTTACATTGTATATTTTTGTTATGGTAAGTAAAATACTTCACTATCTCATACATCAGAAAAGTTGGTTTAATTCTGCATATACTTTTTTCACAATTTTTTTTTATTGGCGTTTGGAACTACTTATCAAATCTCCAATACCCGAGTGAGCCTTTTGAGACGGGATTGCAACCGTCCATACTGATTTTGACACTCCAGGCTTGGCTCACCCAGAAACACCATCAAGGAGGAAACTCACCACTTGAGAAAACCCCCCGTGTCAGGTGTTAACTTGAGATCTCAAGGTCCCCAAGCTATAACCTTCATCCCATACCATTGAGACAAATGCCCCCTTGATCTTTTTCACAATTAATTCCATGTCATCAAACTTGCGTTGAAAAGTATATAAACTTACGTGAAAAACTAACAAGATAGAGGTTAATTTAACTTACAGCCAATAGCATTTGAGTGTCTTCTTTGTTCATCTTCAATCTCACCACCTCCGAACGTCTGGGCGATTTCACATCCTTAAACTTCAAGTTTGTAAGCATAAGTGAGTTCACCGAGTATGCCACCATATCCTTCCCATGTGCCCAAATCGTCTTCTTCGCCTTCCCAACAGGAATAAGTCCCTCTATCCCAACATTACCCTTCTCCTTATACCCCTCCCCTTCCTCCCAAATGGCTTCCTTCAACTCCTTCAGCAACATAACCGCGGTGGTGCGGTCACATATCGCCGCATGTAACCGCAACACCAACAACCACTTCTGGTCAGGCAAGGTGTACACGCTAGCACACCATAAGTGCAACCCTACTCCCATGCACGTGGATGAACGGCTAGCAACATCGGACCACTCGTTGATGTTTAACTCGTGTTCTAGGATCGCGTGTAAAGGTGAGAGGGACGCGTTGGAGCCGTGGCTCGTTAGGGTCCGGAGGAGTTCGGATGTTTTGGAGAGGTTTATGAGGTTGAGCCGGAGGTGAGGGATAGGGGGGTTGATGATGAAAGAAGTTGAGCCTGTTGAGGGGTTTTTGTGTAGCATGGAGTTAAGGCTAGGATGGTCATTTTGGAGTTTCTGGAGGGCTTTCTTGAACCGTGGAAGATCTGGCTCTTTTGAAATTTGGAGAGCCAATGTTGTGATTCCTGTTCCACCAGCAACTGCTTTGGTCCAGTTTTGCTCTGTGCACCCTAACAATCTTGTTTGGGTCTCAAAGTTTCTTGGAGCATCACCCATTTGTATGGTTTTTTTTTTTTTTTTTGATAGATAGAGAAAGATGGGAACCAATGAAGGAAGTGTGTGTGAGGAAGTAAGCTAAGATGGGAAGGTAGTTATAGGAAGCCATATGGAACCAAATATCAGAAGTTAGGTTAAATCTTAAATGATATTTACTCTTGTTTTGAACTACTTCCTTATCTTGTCATAGCATGTGGGCCAAAGGTTATATATCATGTTGGGAGAATCGAAGATTAGAGATGAAATTGACTACGAATCAAAACAAAGATGAAATTGGACCAAAGTTGATCGAATCGTATTGTTGAATAAAAACAGAAAACTAAACTACAACTGAGCGCTAAGCTCTTATAAAGTTCCTAACAGTAATTAACAACTGAATCAAATATTCACACTTATGTGTTAGATTAAATGTGTTTAGTCTTTGAATATCTTAACTATTACTATTATTATGTGTATTTAAGTCTAGTAATGGGTCGAATAATAAACTGGACAACAACATTCGGTTGGGCTGAAGGCCAAGGTTTCGGCTATGTCGACGCTAATTACATATCTGGTTAATGGGTCAGTCCAACCCCTCGAGTCTGTCAAGTCCCTTAACGGTGTTAGTAGGTTATGGGAAGTTATCTTCATAACTGTGACGTCCAGAAATCATGGAGGGAAGCGTCGTCTGTGATTGTGTATGTATATATTTCGAACTTGAAGTCAGAATTGTGTATCAATCGAATTTGTAATCACGAGCAAATTTGATCAGTTTTCTTTCTCTTGTATTTTACCACATATTCACATACAAAATCTGCACTTATGAAGAAATAATTAAAAAATGACAAATCGATATGTCATGGTTGCATACATAATAATCAAGAAATCGATTACCATATTGGAGAAATTAAGGCGAAGCATAATGCATGTTCATGCATGAATCAAAGTTCCTATAATGGCATCAAAGTCAAAGGTTCAGGCGATCCTGTGAGGGGCGATCGGTCAAAGATTGTTCCATGTTTGGATCGATATTCTACTTCTACATCAGACTGGTATGCGAAAGATAGATGTGAACCCTTGCATTGATTTAGATGGAAGAGGCTGTAACCGTGTAACAAGTTCAGACGAGAAAGAGAAGAAATTTATGTCGAGTCTCTCGAGGATAAATCCAAAAACATATTATTAGGTCACTTTTTAATTTTACTGCGATTCCATTAAAAACCAGAACTAAAACTTGCAGGCAGCTAGAAAGAAGGCCCCAAACAACCAACAATTACATGATGAATCTATTATGCTTCATCTCCTAGACCAATTATTGACCCATAAGAAAGAAAGACTTTTAAAATATTTAATAACAAAATGAATTGAAGGCTTTTTCTTCTTAAACATAGATTCATTCCTTTCTTTCCACAACTAACCAGCAAGCCATATAGACAATTGCCTGGACCTTAGCCTCTTTTCGTTTATCCAGCTTAAGCGACTCATAAACCTACAATAGATCTTCAATGGAGAAGGCGAAAATATGAGGGGTCTTGCACCAAGAACTCAAGACGACACCACACTCCAAGTAAGATTAGCCATCCCACAAGCTATGAGGATGTGAGACATTGACTCCTCCATCTAATGTGGTAATTCTCCCAAGCTGAGCTCTTCATAGAAAAATATTAACATTAAGAGAAACCAAATTGCACCAGTTATGATTGAACGATGGTTGTGTGTTGTGAATATTAGACTCCATAACTCACAGAGGCTTCCTAGAAAACTGATCAGACGTATATCCACTCCACCTTTAATGGCTGACACATCCAACGATCAACCTTGTAGGATCGTGGTTAGCCGATTAACCTAACACAAGATTATTTCACTATATTAAGTAGGCGGAAACAACTTAATATAAACTCTCACTGATTTGTAATACAAACTAAGCAATACTTGAAAGTAAAGAAGACAAGGGTATAAAATGCAACTCTATTATTGTTTAAACTTGTTCAATTAGCGGGTGGTTTACAAGTGAGAGAGAAATACAATATATAGAGCCAAGAAATCAATGAGAGCCCTTTAATTCTCTAAAGATGATCTATAACATACAAACATATAATCCAGACACTTAACAAATTACATATTGGACTAAAATATTGAAGAAACAGTTGAGCGGCTTCTATTGCGATGAGAACAATGTATATTGTCCACTAGTTGTTATACAGATTGACAGATGTACTTTAAAGTCCTTTTGTCTGCATCCGGATGAAGTACATTGTGAAAGTCAACTCTGGAAGAACTGTCCTTTCTGAAGAACTCGAGTTCATCTGGAACAACTTTATCTTCCATAGCAACTCAGCCTATCCGAAACAATTAGTCTTCCGTATTCATCCGAACCAACTCTTTCATCCAGGCCAACTTGTATCTTGAAGAACTAACCAGATTAACTATACTTAGCTAATTTGAGCATTTCACTAAAGAGGAATATCCTTACAAACCAAATCCCCGTTCTCTGATGGAATACTTGGACAACCTGGCGCCACAGTTTGGGTTCTGTAATGAACCGCCGGAACCATTTGGCCAGAAGGCACCTGTTAGCCACAGATAGGGGCACCAACATCCCCCATCCTCCTTAGGTTATTTGATCCCTGTTCACCTAATGTATCTTGGCTGAATTCACATCTCCCCTCTTACCCAAAGAAAATTGTACCTAATATTTTCCAACGAATTAATAACTTGAGCAAGGGCTTAAACACAAAGAGAAAAAGTAGGTCAGTAAACTATCTAAAAGTGCTTTCACCAACACAAGCCTATTCCCCACATAAAGGGTACATACGTATTAGCTTTCCTTAATTAAAACCCGTATTTAAAGATATCGATAATAGGTTTCCAATAATTCGCACGATTCATGTTTGCCCCACTCCAACAACCCTAAGTACTAGAATGGAAAGTTATCACCTTGACATCTAAGAAAGTTAGCATTTATCTGGACTTCATCATACCCTACATTCAACTTGTAAAGAGATCATTTTTGAAGGTCAACCTTAAGCCCAGAAACCAGGAAAAAGCTTTTCAGCGACCTTACCAAGTTAAGAACATTCGATAAAGACCAAATCCCAATGACCATAACATCATCCATGAACAATAAGTGTGAAATAAGAGGGCCGCTGATTGGCGTCGAAGGTATCGATCAAAGATAATAAGATTTGTGAGTCCTATTTACCTTAAATTAGTTAGGATAAGCAGGTTATTGAACAACAAAGAGAGTGTGCTCGATGATATGGTGCAATTGGTAATTACGCTAGTATTGGTTAACAAACTACAAAGTGTAAAAATTGTTAATTGAGTGGTTTTAATTAAATTGAAAAAATTTCAAACACAAGGAATTTTTTACTGTAAACACAAATTGAGAAAGACGACCATCCCCTAGATTTCAGGTTTCATAGCAAAATACATGATTAGGTTACTAGTTATATTGAAAGGTTATACAGACATAACCACAATTGAACTCAGTCGTTAAGAATAGCTAGGTGCATCACTCTATCCGGTCGTGTTGAAAGGGTGTGAATTGTAATGAGATCGAATCAGATTACAAAATCCAGATTATGACATTCGTAACGAATTGAACAATCGCATACATAATTTATTTTCTTTTGTTCTTATTTTAATCTATTTATTAGATTAATATGATTTGGAAATCGTAAGTCATGTAATGACCTTTTTTTTGTTATTTATTTTTCACTTGTGCCTTTCCTTCAAATGAGTTTATATCATGTCTTATTTTAGTCCTTGGATATATTTATATATTTATATATTTTAGTCCTTTGGATATATTTATATATGTTTTGTGGATGTGACTACTTCGTCTAATTTACTTGTGAACAAGTCGTTTTGATTTATGTTTTCTCTATGTATGGTGATTCAAACGCTTAAAATTTAAATGCAAGTAATCAAAAAATGAGAAGTTATATCGGTTGAAAGTCGTCTTAATTAAGTTTAAATTTTATGCAAATAAAATATATTGAGATTGTTATATTATAAATCAGAATAATATACTTTTTAGTTATTTTGACACTAGGTATATTTTATCAATAAGTAACTGGTTGCGCATATGTCACAATTTTGAGCCTAAGATTTTTGTAACCCTTTAAAGCCTTTTCCATTTATGACTTTACATTACGGATATGAGTTTAAAATATAATAATTATATACTGACTTAATAATTATATTGTTTTTATTTTTCAATCCCTTTATAATATACGAGTTTCTACTATATAACATACGAGTTTCTAAGAGTAGCTGTATAATATATAAAAATTGAATTTGAATTACTTAAGAGTAGAGTTTTTATTTTATTTTTTTAACGGCGTTTGAAATTACCACAAATCTCTAATACCGAGAGAGTCTTCCTGAGACTAAATTGTAACCGTCCATATTGGGTTTAACACTTCAAGTTTGACTCACCCAAGAATACCACTAATGAGGAAAAACCCCCATTTAGTCAGGTTTGAACACAAGACCTCAAGGTCTCTAAGATCTAACCATTATCACTATACCATTGGGCCAAACGTACATACAAATTAATTTATAGGGTTAAATGTTAAATTAATAATCCAAACGTACATACAAGTTAATTAAGATTATTACTCGTACTCTTTTAGCATATATTTAAGAGACGTCGACTTGCAAGTTCCAGAACTGCTTAACCTATAACAACTAGTGCATGCATCATAAATATCGATCACATGCAATGTTTCTTTAATCCTACGTAACGTAATCAATTTCAGAACGTGCCAAAACGGACTATAATAGCTTAGGTTACTATTGACCAACTATTACTAATAATACTAGTTAGAGTAAATTACGGATTTTGTCCTTGTGATTTGCCGAAATTTCACCTATCGTCTTAAGTTTTCAAAAATTACGGATTTCGTCCCCAATGTTTGCCAAAACGTTACGGATATAGTCCTTCGGTCTAACTATCGTAAAATTTTTATGTTAAGTGAGTATGAATTGACATTTATACCCCTCCTTTAAAATACTAAAAACAAATTTTTTTACCCCTCCTGTAAATTGACATTTATACCCCTCCTGAAATTTTTTTTATGTTAAGTGAGACCTTCAGTCTACTAGTTAAGTTCGGTCAAAATTTAAAATGTTGTTGCATATATGCAAAATACTATATTGCATATATTCAACATATACAACACACTATGTTGCATATATATATATATAGGGGAGAGTTAAAATAGAAACATTTTTGAGTGAGAGAAACCAAAGAACCCAAAATGAATGGCCTTCACATTAGCCTTTTCAACATTTTTTGTCTTATACCAAAGAAGGGTATAATAGTCAATATACCACCTTTTTTGTCTTTTAGGATAGAAAAATCTGACATGGACATGATTCAATCTTCAAGAAAGAGACTTGAATATTTTTCTCTCTTTCATCTCTCCTCTATCCTCTAGTAATTTATATATAACTAAGGCTATCCGTAGTGGGCTTGAAAGGGGCTTGAAAAGGCTTTTAGCGCCCCTTTAGCGCCCCTTTCACGCCCCCCTTCCACTACGCAGGGGCGCTAAAAGCAAAAAGAGGGGGAGGGGCTTGAAAATTTTCACGCTGAAATGAGGGAAAAAAGGGGCTTGAAAGGGGGCTTGACCACTACACCATTTATAAGGGGCTTGAAAAGGGCTTGAAAGGGGCTTGAAAATGATTCACCATTACACATAGCCTAATAGTTTCTCTCACTTACTTTATTAATATTTTAATACATTTGTTTTTCGTTTTTATACTTTAAAAAAAAATCTGGAGAGATTCTTTTTACTTTACTTTTTTCTCTACTATTTTTAATTTCTTTTTTCAGTGTTTAATCATTAGATGTGAAATGTTACATACGTAACTTTTCCGAGTCTGGTGTAAACAAGAAATTGATAAAATATATTTCATTAATTTATAAGAAAACATTACAATCAAAATGTTTCATACGAACTAAAATTTTAAAAAAAAAATATAACAACCTAACAAAAAACATATAAAAACTATTTACGCTTCCATTCTTGGTAATCATTTTCATCTTTGGTGCAAAAATTCATTCACCTACAAAGAAAAATAAATTCATTAGTTCATATATGTAAAATGTTACACATGTTATATTGACAAAAATCAATAAAACAAGTTTATTTAAGATATTCATTTAACGACTGTTAACATATGTAACGTTACAAATGTTATATAGCAAAATAGAGAATCAAGTTTATTTGAGGCTCGAATGTAACAGTTTGTAATATATGTAACGTTATATGTGTTATATAGACAAAAATCAGAAAACAAGTTTATTTGAGTTACGCATTTAACAACTTGTTTTATATGTAACGTTACACATGTTATATAGTCAAAATCAGAAAACAAGTTTATTTAAGTTACGCATGTAAAAACTTGTAACATATGTAACAACTTGTTTCATATGTAACATTACATTTGTTATATTAAAAAAAAATCAAGAAGCAAGTTTATTTAAGCCTCGAATGTAACAGTTTATATAGACAAAAATCAAGAAGCAAGTTTATTTAAGTCACAAATGTAACAACTTGTATATAGATTAATATTAAAAAAACATAAAACAAGTTACATTTGTAACAATAGACAAGTTACATATGTAACATCAAACATGTTACATATGTAATAGCAAACATGTTGCATACGCATGTAACAACTTGTAACATATGTAACATTGTGACATCCGAGAATTTCAAGACACACCGGACCAGAAACGGGTGAGAAGGGAATCACCGGACCAGAAATCATTCACGACACAACTGAACGGATTATTCAAATCAGAAAGCGGATAGCCGCAGCACGTGACAGGCAAAAGAGCTATGCCGACAAACGCCGTAAACCTTTGAAGTTCGAGGTAGGCGACAAGGTACTATTGAAGGTATCTCCTTGGAAAGGAGTGATACGCTTCGGAAAGCGTGGAAAGCTGAATCCTCGCTATATCAGTCCGTTTGAAGTTATCAGGGAAGTAGGCCCGGTGGCCTACCGATTAAGACTCCCTGCAGAACTCGATGAAGTTCACAACGTGTTTCACGTTTCAAATCTGAAGAAATGTCTGGCTGAAGACACTGAGATAATTCCTTTGGAGGAATTGGAAATTGACGAACATCTGAGATTCATTGAGCAACCAGTAGAAATCAAGGGACGCGAGGAGAAAGCCCTCAAACGTAGCAAGATTCTGATCGTCAAGGTCCGATGGCACTCAAAGCGTGGACCTGAATATACTTAGGAACGAGAGGATCAAATGAAGAAAAAGTATCCTCACTTGTTCGAGCAAACGTCCGCGAATACTCAAGGTATGATTTAATTTTGGGGACCAAAATTCCTTTAACAGGAGGAGGATGTGGCGACCCTAAAACTTTTTGCTTTCTTTCCCCAGCAACAACAGCAACGACGACAGCCGAGGCTGCAAACGCTACCACGCAAGAATAATTTTCGGGACGAAAATTCCATTTACAAGGGGATGATGTGACATCCGAGAATTTCAAGGTTAACTTCCGTTAGACAATTCCGTTAGTTACGTTATAAGTGTTAACTTAGTAACTAATACTTAACTAGGCCGAATACGTTCACGTCCTTTGGTTGATCACCAAACCCGCCCATATATGTTATGTGTTCAATTATTTATGGTCATTATGTGCAAACGTGATTTAAATGCATAATTATTAATAAAAAGCATGACTATTTAATTAATTGATAAATTATGTGACAAATTGCTTATTTGGATTATTATATGTTAACCGGGTAATTAAGTGTATGCATACATGTTTAATGATTGGGCTAGTAATTTGTTAATGATGGACTAATCATGGGCTAAAGATGGCTAATCATTGGGGGCCCAAATCCCAATGAAAGCTCATGAGACCATTAGTATTTAAATGAGATTAAACCCTAATTCTCTATTTTACATCATCATCCACAAACACACACACTTTCCATCCTCTCTCTCTCTCTCACGATTTCTGGACCAGCCCAAGAACCACCAAGAATCAGCCATCATCTCTGGTTAGTGAAGATCATCCATCGATCCAAGAACAACCGTGAGTCCCATGACCATCTTTATGTGTTTTCTATGTGTTTTACCTTCAAAGCATGCTTAGATCTTCATGTAATCACTTGATCTTCTGTATTAGTGCTTAGGAATGCTAGATCTATCATAAAAACAGTAACTTTATGTGTGAAACTGATCCATACTGAAGATTCATGCTAGATTAGGTTATTTTGTGTAAAATGTGTTCTTGAAGATTTGATGATGAAAATGCATGTTTATGATGTTAAAAATGCTCCTGTGATGTTCCTAAATGATTATGTATGCTTGAAAATGAATTACACGAAGCATGGAGGCTGTTAGAAAGATTTTTAGTCAAATTTACGGGTTTTTTAGCGACCAGCGAAACTGTGCATTCATTAGGAGAAACTATCCAGCGAAACTGTGCATATCTCCTTCCAGCGACACTGTCCAGCGAAACTGCAGTGTCTCTCGTGAATGAAACTGACCTTGTCCCTGAACGAAAGTTCAACCAGTTCCTGGCGAAACTAGCCAGCGAAACTAGCAGTTTCTCTGGCAGTTTCTCTAGCAGTTTTGTAGGTCCGAGATCAACCAAACAACACGATATCTAGACTAATACGAGTGCGGAAACCTCGTACAAGCTTGATTCAAGAACAATAGTAGAAGAATAGACCAAATCTCGTGAAAAGATGAAGTCTTGAGTGATAAAAGCTACTAAAGGAAGCTGATCGTAAACAAGCAATGAACAATGGAAATCGTAAACTGCCTTAGATTGATAGAAAAGCTTGCCCTAATCGGTTACAATGAGGTGGTATATATACCACCTCATACAAAACTTGGGCCAATCATAAACACAATCTAGCCCAATCATAAACATACAAATGGCCCACATGGCCTATTAAATAAGCTAGACTAAGCTCAAAACAAAACAAAGTTAGCCCAAATACAAATGTTCATGCCTTAAATAAGCCTAGCCCAACAATCTTCCCCTAGGCATGAAGCATTTGAACTTCTCTTCTATGGCAGCAGGAGGTCAAACCTGAAGGTGTTCTGAACGTTGTTTGACCACCACTTGTTCGCCACAATCCGCTCTGCAGTCCCATGAAAAATTCCCACCCTCACAGCATTCTCCATGTCATTTTCATCACCAAGTATAGGCTGT
Organism: Deinandra increscens subsp. villosa; assembly: GCA_039602395.1. NCBI lineage: Eukaryota > Viridiplantae > Streptophyta > Magnoliopsida > Asterales > Asteraceae > Deinandra > Deinandra increscens. The sequence goes on from JBCNJP010000027.1 coordinate 17,915,145, forward strand.
GAGGCGAGTAGCTTTATGTCTCTTTCTCCAAAACGCAGCAGATCAACTGGATCATAGAAGCGAAACTGCCGGAGACCTTTGCATAGAACCACCACCTCGTGAGTTGTTGGATCATAGCACCAGCAGTCAAAGTTTTTGACCAATGTACCGTCTTCGATTTCATCCAACATATTGATCACTCGTGTACGCTTGGTGGGTGGTCTTCTAGCTTCACCAATTACATCCCCAGTCACAGGGTCAGTTCCTGTCTCAACCCATCTTACCTGCTTCAGATCAAAGTCAGCAAAATTGTTTTCCAGATGGCTTAAAAGGTTGTTTCTGATAAGTTCCCCATCTGTGCTGTTCCACCTGTTGATGAAGGGAGCTCGGAGCAAACTCCTGATCTCAGGCTCAGTCCATGAGTGGAATTGAGTACGTGTTCTGTAATACTCAACTGGACTGAAACCGTCACGGATCACAGCAAACAGTTTCTTTTCCGTATCATAGTGCCAGCACAGGATGGCTTCACGACTCCCCCTTTTGTCAATGGAGCTTTCACCAACATCGAGGGCGTATTTTGTGGGGGCTGGTCCTTGGTAGAATTCACGGAACCAGTTGTCGTGCCCTTCAGGGGCCTTGGAGATGACTCTGCCACTTCGGGCGTAATCTGGCATTTCAATGTTTTCATCTCCATCATCAGCCTCCACAGCTTCTCCAGCTTGAGATGAACTCTGACCTGAGGCACCTGTGTTGCCAGGCCCTGTACCACCTGTCAGCTCAATAACCTTCTTTCTCAGCCCCTTAATCATATTGTAGAGAAATTCCATCCTTTCTTTGTCAGCTATCTCATATCCTTTCATATAATCTCTGTTTGCTTCCTCCTTCTCTCTCAAAATTTTGATTTCATCCTTGAGAGACTTTATCTCATTCTCTCTCATTCTGTTCTGAGAGATCAGGAAGTTAATCTGAGGATCAGAACTAATCCTCAGATCAATAGGAAGCTCAGCAGCCAGCAACGGGCGAAAACCTGGAGCTGCGAGAGGTTGGCTTGTCACGGTAGAGAGGCTAATTCTGACCGGACTAGGAACAACAAAGGTGCTGTCAACCTCCAGAAATTGCCTATCCTCACGTACAGGGCTATGCACGTTCAGAATCGGACTATCGAGCTGCACAGGGGCAGGTTGATCATTGCCACCTTCTTCTGTCTGAGTAGCAGAAGGTTGTTCTTGATTGGCTTCTTCATTTGTTTCTTCCCGTCCAGTGAGTCCCTCAGAAATTGGTTCAGTTGGTTCTATAAGCATTATACTGGAGCTCGTCTTGGTGAGTTTGAACCGAACGTTTCTAGGATCAGATTTTCTACGAGGGGAAGGCTCACGGACAGGGGCAGGTTCCTCAACAAGAACATCATCGACAGACAAATTTATCTCTGGAGGCGTATCATCACTTCCAGATGACCCAACCATATCGTCTCTTGACCTTTTGTGAATTAGAGGCTCCAAGTCTCTATAGATATCTTCTTCAGCAATGTCTTGTCCAGCGAGAATGTCATCCATTATATTTTCTTCGTCGGATGGAATGACCTCATCCTCCTGAACATTGACAGCAGTAATAGCTGTTACATCTTGTTCCTCAGCAATGAATGCATTAACAACAGGAACATCTGCCTCGGGCTCGGATTCATCCATAACTTGCTCCCGTGCTACTTCTGGAAAAGCACCCCTCTTCACCCACTCCAGTCTGCCTTCAAAAGACTTCTTACCTGGTCTATCTTGGGTTTGCAACCCAAACACCCCAATGTCCATAACTTTCACATCCAGCTTCTCAATCCTCTCCTCTATTGATGGATACTTCTTCATCACCACCAGTTGGACAAACCTCGGTGTCATTAAAAATTGTTCTCTGGCACTTAGTTCTGCATTTCCTATCCAATCAATCATCATCATCTTTGAAAAGTTGAAGTTCCAATCTAAGGCCAAAGCAACCAAGGCAGTTCCATGAAGTTGATTTAATTGATCGAAGCTTGTTCTTTTCCCAAGGAAAGATTTCTGCATATAGTGTGCCAGACACCTCCAGTAGTGCGGCAAAAGCTTCTTGAAGATGGGCGGAAATTTTCCTTCATACCCCATTGATTGCGCCCCTGCCAGAACTACCTCCTTCGGATACTTGATAGGATGTGAGGCATCATCGGTAATGTTCAGTCCTTGCCGAATATCTTCTTCCTCAATAACAATTTGTCTGTTATTGACCGTTGCAGTAATCCTTGTTCTGTCAGAATTTGCCCTGGCAGTTCCCCAAAATTCCCTGACCAGCATCTCGTCTATGAGTACATTCGTCCTTAAAGCATAGTTGATTTTGCATGTGTTCATCCCAGCTACCAGTGAATAGAACAGCTCCATGTGTTTTTCCGGTGGGTCGTCCAGATAAGCTGGCATACAGTGATCTGGTTCATATTTTATGTCTTGAATCAGCATTTCTTCAGCCATCTGAGAAAGACAAGACATATGCATCAGATTTGTTCATTAAGTGCAAATATGATAATTGACCCTTAACATTGTTCAAATGAAGTTCACATTTTACTTTTGACTCACACATTTAACAAACATTTGATTTTACTTTAAACAGTTTAATTTTGATGATATACAAAAAAATTAAGTTGTTTATGATTTTATGAAGAGATTACGACCCATAAAGTGAGATTACGATTCATTAATTTGAAATTGTTTTGGACCAGTCGTAAACACCAAAAGCCCGATCGTAAACTTGAATTGTCGTAATCGTTAAACGTAAACGCAAAACTGAGACATCGATCGTAGACCCGGATCGTAAATCCGGATCGTAGACACCGCTCGTAGACCCGGATCGTAAATCCGGATCGCAAACACGAAACGTCATCTTCAACCTCTCGATAATCGTAATCATCGAGTCCGCCATTAAAGCACCTGCAAAACAACTCGTAAACGCATTAAAACACCACAAATGTTCACCAAAGCCATCTGCAACTACCTTTTAACTGTTTCAAACAAGAAACCGGCTTCAAATACACTCGAAATCGACTCAAACACGGTGAAAACTTGAGTTAGGGTTTCGGACTCCAAAACAGTGAATGCACCGTCAAAAACAGTTGTTCAGAGAGGGGTTTTGATGATTTCGTGGTTGGAAGTGGATGGCGGAGGCGGTGGAGTGGTCCGATTGTGATTTGGTGATCGGAGGCGGGTTCGGTGACAGTTTCCGGTGAAGGGGATGGCGGAGGTGTCGTAAACAGAAAGGGAGAGAAATGAGGATCGTAAATGGGTTTAGGGTTTTTATACCCCTTTTCAAAAACTTTCATTTTGACCCCCTTGAGTTTCAAACAAGTTTTAAAACACCTCCCAAACCTTTAATTCTCTTTAAAAATATTAACTTTGAGATAAAACTGAGCATTTTACGAAGCTTCCCCTCAAACTTAGCCCCGAGTATCTGATCTTGATCAAAAATAAATAAAAATAAAAAAAATGATAAAACACAAACTTAAGATAATCTATAAACTAGATAAAGCAAACTTACCTTGAGTTTGATATTTTTCATGGATCAAACCAGACAGATCATTAACCGAAGAACCCTTTTCAGCTTTCCGTTACTTGACGCTCTAAACGAATGCTCAAAATTTTATATCATTTAAACTCACATCCAGTTAAAACATTTTAAGTGCTTAAAATTATGGTACATTGTTACCGTTATGTTTATCAGTCCCCACACCCAATTGTTCATAGCAAAACCTACCCAACCTCAGAGTTTATTGAGGATTCACAAACCCCCAACTTGAGGAACCATGCAATGCCACATTGACTACCACTTATTTTTTAATTATCCGTTGATGATCAGGTCGGCCGCATAAGCACGCAGAGAAGACCAACAAAATAATTGACTTTATTTTCAACACTATTTTTTGAATTTTCTTTTTCAATTTTCTTTTGAATTTTCATTTTTCTTTTTCTTTTGACTCTTTCTGTGGCGTTGTCATGTTAGCATAAACATGGTGTGTGAGAGAGTGAATACTAGGTAATACCACTCTCAACCCGTTTTTGTCGGGACTCAGTCTTTTAAACTATGTAAACTAGGATGGAAAGCTAAACACATATAGAGATTAAGATTATTGCACTTACATGGATGATCATAGTTTTTGATTTTTCTTACCGAACATCATCTTTGAGACGTCTTTCACTTCTGCCTTACGCGTGTCAGTCTCCGATCGTCATGGAAATTTATATCACTTCCTACCGACTCAAGGCAAAACAAACAACATCATAAAAACCTCAAACAGATATTTTTGTATTTTCTGAGACATTTATATTTCTTCCCCTGTTTTTATGAGGTTTTTGAAAAGCAAACACTATTTTTTGGAAATTTCCTGATTTTTCATATTTTTTTTTATATATATTTTTTTTTTTTAAAAAAAAAGATATTTACAAACACAAAATGATCAGATCATTCCTCGAAGGCAATCATCCGAAGGCCTTCGACGCACATTTCAAAATTTGGTCGTGGGAGGGGTTTTGTGAAGATATCAGACACGTTTTGGTCTGAGCTTACCTTCTGAAGCTGAATCAACTCCCGATCAAAACAATCACGAATGAAATGTACCTTGATGTCTATGTGCTTTGTTTTAGAGTGATGAACGGGGTTTTTCACAATTTCCAGAGCAGCAGCATTATCACAGAAAATTGGAGTGTTAACGAATTCCATACCGTAATCCGTGAGCTGATTCTGGATCCACACTACCTGTGAGGTACCGGCAGATGCGGCCACGTACTCAGCTTCTGCAGTTGATTTGGATACGGTATGCTGCTTCTTGCTCTGCCATGAGATGAGTCGATCGCCCAAATATTGACATCCTCCCGTTGTTGACTTTCGATCCAAGTCACTGCCTCCATAGTCACTGTCAGTATAAGCATACAATTGAAAGTCAGTGTTCTTTGGGTACCAAAGACCAAGCCGAGGCCTACCCTTTAGATACCGGAATATACGTTTAACAGCATTCAAATGAGACAGTTTAGGGTTAGCCTGATAACGAGCACACAAGCAAACTGCATGCATAATATCTGGCCGACTTGCTGTTAGGTACATTAGAGAACCAATCATTGAGCGATACATGAACTCGCTTACTGACTCCCCATCTGTATCTGCTGACAAAAGAGGTCGGGATGCCATTGGAGTTGAGATCGGCTTTGAGTCTTGCATCTTGAATTTCTCTAGGATCTCATTCACATACTTGGCTTGATGAACAAGAATCCCAGATTCATCTTGTTTAACCTGCAAGGCTAGGAAGAAACTCATTTCCCCCTGATCGCTCATCTCAAACTTCTTCCTCATAATCTCTTCAAATTCAGTGCATAGATCTTCATTCGTTGATCCATAAATGATGTCATCCACATATACTTGCACCATTATAATGTGATCATCCACCCGTTTTCTGAACAACGTCTGATCCACCACCCCTCTAGTATACCCATTTTCCACCAGGTGTGTTGACAACGTCTCATACCACGTTCTTGGAGCTTGATGTAAACCATACAATGCCTTATCCAGCAGGTACACATGATCTGGATGCTCCTCATCTACGAACCCAGGTGGTTGAGTCACGTACACCTCTTCATTCATTTCAGCATACAGGAATGCTGTCTTCACGTCCATCTGGTGCACCGTAAAATTTAGATAAGAGGCAACCGCAAGAAATATCCGTATGGCTTCCAATCTTGCTACAGGGGCATACACCTCATCATAGTCAATTCCATGTATTTGACGGTGACCTTGGACAATTAACCTTGCCTTGTTTCGAACGATTATACCCGTGTCATCTTTTTTGTTCTTGTACAACCAACGGGTGGGTATAACCTTCTTGTTATCTGGCCTCTTGACTAGTCGCCACACTCCCAGCTTTGAGAATTGATTCAATTCGTTGTGCATGGCCTCGATCCAGCTCGGATCTCTGAGAGCTACCATCACATTTGGAGGCTCAATCTGGGAGATAAAGCACGAGTACATGCAGACATTGATGTCTCCTGTGCGGCTTCTAGTTCTAACTCCTGACGTCACTGATCCAAGAATATTGCTGACCGGATGGTCCTTGTTGATCCTTGAAACCTGAATATCTGGCACAGACACTGAAACAGGCAGATTAGAATTCACAAGATTATCATTTAAATCACTAATACCTGAACCTTGTGGAATTTCTGAATCAACATCACACGTTCCTGAAGTTCCTGAAGCATCTGCGTTGACATCTGCGGTGACAGTTGTTGGAACTGGAACTGGGGCTTTATCACAGACTTTTTCAACAGAAGGTCTTGATTCAGAAGGCTGTGTAATAATCTCTTCTTCTTCCCCCAAATTATGAAGATCATTTGAAAACTTAAAACCCTCAAACAGAGACCCATAATTAAATATCCAATCTGGTCCAGTCCCTGCATCCGTCGGGTTGTCTTCAAGCCAGTCCACATTGAATGCTTCAATAATCAAGCCGGTGGTCTTGTTATAGACTCGATAAGCACTATTTCCTGAGTAACCAACGAAATAACACTCATCTGCTTTCGCCTCGAATTTCCCTACGTCGGACTGAATCAGCACCGTGCACGGACACCCGAAAGTCTTGAAATAACCCACTGTCGGCTTCTCTTTGTAGATAATCTGATATGGAGTTTTCTCATGACGTTTGTTCAACAAAACCCGATTTTGCACATAGCATGCTGTGTTGACTGCTTCAGCCCAGAAGAAGATTGGTAGTTTTGCTTCACACATCATCGTCCTTGCAGCTTCAATGAGTGTCCTATTCCTTCTCTCGGCTACTCCATTCTGTTGTGGAGTGTAGGGAGCACTAAACTGTCTCTCTATGCCTTTAGCCCCACAAAACAAATTCAACTCAGCATTCTTGAACTCCGTTCCATTATCTGATCTGATAGCTTTGACCTTCTTGTTCAGCTGGTTCTCTATAAGTGTGACAAACTGCTTCACTAGGGCTGGAGTTTCATACTTGTTTGACAAAAAGTAGACCCAAGTGAATCGTGAGTAGTCATCTACAATCACGAGGCAGTAAGAGAACTTGCTGATGCTCTGAACTTGCATAGGTCCAAATAAATCCATGTGTAAGAGTTGTAGAACTGACGATACTGAATTAGCTATCTTTGGTCGATGTGGCAACTTGTGCTGCTTCCCCTTCGCACATGCCACACATTTTTCAATCGTTGAGAAGTCTTTAATCGGCAGCTTTCTGACATGCTCTCCCTTCGCGAGCTTGGTCAAATTCTTCATATTAGCATGCCCTAGTCGTCGATGCCACAACATAGCCAAATTTTCATTCTGCTTCGATATGAGGCATGCTTCTTCTGACGTTGGAGGTTTGCTCATGTTGAGAAGATATGAATTTGAACGTCTTGGAGTACGCATCAGTACGCACTCCTCGGGAATCTTCACACCAGGCTTCAAAATAATACATTCTTTTCGATTGAACATCACAGAATAGTCCTTGTCACAGATCTGAGACACACTCAGCAAACTGTGAGACAGTTCCTCCACATAGTGTACGTCAGAAAATGACAGATTTCCACTTCTCACCACTCCCTTCTTACTGATTCTACCACCAACACCACCTGCAAATGATACACCACCTCCATTGAAGTCCTCTACATCTTCCAAAAGTGACAGATCTCCGGTCATGTGTCGGGAGCAACCGCTATCAACGTACCAGAGATTGTTGATAGATCGTCTTGGCTGTCCCTACAAAAATCAGAAATCATTGAGATCCAGGTACCCAGGCCATAACAGATCTGGGCACACCTTTAGCATCAATGTAGTTAACTAGTTGGTGGATCATTTCAGATTTGGATTCAGACACATTTCCATTCTGAATGTTGACTTTTGGTTGCCAGGTGGTTGGTTTCTCTGGTTTCAACACAGTTGTTGATTTGTTCAAAAGTACAGGTTTCTTCTGTGGTGAAGTGATTTTTTTACCAGCAGGCTTTTTAACCGGTGTCCACTCAAGTTTTAACTTTGTATACACAAGTTGTTTCGTTTGAGTGACATTGTTTTGTTTCAAAACCTGTTGCTCGGCTTTCGCTTTGCCATTAGGTTGATTAATTCTTTTCACCTTAGCTACTTGTTTTTCAACAACTTCTGGTTTTGTCTTTTGGTAGACTCCTTTAGTTTGAAAAGTTTGTTTTGGAGTTCTGGTCACTTTCCACTTATCCACAACAGGCTTTGTCACAGGTGCTTTTGCGTTTGATACCTTAGACTGTTCAGTCTTCATTGGTTCAACACGCTGCTTCCCCTGAAACACAGCTTGTTGCTTCTGCTTTTGTTTCTGTTTTTCACCGGTCATCATCTTTTCCAACATACTAGTCCGTGGATTTTGTGGATAGTATGGTTGGTAAGGTCTGTTCACACAGTTAGCTGCAAAATGTCCTGGCTTTCCACATTGAAAGCAATTCATGAGTCTAGGTCCATTGACATGGCTACAGAGGTATGAACGTCTTGGGTAAGACGACTTCCACTCTGGCTTATCATCCCATTTGTGTATGACACGTTGTTTTTCCTTATCAGATTGTGTAATTAAACAAAATTGATCCGATTTGGATTTGTTGGTTCTATTAAAAGCTGACACAACCTGGGGATAAGCAACGAAGTCTTTGGGCTTAGTCTCACGACCAATTTTTGTGTTAGGCACACGAATTTTAAAACCAGACACTTTTTCATTAGATTCTGAAACACTTTTTAACATCGATACAGCTACTTGTTTTGACTTGGATGTTTCTAGTTCTGACACAAGTGCCATTACATCATCCTTAGGTAAACATAAACTAGAACTATTAGAACTACTAGACGCATGACTCTCATCCACTCTCCGACACTCTTCATCCTCCTCAGAAATGTCATTGATTTCTACTTCATCTGCACAAGAAACAGATACATCAGAAGTGCTCACACAGTTATTTATTGAAGTATTGGATGGGCCTGCTTCACATGGGTCTGTCATCACTCTATTCATTTTACCCAACCCATAAGTCATGTGTTTTTCATTCTCAATTTCCTCCTCAGTCAAAGGCTTCACTCCAACCAAGACACTATCTAAGGGAGGTCCTTCTTCATGCATTTCCGATGCCGATCTATCAATCTGATCCTCCTCTAAGATCATTCCTATGACATCTCTAGTTTTGTCTTGAGAAACAACATTCTTGGTTGCAAAGCTGATTCCTATTCCACCTTTGTCCTTTCCCATTCTAACCTCAGTTATGCAATTATCTAAGGATTTACTAGCCTGCAACATCCTTTTGCTTCTCATAAGGTTGATATCAAGTTTAACCTGCATCTCATTGTTCTTATGCTTAAGTTCTTCTATTTGTTTACTTAGCTCAGCTATTTCTAACTTAGCGTTGTCATACAAATAGGCATTTTCAGTTGCAAGGTTCTTATACTTAGCTATATCTAGTTTCTGGGCTTTAACCTTTTCTTCATTCTTATTCCATCTACCCTTGAAAGAACTCTTTTCACATTTGACTTCAAACAATTCAGATTCAAAGTTTTTGCAATATTCTCTAAGAGTAGTAATTATACGATCACAAACAGAATTAGAACATACCTTGGTGTGATCTGCAGTCAATGCTTCATTCTCCTCTGGTTCCTCTGGTTCATCATTAGTAACCACAAAAGCATGCTCTTGTTCATCATCATCCTCATCCAAAGTTGTCATCATAGCATGCGTCAAACTCAGATCCTTCAGCTGTGGGGTCCAGTCATAGCCACCACCTTCTTGCACCACCAAGGCACTTGTCTCTGCCTTTCCCTTCCCATCAGCTGACTTCTTCAGCTCTGCTCTTTCCTTCCTTGGTTTGCTGCACTCCCTAGCAAAATGCCCATATTCATCACAATTGTAGCACCTAAGCTTCGTCTTATCAAACCCCATCCTGATCTTATCTTGGTCCTTCCAAACATTTCGCCCCGTAGTAGCCATGAACTTTTTAGCCCTGAACACTGCCATAGCCATTTGCCAAGAGACGTCCAACATTTCCACGTCTTCTGGATTAATCTGATTAAGCTCCCCCGAAAGAATCTCAGAAGGAATTAGTGTTCCAGCCATCAACGCATGATAACTATTCATGAATCCCATACCCAGAGCAAAATTGGGATCGTTGTTAGCTTCAGAAGTTTCGCCTCCACTTGAACCTGATTGGGGTTGTGCCACGAATGCCTTCGTTTGACTCATTGAACTTGATCCACCTGCTACAGCCTTTCCTTTCTGCTTCTCATCAACCTCTTCAGACAACAAAGCTTGATTCAACTTCCCCGCCAAACTTAGTGAACTTATATGATTCAACTCACGCTGCTTATCATCAATCATCTTGGACTTCAACTTGTTGATCATTTCATCCAAAGACAGTTCACTCAGTTTGTTGTTGTCCTTAATGATTGAAATGTTGGTGTTCCATGACTTAGGCAAACTGTTTAGGAGCTTCAAATTTTTATCTTCCAATTCCGGTTCCACTCCATAACTTGACATCTCAGCCATTAGAGAGACAAATCTTTGCACTTGAGCTTCGAAGGATTCACCCTGAATATGATTAAACAAATTGAACTTTTGCTTCAACATCTGCTTTCGACTTGCCTTGATGTCTGGGTTTCCTTCATAAGCCACTATCAATGCATTCCACAGTTCCTTTGCCGTTTTGCAATGCTTAAACCCTTGAGCAATGTCCGGTGTCAATGCCATGGTCATTATTGCAAAGGCCCTCTCTGCCTTGTTACATCTTTCCCAGTCTTCATCCTCAAACTCATCTTCAATCTTGGCCTTTCCTGCTTTAGCTCCCGCTCCATGCATAGGTATGTGTGGTCCATTCAGCACTGCTCTCCATAACCTTAAATCAACACTCTTCAAGTGGTTTTCGAACCTATACTTCCATTCCAAAAAATTATCTGCCGAAGTAAGTCTAGGTGGACGAGTAATAGATCCGATCTCGAAATCCAGTTTCTGGTACATACTCGGTTCAAAGTCCATCCCGATAGCTTAGGAAACTTAAAACTAAAGTCCGAAAGTTCACAGAGTCTTGAAAATGATAAAACAGTCCCGATTACGATCGTAAATGGATGATTACGATCGAGAAAGCTGTTTACGATCAAGGCTAAGATCGTAAACACACAGCAGTCGTGAACCCCTTGATTACGAATTCAGATTATGACTCCGGAAGTCGTAAACACCGTTTCCGATAAGATCGAATCGTAAACCCTGATTACGACACCGATTCCGATCCTGCAAAGTCGTAAACTTCGATTACGACCAATTAAAGTCGTAAACTCCCACTGTACGAATCGTAAACTCCCAAAGATGAGATCTTGAAGTCGTAAACGCCAAAAGGATGAAGATCTTCAACTGGAAATGTCGTAAACACCCCTAAAACCCAGAAAAGATGATCGCAAACACCAAAACTGATGAACACCAGCAGCAACAGAGATCGTAATCACCTGAAACTCCTTCAAATCTTCGAAACCAACCCAGAAACCCAGAAAACCTTCTTGAATCAATACCGTGTGAGCCTCGAATCAATGATTCTTTGCTCTGATACCAATTGTAGGTCCGAGATCAACCAAACAACACGATATCTAGACTAATACGAGTGCGGAAACCTCGTACAAGCTTGATTCAAGAACAATAGTAGAAGAATAGACCAAATCTCGTGAAAAGATGAAGTCTTGAGTGATAAAAGCTACTAAAGGAAGCTGATCGTAAACAAGCAATGAACAATGGAAATCGTAAACTGCCTTAGATTGATAGAAAAGCTTGCCCTAATCGGTTACAATGAGGTGGTATATATACCACCTCATACAAAACTTGGGCCAATCATAAACACAATCTAGCCCAATCATAAACATACAAATGGCCCACATGGCCTATTAAATAAGCTAGACTAAGCTCAAAACAAAACAAAGTTAGCCCAAATACAAATGTTCATGCCTTAAATAAGCCTAGCCCAACAAGTTTCTCTAGCAGTTTCTCCAGCGAAACTGCAGTGTCTCTCGTGAACGAAACTGACCTTGTCCCTGAACGAAAGTTCAACCAGTTCCTGGCGAAACTAGCCAGCGAAACTAGCAGTTTCTCTGGCAGTTTCTCTGGCAGTTTCTCTAGCAGTTTCTCTAGCAGTTTCTCTAGCAGTTTCTCCAGCAGTTTCTCCAGACTAAACCCAAACTTGTGCAACTTATTTAAATGATATGCCATGACTTGTATGATTATGCAATGATGAAACATGCTATGATTTCTGTAATATATGAACCCTTGTTTATGATCAACCATCGGTGTCGTGTGTCGTTATGTCGTGTCGTAGTTCCAACGTGCTATGTTATGGGCCATAGTGACGATAAGTTAATGATTAGACACAAAACTAATACTTAAGACCTAAACGTGTTCATAGGTCTTCGTTAAGCAATATTTGGATTAATTAGCAAGTGTAGCTGAGCAACCTAAGGTGAGTTTCACTAACCCTTTAATTGTGAGCCCGTTTGGGACACAACGAATGAACTTAACGAAAAACAACACTGACATTTTGAGGTATTACCGAATGGGATACCTGTTATGGAAGTTGGAGTGTTTTATGGGGAGCACTTGCAACTGTCCATCCTTGGGGTTTCAATTGAAATCCGGAAACGACCATTTTGATACTTAAACTATTTCAAATGAAATCCAGAATAAACATTTTTAATATGACTAGTGTAGGTTAAAGTCTAAACCAAATGATATCACATGATTTCTAAGGATGCCTTAAAAACTTAAAAGTCCTCAATTTAGTACTGTTGATCTGAGAAGCGAGGGGATGTTGGGTAGATCTACTGAGGGTTTGACAAACCCTGCTCCGCGGTACACAAATGTGTAACCAACCGGCTGGAGGCCGAACGGAGTTCAATATCAGCCTGTTTTAGTTGTGGGCCTCCCAAAAGGGACACAACTGGAGGCACCAACCATCGGCAAATGCCGAACTCTGTTACGTCAGCTTTCAGCCCTAGTACGACTTCCTTAGTGCATGGAAACCGGATTAGCTACCGCGATATCGGTTGACCGCTTTAACTTTTACTTAACTAGTGCATATTCGGTAATTCAACACTTGGCAATGTTTTGCAAATCTATTACTTATTTATATGTTGATAAATACGATTATGAGACCGGGCCAATGCATGTCATGCCCACCGTGAACTCACCAACCGTTAGGTTGACACTTGTGTGGTTTTCACTTTTGCAGATCGTTGAAGAGTATCCACTGGAGGTTGGCATGGCACAAGAAGATACTTACTTTTATTTTAAACTAAATTCGGGAATTTAACGACAATTTATGTTTTGTAATTAAAGCACGTGGACGACAATTTATGTTTTGTAATTTATGTTAGTGCTGAGAGACTTATGTTTTTATTCCGCTGCGTATTTTAAACTGTTGTATTTATGAACATTGGACTTAACTCTGATTCGTTTAGTATTTGTAACTAATGGTTGTGGTCCTGGTTTGCTCGCACTCCTTAACGGTATAAACTCCGTTAGTGGTTATTTGGGGGTGTGACAAACATTATATTTGTTATATAGACAAAGATAAAAGAAATAATTATTTTTGAGCTACATATGTAACAATACATGTGTAACAAATAAAAATGACATGCCGTATATTATGAGATATTCATAGTTTAAATAATAAAATAAATATTTTATGATAATATATAACAGTAAACAAAAAACATTTTTTCCCAATATTCAAAATCAAAATTAAAAAAAAAAACATAGGTTTCTTAACCCATAAACAATACAAAATTTACTTTGTATTAAAAGTGTATATTATTAGCATTACACTGTGTAATAGTGATAATTGACTTTCTAAAAATTGAAAAAAAAAACATGGGTTTTTTAACTCATAATTTTTTGTATAAGTCTAAACTGCTATTTGTATATTTAATGTGTCAAACAAGTTGCATGTGTAACATAAAAAAGAAAGACTCGTAATGAATTAAAAAAAACATTAAATAAATAGTTTACACATAGAACTGTAGGGATATGATCATGTAATAGTAAAAGTATGTCCGGATATTATTTAAGCCTACGGGGTCACACGTCTCGACACCAAATGTATTAATATTAATTAATAGTTAATTAATATTTATCACGAACATTTAACGAGATTTCGTTAAAAAACTGACAGTTAATTGTTAACAGAGGGGTGTTAGTTGTAATTAGAGAGAATTGTAATTGGATTACAATTGAGAAAAGGTTGTGGATAAGGCCTCTAGGCCGATTTCGCTAGGGCTCTTATGCCTATCCCTTTTGCTTGTTTATCAAGTATTCTAATCCTATAAATAGACCCTCTGGGTTTAAGGATAAGTTGCTGCTTTATGAGATAAAGAAAACTCTAATTCTCTCTCTACTCTCTCTAAATTTCGGCAACAAGAAAACCCAAGGGGGTTGCGATTTCTTGTGTGGTTCGACCAAGCCTACATCAAGAGGAGTTCGTGATCGGTTGCTAGCACATAGCATTGGTGTGTCGTGTGTGCGATCGTAGAGGGATTTATATCAAATCCTCCAAGAGATCAAGTCTTGCCGAGCTAAAAAGGTACACGTTCTAATACCGGTTAGTTAGATTAATTCATAGGATTCTTTCCGCTGCGTACTCGTGTTTTGATAAAAGTTATATAACCCAACAAGAACATCAAACAAAACTTACAAACGGTTACAATAAACAAAGTTACCTATGTAACGTTAGACAACTTTAAAAAGTAACGTTACACCAACTTGTAACATAAACATTATATGTGTTATAAAGAAAAAATCAATAAATTAATTTATTTCAGCTATGTATATAACATGATTAGAAATTATATACATAAAAAAACTAAATAAACTTGACGATATATAATATTATTATAATCAACATAAAAAGCTATTTATTTCTTTCTGATATAAATAAACCACTATATTGTTTGTAAACTGGATGATTAATTAATGTTTTTTATAAAATAAGAAATAAAAAAAATTATGTATTGTTGTTGCGTTCAAAAGAAAAAAATAATAAAATAGATAAACCACTATATTCAATAATTGGAAGCTATAACCTCCCGACCATGTTTTTTTTAATAAAATAAGAAATCAAACTAAATAACCATTCCTCTTTTTTTGTTCCTCCTCCCAAATCTCAATATAACAGGTAATAAAAAAGTTAGTTGAGGAAATCAGCCCTTCAAAAAAATTGAGGAAATCAGCCCTTCAAAAAAATTGAGCAAATCATTAAAGAAAACTAAAGATAAAATACTGAAAGAGAGAAACGGAAGAGTAGTGAACAACAATCAAGAAAATCAAGAAGTACTTACTTGGATTAATTGGTAACCTGGTTCGGTGGCGGATGAACAAGAAACAACGGGGACCAAATCTGGCGACCAAATCCGGTGAATTAACATGAGATCCAACGGCGACGAAATCCGGCGAGCTCCGTACACGGCGGCGCTAGGGCTCTCGAGCTCGTCTTCTTCCTCTTCTCTTCTCCCTCCATCCTCGTGAGGTGTTTAACCTGGTTCGGTGGTGGATGAACAAGAAACGACGGCGACGGGGAAACATGAAAGGAGGTCGGGAAAGAGGGGTGTTCGCCGATGGTTCGCCGACCGGAGAATAGGGACGAGGGGAAGGAACGGCGGTTCGCCGGACGGAAGAAAGGAGAAGGTGGGTTGGGAATGGAGGAGGTTATGTAGATCTCCCCATTTGAATATATGAACATTTTGAAAAATAGATATAGATCTACAAATGTGGTAGATGGGGTAGATAAAGTAGAGATGTGATGTGGAGAGAATCTAACATTTCTGAAAAATAATAAAGTAATAAGGATAACAACATTACCAT
The DNA here is from genome assembly GCA_039602395.1 of Deinandra increscens subsp. villosa. Classification (NCBI taxonomy): domain Eukaryota; kingdom Viridiplantae; phylum Streptophyta; class Magnoliopsida; order Asterales; family Asteraceae; genus Deinandra; species Deinandra increscens. The sequence goes on from JBCNJP010000027.1 coordinate 17,931,001, forward strand.
TTTACCCTTTTTATTGATTAAGGCAAATAAATAAGTAAAGAAATAAAGATAAAATGCTAGGAAAAATGAGAGCCATAGGATCAACAAGATCAATGACCCAAAAAGGGTTCTTTGGTTTCTTCTACTTAAGAGGGTTTTTATTTTACCCTTTCTATATATATATATATATATATATATATATATATATATATATATATATATATATATAATACATAAAATAAGCTCAATCGAAATTCGTTTAAGCATGATTTTTACGGTTATCATAAAACAAGTGAGTTCTCAATTAAACATTATCCTATATATACACACGTACAAACACGAACGCATGAGAATAAAGAACAAACCATCATGTGTATTCCTTTCATTGTTTATTCATATCTATAACCTTCTCAGAAATTTAAATTATAACAATTCATTTAATATTGAGCTTCACAAAAGATGCTCCTTAAGCCCTTATACAGGTATACAACTTAATAATGTGTTCATGTATCATAGGAAGTTTGTTACAAATATATTAATTAGCTACAACGTAACTATATGCATTCTCAGATTTACAGTTGTGTTCGATATGAGAACCCATGTATGATTTAGATATATAAAACTTACATATATGGTCCAAACGGAGTTGCTTAACACAACTTCTCTCGTTCAGTTACCATTTTCGTTATTGATCTCCTCAACGAAGTATCTTAAATCAAACTTTTGATCATTGTTGCATTTCACAGCACTTACAACCTCTTGGAAAACATCCACGCTACACGGGACCACAAGCCTATCTTTCTGTTCGAACCCAAATTCTTCGGCCGCCTTTTCTAGTAACATTTGAAAGAGAGGGTGAGAAAGGTGGGACGTATGAACCACAAACCGTAGCCTCTCCTCTCCAACATACAATGCAATACATCCTCTCGGAGTGCTTGATCGATACCGTTGCTTGTTATCAGCATGATCACTACTTAGCAGACACTTGTAATTACTCAATGACCTAGAATTATGAAGGATGCAACCTCTAATCTTGATCTTGTTGGCCAATTTCTTGACGAGCCATTTTTTTATGCCCAACATTTTTGAGAGAAGAGTGTGTTGTTTACTTGGTTGTGGAGAAGGACTAAAAAGGTGTGTTTTTTTTGTAATGTGGAAGGTGGAAGGTGGAAGGGGAGATGATCGATGCTTTATAAAATAAGGATAGTTTACCCTTTCAGATTTTTTTAAATATTGTTGTCTGTCTATGATTCTATTATGCCAAAGGTATCGTTTATGTGCTTTACACATATTGTATGTTGGATAATAATTATTATTAATTATTATTTGTGTTTGTTACAAATATAATTATAATAATTATAATATTGGTGAATGTGATATCAATATGTGATAATTAGTATTTGTATTTATTACAAATATGATTACTATTATTTTAGGTGGCATGACACATGTTATGTCACTACTACAAAAACTGGTATTCTTGACGTGCCTTGCGCGTCAAGAAAGTGCCTTCTTGACACGCAAATGCGCGTCAAGGATGCGGGGGTCAAGAAGCTTCTTGACGCGCAAAATGCGTGTCAAGAAGCTCTTGACGCGCGAACAATGACACGCATTTTATGACATGCTTTGCGCGTCATAAAATGCGCGTCAAGGAAACCCCAGTCATAAATCTGCTTATGACACTCAATTTTGCGCGTCAAGAATGTAAAAAAAAAATTAAAAAAATATATTTTTTAATAGAATCACTAGTTTCTACAAATAATGACAATTAACCAGATAATAGAACATAAAAATACACTTATAGTAAAACAATACATTTCATATATTAAAAACAATTCGAACATTTCATACAAGTACTAAAAATATTTCTACATTAACAAATAAATGTATTAGTCGGATGAGTGCCATCTTTGTGAATTAGCTCCATTGTTGGTAGACTTGCAACCTGTAGGCTAGTAACAGAGGTGACGATCCAAGATCAGTCTAGGTTAATTCATTTAGTTTAAAAAAATCTATTTGTAATTTGATTTTTATGTACATATATGTTCATGTATATACATACTATATAAACATCAATCTAAAGCTTATATATAGTAAAACAAAGTAAAGGGAATAAAGGATCCTACATAGGCTTGGGGTGAATTTATTAAACTATGCAATCGTTGATCATAACTTCTTAAGATGGTCAGGTACATGTCAAGTCAGTGATGAGTACTTCATAATTTGTTACCATTGGATTTAAAATATTATCTGGAAGAGCCATAAACTAAGGTTAAGTAAAAGTACGTACCAGTTCTTGGTGAAGCTTATTAGATTGTTGAATGGCAGAATTCTTCTCATCAGTCAGTTTAGAAATATGAGCCCTTGTCTGAAAACACACAAAAGGAGGTGAATGTAAAGTAAACATAATAGTCAAACATGTGTAGATAAAAAATAACAACATACAAACATTGGGTGAAATGTTGCATCACAGAATCTTCAATCCACTGTGATATAGTTGCTTAACATTTGAAGCAGAAAGATAATATTCCTACTTTCTATTATGCTAAATGGAAGTATGCAAAAACTATCAACTATGCAGAATTATTATCCGACAAAATCTTGGATCAACTAATAATAGTAAGTAGTTGCTCAGAAAATAACCTCTGGTGACATATCGTGAGATTCAGCATACGCTCTTGGAACCTGCAAATATAAAATTGGTTCATTAGTATGTCAGTTCAATTAAAAACGGTCAAGATCCTTGTTTTATAGAGCTCTAGGTAAGCGTTTAGGTCTCAATAGCTCAGGCGAGGTGAGAGCTTCACGTACGTGAAGCTTTGCTCTATGTACTACCAAAAGCTGCATGTTTCTCATCTCTTTTACATATCAACCTTCTTCATCAAGTAAACCATTAATAAACTTATCCCTTTGCAAACCTTAATTTTAATCACACATGCAAGAAGTGCCACTTGGCGTTGTCCCAAACACCTCATGCCTCACACGCTCTATAAAACCAAGATCTAGATGTTTGAATAATGCAAGAAGGGGGATTCTAAGTTTCTAACCGCAGATTCAATTGGGCTTGTAGTCCCGTTGTCTGAAATTGATGCCCTTGGAGAGGAACCTTCCTCTGATCCTTCTCTTACGGGTGATGGTGGTTGTAGGGGAGGCCGGGAGCAACATAGACATAATTAACATTCAATCTGCATTCCTCCATTTGATTTCCATATTCCTTGTTAAACTGTTGCAAGAGGTGTTTAAACTTCAAACTTAATAAACGAAGTCAAACATTCGAACCTAATCTTATTACTTAAACAATTACCAATTCTGGAGTAATATCTTTAGTGGTAGCTCCAGGGCTTGCAACTGCACTCTGGAGTAATAACTTGTCCTTGCATTGCATATCAAGAGGAGCCTCCTTTTGAGATTGCATTGTAACTATTAAAACATCAATGTGCAAAAGGATAAATAAATATGCCATTTCCAGCAGACTAAATGCAAGTACCAAGGATAACAAAATCATTTTCAAAATCCAAGCAATCAAACAGATAAATATACAGATAAATGTCAAATTTATGAACCGGTAAGCTTAATTTCTACAAACAGTTGTTACTTCTAAACAGGAAACTAAAGAAGAACAGCTCAGTTAGGTTTTACCTTATATGCCACATGATTATTCGTCTTGTTCTTCAATTGCATGGAACACGAGATCTGCTTCTTCAATTCAACTACAAAGAACACAACCGCATCACATATCAGGAACTCAGAACAGATCTGAAAACGAGAAGACAAATCAGTGAATAAACGAGGAATACAAAATCGTATAACTTACAAGCAAACTCAAGCTCCTAAGTTATACAAAATCGTATAACTTACAAAACCGGATAGTTATCACCTGACTCGCTGGACGGTGGTTTGACGGTTTAAAGTCTAAACCGAACGAGGGTGGAGGAACCGTCGGCGTTCATAGTGACGTACCTGAAATCGCCGGACCTAGACGAGGGTGGACCTGAAATCGATGGACCTGGAGGAGGGTGGACCTGAAATCGCTGGATCTGGACGAGGGTGGATCTGAAATCGCCCAAATCATACCCAAATCACTGAGAATGGTCAGAAAACGAGACAGATTTGAGAACATGAATGAAGAAAACGTACCAGAATTGGGACGATTGTGGACCATCACTCTAAATCCCCAGTCGATTTGAAGCCAGAGGGAGAGGTGGACCATCACTCTAAATCCCCAATCGATTTGAAGCTAGAGGGAGAGGACATGCTTCGATGCTCGAGAATTAGGGCTTGAAATTGAAATCTTAGGGTTTACATTCTTGGCAGAAGGAATTTTTTTTTGCAGGAGACGTGTTTTTGGAGAGCGGGGAAGAGACGTGTGTTTTGGAGAAAATAAATTTGTTGAAATTTTGGAGGAGCGCCCTGAAAATTAAAATTAGGGCAAAAATTTTGGGGGGAACTTTTTGGGGGAAAAAATTAAAAAACGACACGAAATTCTTGACACGCGTATTTTAAGTGTCCTTCGTGTTTTTTTTCCTCTAAATATGACAGATATTCTTGACACGCAAAAATGCGCGTCATGAATTCTTAGGAATTACCTATAATTGACATTTTATTTTGACACTTTGGTAATTGCACGTCAAGAATTTTCGAGTGTCATCGTTCGCGTGTCAAGGAAAGCAGTTTTTGTAGTAGTGTGTTCTAAAGAGAACATGAGACACATGTAATGTGGTGTATTCTTCTTAAGACACTTGTCATGTTCAAGAACACATGTTATGTTCTAAAGACACATGTAATGTGGTGCATTCTCTTGAAGACACATGTCCTATGAGGTGTCCAAAAGTTGTTTATATAAGAGACATGCATTGATTGGTTTTAAAACATAAAAAGATATCACACCAAAAATTCACACAAGAACACTGGCAGAACTTCAAGACGAGTTTCCAGCCTTCGGTCCACTACGCGCTCTCGTTTCAGGTATACTTCCGGGTGCTAGGTTAACTCCGGCAGTACACACTGCTCCGGCTGTTGTACCCTGGGAGACAGACGGGTTTACTTTGGTAGCCCGAAATCTGTTTTAAGGGACCTCTGTTGAACAGAAAGCCTCAGCCACCCTTTTATGTTTTCTGTTATTGTTTTGCTTTTGTTCTTCTTCTCTGGTTGTAATTCGTAATTTTATTTAGCATTTTAATTGTTTTGTGAACGGTGTTCCTACAATCTTAAAACAGATCTTTCTTTTGATCACCGTTCAGTTTAAAATCGATTTAATCCTTTGGTGGTTCAACTTTTCGTAAGTTGTTTCACATTTTATTACTATCTCAAATTCGTGAACTTAGCAACCTTGTGTAGGTTTGCTCATTGGTTTTTAGTAAACCAACTTTTCTGATTTTGATTTGTGATCTCGTTTCAGAAATGTCTACTACAGTGGCTAATTCGTCTTCCACGATGGGACCTCTCGAATCCACGACTATGGGACCATTAGTTGGTACCCAAGCGGCTCAAGCTGTAGCCAACCATGCTGAAAAACCAGAAAAGTTTTCTGGTCTGAACTTCAAAAGATGGCAGCAGAAGATGTTGTTTTACTTGACCACTCTGAATCTTGCGAGATTCTTGACTGAGTCACCCCCTGAAGTTGCTGAAGAAAATGCAGACACTCAATCTGTGAGTGCTTTTCAGGCTTGGAAGCACTCCGAGTATTTGTGTCGTAACTATGTGCTAAACGGTCTTGTTGATACTTTGTATAATGTGTACTGCAAAATATCGACTGCCAAAGAATTATGGGAGTCGTTGGAACGCAAGTACAAAACAGAAGATGCCGGGACAAAGAAGTTTGTTGTGGCAAAATTCTTGGACTATAAAATGGTTGACTCCAAAACTGTTATTAACCAAGTTCAAGAATTGCAGGTAATTCTTAGTGACATTCTGTCTGAGGGGATGGTTCTTGGTGAAACCTTCCAGGTTGCTGCCATGATTGAAAAACTTCCACCAACTTGGGTGGATTTCAAGAATTACCTTAAGCATAAGCGAAAGGAAATGACTATGGAGGACCTTGTGGTCCGTCTTCGAATTGAAGAAGACAATAGGTTGGCACAAAAAGGAAGCCAAGTGGAAGCCTATGCTAAGGCTAATGTTGTGGAATATGGCCAGTCTTCCAGGTTTAACAAAAACAATAAAGTCCATAAGTCTAACAACAAAGGGAAAGGTAAAGGTGTGAACCTAGGTCCAAAGAAAGGTGGTGTGAAGAAAAAGGTCGGTCCTTTTAAAGGGAGATGCTACAACTGTGGAGAAACTGGTCACCGTGCTGATCAATGTAAGGCTCCTAAAAAGGAGAAGGCCCATATGATCGATGATGACATGCCTCTTGTGGCTATGATCACTGATCACACGGACATGATGGAGGAGGTAAACACGGTGTCTAACAAACCTAAGGGGTGGTGGGTTGACACCGGTGCTACCCGTCATGTCTGCCCTGATAAGACTCTCTTTAACTCGTTTAAGGAGATGGTGGGAAATGAAAAGCTATACATGGGCAATGGGGCTACAGCTGATATCAAGGGTGAAGGGGATGTGATCCTCAAGTGGACTTCGGGGAAGGAGCTCGCTTTAAGCAACGTGTTGTATGTTCCTGAGTTACGCAAGAGTCTTGTGTCAGGATGGTTGCTTAATAAGTTTGGTTTTCGTCTGGTATTTGAAAGTGACAAATTTGTTTTGTCTAAACGTGGTATGTTTGTTGGCAAGGGCTATGCCCAGAATGGTATGTTTAAACTCAATGTAATGACTGTGAAAAAGAACATCAATAAGAATGCTTCTACTTCTGCTTACTTGATTGAGTCTTCTAATGTTTGGCATGGTCGTCTTGATCATGTTAACTTTAATTCATTGCGTCGTTTGATTAAATTAAATCACATACCAGCTTCTGCGATTGAGCCAAATTCAAAATGTAAAACTTGTGTTGAAGCCAAACAAACAAGATCATCGTTTAAATCAATAGAACGAAAAACCGAACCCCTTGATATGATTCACACTGACGTGTGTGATTTAAAATCGGTTCCCACTAGAGGTGGTAACAAGTACTTCATCACCTTCATTGATGATAGTACTAGATATTGCTATGTGTACTTACTCAAGAGTAAGGATGAGGCAATAGACAAGTTTGTCTTGTACAAAACTGAGGTTGAGAACCAACTCAACAAAAAGATAAAAGTAATAAGGAGTGATAGAGGTGGTGAATACGTTTCGCCATTTGCTGAGGTATGTGCTCAAAATGGTATCATCCATGAGTGCACTGCTCCTTATTCCCCACAACAAAATGGCATTGCAGAACGTAAGAACCGAACGTTAAAAGAAATGATGAATGCCATGTTGATAAGTTCCGGGTTGAGCCAGGACATGTGGGGGGAAGCCATTTTGTCGGCTAATTATCTTTTGAATAAGATACCTCTCAAGAATAAGGATGTGACACCTTACGAGTTGTGGATGGGAAGAGAACCATCTTATAAATACTTGAGAGTGTGGGGGTGTCTAGCCAAAGTGGTTGTGCCACCACCAAAGGCACAAAAGATAGGACCCAAAACTGTGGATTGTGTATTCATAGGTTATGCCCAACATAGTAGTGCACATCGGTTTCTTGTACATGAGTCTAAGAATCCCGATGTACACGTGGATACTATAATGGAATCAAGGAATGCATCATTCTTTGAAGATGTTTTCCCATGTTTGGAAAAGGGCAAGGCTAGTTCATCAACTCCCGTTGATGAGATTGTTCAAGATGAGTCTCGAGAACAATCAGAGGATGAAGAGGTTGAGCCAAGAAGAAGCAAAAGGCAAAGGACTGAAAAATCTTTTGGGCCTGATTTTCTTACTTATATGGTTGAGGGTGATCCCCAAACATATAAAGAAGCGGTCACCTCATCAGAAGGACCTCAATGGAAAGAAGCCATCAAGAGTGAAATTGATTCTATCCTACAGAATCACACTTGGGAACTTGTAGATCTTCCACCAGGTTGTAAACCACTTGGGTATCGTTGGTTATTCAAAAGGAAGATGAATCATGATGGCTCCATTGACAAGTACAAGGCAAGGTTAGTGATCAAAGGGTATAGACAAAAAGAAGGCCTAGACTACTTTGATACTTATTCGCCTGTGACTAGAATAACCTCAGTCAGGTTGGTGCTTGCAATCGCAGCTTTGAGAAAGCTAGAAGTACATCAAATGGATGTAAAAACCGCATTTCTAAATGGAGAGTTAGATGAAGAGATTTATATGGAGCAACCTGAGGGTTTCTCTGCTCCTGGCCAGGAGGGAAAAGTTTGCAAACTCGTGAAATCTCTATATGGTTTGAAGCAAGCTCCAAAACAGTGGCACCAAAAGTTTGATCAAGTTATGATTAATAATGGTTTCAAAATAAATGAGTGTGACAAGTGTGTCTATGTAAAAGACACATCAAGAGGTTATGTGATGTTATGCCTTTATGTAGATGATATGCTTATCATTGGAAGTAATGATCACATGATCAGATCTACTAAAGACATGTTGAAAGCGAGATTTGACATGAAAGACATGGGTCTAGCCGATGTGATTCTTGGAGTAAAGATCATTAGAACCCAAAATGGTCTCGTGTTAAGTCAATCTCACTATGTGGATAAGATTCTTGAGAAATTCAATTCGAATGATACGAGTATAGCTCAAACTCCAATTGATACGTCACACCATTTGACAAAAAATAGAGGAGAAGGTGTAGCTCAATTGGAGTACTCAAGGGTGATTGGCAGTCTTATGTATCTCATGACATCCACCAGGCCAGACTTAGCATATGCTGTGAGCAGGCTAAGTAGATATACTAGTAACCCAAGTTCTGAGCATTGGAAAAGTATGACAAGATTACTAAGGTATTTGAGATACACAAGAAATTATGGGCTGCATTATGGCCAAGATCCCGCTGTTGTGGAGGGATACAGTGACGCCAACTGGATATCCGACATAAAAGATTCAAAATCCACAAGTGGTTATGTGTTTACCCTTGGGGGAGCGGCTATATCATGGAAATCTTCCAAACAAACGATTATAGCTAGGTCCACGATGGAATCTGAGTTCATTGCATTGGATAAAGCTGGAGAAGAGGCAGAGTGGCTACGACAATTCCTGGAATATGTTCCAAAATGGCCGAAACCGGTGACAGCCATTTGCATACATTGTGATTGCCAATCGGCTATTGGTAGAGCTCAAAGTGCAATGTATAATGGCAAATCACGGCATATACGTCGTAGACATAATACGATACGACAACTGCTCTCAACGGGAGTTATCACGATTGACTATGTGAAGTCAAAAGATAACATTGCGGATCCGCTCACAAAAGGCTTAAGCAGAGAGGCAGTACACAAGTCATCTAGAGGAATGGGACTAAAGCCCTTGGAGTAAATTTGTGCGAAGGAAAACCTAACCTAGAAGATTGGAGATCCCATGACCTAGGTTCAATAGGACAACCTAATTGTACGAATTAAGGTCACTGTGGGGGGAGTACCCCAACATACAAAAGGGAGTTGCACACTTCCTAGTCCATTCCTATAACAAATCAGTGATATCAAGGAGGTTAAGCATATAGCTTTTAATGATTTATGGAAAATCACCTATGTGAGAGAGAAGTGGGGTCGCTACGAATGGAATTGTGGGGTGCGCAATTCCTAGAGCTCTTGCAGAACCAGGAAAGTGTCCATGACCACTACGGACACGACAATGAGGGGTTAACCAGACCAGGGAGAGTTTTGTGTGAAGTGTAATAACGTCTACATCAAAAGGGGTTAGTTTAAGGACATCACAGTCTACTAATCGCTAGGAGACCAAGTATACATCACAAAGGAGGGTTCAAAGGGAACACCTACTTCTCCTGCAAAACTCAACCGTTGGAACTATATCTTGACACTAGAGCGTTGAAATTGATCTCCATTCATGTGGGGGATTGTTGGATAATAATTATTATTAATTATTATTTGTGTTTGTTACAAATATAATTATAATAATTATAATATTGGTGAATGTGATATCAATATGTGATAATTAGTATTTGTATTTATTACAAATATGATTACTATTATTTTAGGTGGCATGACACATGTTATGTTCTAAAGAGAACATGAGACACATGTAATGTGGTGTATTCTTCTTAAGACACTTGTCATGTTCAAGAACACATGTTATGTTCTAAAGACACATGTAATGTGGTGCATTCTCTTGAAGACACATGTCCTATGAGGTGTCCAAAAGTTGTTTATATAAGAGACATGCATTGATTGGTTTTAAAACATAAAAAGATATCACACCAAAAATTCACACAAGAACACTGGCAGAACTTCAAGACGAGTTTCCAGCCTTCGGTCCACTACGCGCTCTCGTTTCAGGTATACTTCCGGGTGCTAGGTTAACTCCGGCAGTACACACTGCTCCGGCTGTTGTACCCTGGGAGACAGACGGGTTTACTTTGGTAGCCCGAAATCTGTTTTAAGGGACCTCTGTTGTGTTGGAATGGAAAGTCAGAATAGAGAAATTCATGGGGTTCTTACTGTGCCTTAGCTGTCAATTAGGGAAAAGGCTGTCATTGTTTCCTTTCTTGCTTACTTGTTACTCCTATATATTGGGGTGTCTTCTACATTGTAAAACATAACAAACAATTCAATCTTGTTCTTCAATCTCTTATAGACATCTCTGTTATCATTTCTATTATGGTATCAGAGCAGTGTTTCTGATTTTGGGTGGGTTTTACTACTCATCATCTACCTGAGTAGAGGCTGCCATGTTGAGTAACCAAAACTATACTCTCAAAAATAACCAAACCCAAAGCAACCTCAATACTCATCTACCAAAGCAACCTCAATACCCAGATCCAAACATACCCATCTACCAAAGCAACCTCAATACCCAGACCCAAACATACCCATCTACCAAAGCTACCTGCGACTTCAAAGGTCTGATGCTCGTCGGAAAAGGGCACCGGTTAGACCAGAAAAAGAAGAGTGGAGCCAGAGCCGGTGATGTTGAATATAGATGCTTCGTCGGAGGTCATACGTGGGCTAAGGATGAGCATCCGTCGAATGATGCGACTGAAGGCATGAACGATCAGAGCCTTGCGGCCGAAACAACCGTCGTGGACAACCTGGGAGCCACCGGCAACGGCGGCGAGATCGGCGTAGAAAAAGTCGACGGCGACGTCTTTAATCGTGGGGAAGGTAACGGGTTTGAGGAATTCTCCTCAAGCCCTAACCTTTTAAATCAACAACTTAATTTTAATTTACAAAACAAACCTCAAGTTTCTGAAAATTTAATTAACAGGTCCCTTTTATTTCATGGAGATTTAAAGGAACCCTTTCTTTTTTCTCAAAAACCCACTAAAGAACCAAAAGGTGTTCCAAACTTATCAAAGTGTGGGAAAGCAAATGTCGTAAAAGATTTTGAAGAAAAAAATAAATCTTGGATATTCGATTGTGGAGCAACCGACACAATGACATTTGACGCCTCGGACATTGTGTTACAATCCAAACCAGAAAAAACTCATATCCAAACGGCGAACGGGGGAGTTGTGGCCGTAAAAGGGGGAGGAACGATTGAAATATCTCCTACAATGAAATTGTCAAATTGTCTCTATATACCAAATTTGTCACACAAATTGTTGTCTATTAGCCACATTACGAAAGAGTTGAATTGTACTGTACTAATGCATCCAAATTTTTGTATCTTACAGGATATCAGGACAGGTAAGATCATTGGACGTGGCACTGAACGCCAAGGATTATACTATGTGGATGAAGTGACTCAGCAGGGAACTGTGATGTTAGCTCATGGAAGTAGTGATAGAGAAGCTTGGTTGTGGCATAGAAGACTTGGTCATCCATCAAACGGTTATTTACACCTTTTATTTCCAAAACTATTTCCTTCCAATAAACAATTGAATTGTGAAACCTGTGTTTTAGCAAAAAGCCACAGACATACATTCAAACCGAATAATACTCGGGTGGATAACCCTTTCTCCTTAATTCATTCGGATGTTTGGGGTCCTGCGGAAGTAAATGGGGGGCAAAACTTTCGTTATTTTGTTATATTTGTGGATGACTGTACTCGAATGACATGGGCATATTTCTTAAAACAAAAATCCGAAGTTTTTGAAAAATTCACAATGTTCTATACCATGATCCAAACCCAATTCCATAAACACATTCAAACCCTTCGATCTGACAATGGAGGAGAATTTGTTAATGACTCCATGAAACAATTCCTTCAATCAAAAGGAATTATTCACCAGACATCTTGCCCACACACCCCAGAACAAAACGGGGTTGCCGAACGGAAAAACCGCATTCTATTGGAAGTGACCCGAGCTATGCTTATTGAATCTCGGGTCCGTAAATCTTTCTGGCCCGAAGCTCTTGCTACTGCCACCTACCTTATCAATCGTCTTCCAACCAAAGCTCTTAACCTTAAAACCCCTATCCAAACCCTAACTGAATTCGTAAAACTTCCACCAATCCTCACTCTTCAACCAAGAATCTTTGGTTGCTCTGTCTTCGTTCACATACCTAAAACAAACCGAAGCAAACTCGACCCATGTGCCGAGAAATGCGTATTTGTGGGATATGGAGTGAACCAAAAAGGATACCGGTGTTACAGCCCAGCCAGACGTCACATGTTCACAACTATGAACTGTGACTTTCTGGAGACAGAATTCTTTTACAATTCCCAACATAGTGGTCAGGGGGAGAAAGAACATATTGACACACTAAGTTGGTTAGAAAGGATTCCGTCAGCACAAGAAGTTGACCACAGTTCCCCAAATGAGTCACTGACTTCCATTCAATCCGGCATAAGTGTCACCGAACAAGGTCAACCTAACCTGACATCCGAAGTAAGCGACTCTTCTTCCGAACAAAGTCAACCTAACTTGACATCCGAGGTAAGTGACACTTCTCCCAATCATGAAAATAATGATGTGTCAGCCGATTGTAATAACCATTTGAGTGAAACAGAAAATTCGAATATAAAAAATGTTGAACAGGAAACACCTGGAGGATATGTCCTGCCACCACGTGCAAATAGAGGAATACCTCCGAAACGGTACTCCCCAGAAAAGCAGACCAAAGGCGCAAGATATCCAATAGCAAATATAGCAAATGGCAATTTATCTAGTCAGGCTAAATCCTTCACCTCTGCCCTTTATATGGAAGAAATACCAAATACTGTGGAGCAAGCTCTAAGGTCAAAGAAATGGGAAGATGCTATGAAGAGCGAGATGGATGCTTTGGTAAAGAATGACACATGGGAAAAATGTTCCCTTCCAAAAGGTAAAAAACCCGTTGGGTGTCGATGGTTATTTACCATTAAACATAAACCAGATGGGACGGTTGAAAGATACAAAGCTCGGCTAGTAGCTAAAGGGTACACTCAGACATATGGGATCGACTATTCAGAAACTTTCTCTCCAGTTGCCAAGATTGACACAATCAGGGTTCTGTTTTCGGTGGCTGCGAATAAAGGGTGGCCCTTACATCAATTTGATGTAAAAAATGCCTTCCTGCATGGTGAACTACAAGAAGAAGTATACATGGATGCTCCTCCAGGGTTCCAAGAAGATTTCAAGACTGGAGAAGTGTGTCGATTAAAGAGATCATTATACGGGCTCAAACAATCCCCCAGGGCTTGGTTTGGCAGATTTACTCTTGCTATGAAAAAATATGGTTATAAACAAAGTAACTCTGATCACACTCTGTTCCTCAAACGGAGAGGTGGTCAAGTAACTTGTCTCATTATTTATGTTGATGATATGATAATTACAGGAAATGACGAAGAAGAAATGTTGAACTTAAAGAAAAGATTGTTTAAAGAGTTCGAAATGAAAGACTTGGGAAGACTCAAATACTTCCTTGGAATAGAAGTACTCAGATCCAAACAAGGCATCTTCATATGTCAAAAAAAGTACATTCTTGATCTATTGGCGGAAACTGGAATGTTGGAATGCAAACCCGCAGACACTCCGATGATGGTCAACCATAGACTCCATATGGTTGAAGGAGCAGAACTTGCAGACAAGGACCAATATCAAAGAATGGTCGGGAAGCTAATTTATCTCTCTCATACACGACCAGACATAGCATATGCAGTAGGGGTGGTAAGTCAGTTCATGCATCAACCGCAGGTGACCCATATGGAAGCTGTCTGGAGAATCATTAGATATCTCAAAGGAACCATTGGTCATGGTGTCCTCTTCAAATCAAATGGACACCTTGAAATCCAGGGATATACAGATGCCGATTGGGCTGGGGATAAAGGAAACAGAAGATCCACTTCTGGCTATTTTACTATGGTTGGAGGAAATCTAGTCACTTGGAGAAGCAAGAAACAAAAGGTAGTGGCCCTGTCAAGTGCTGAAGCCGAGTTCCGCGGAATCTCTCGTGGTGTAGCTGAAATATTGTGGATTCGGAAGCTGCTAAGAGAAATTGGTTTTACCCCAAATAAATCTAGTAAACTCATGTGTGATAATGAAGCCGCAATTCAAATATCAGAGAATCCTGTTCAACATGACCGAACAAAACATGTTGAAATTGACAGACATTTCATAAAAGAAAAGTTAGAGGCAGGCATAATAGAGCTTCCTTTCGTTTCGTCAAAAGATCAACTCGCAGATATCTTAACAAAAGCGTCAGTGTAAGAATTTTCAGCGATTGTTTAGCCAAGTTAAGTATTGGAGATCCCACTACTTAACTTGAGGGGGAGTGTTGGAATGGAAAGTCAGAATAGAGAAATTCATGGGGTTCTTACTGTGCCTTAGCTGTCAATTAGGGAAAAGGTTGTCATTGTTTCCTTTCTTGCTTACTTGTTACTCCTATATATTGGGGTGTCTTCTACATTGTAAAACATAACAAACAATTCAATCTTGTTCTTCAATCTCTTATAGACATCTCTGTTATCATTTCTATTATGTTGAACAGAAAGCCTCAGCCACCCTTTTATGTTTTCTGTTATTGTTTTGCTTTTGTTCTTCTTCTCTGGTTGTAATTCGTAATTTTATTTAGCATTTTAATTGTTTTGTGAACGGTGTTCCTACATTGTATACTAGAATGGTTGAATGGCAACTAGCGGGGCTAGCTCTTCAATTTAAGGAAAAACAAATGCAAATACTAAAGAAACAAAAAAAGGGAAGATGTATAGGAAGGCGCGAGTTGCATGTAAAACAATCGGAAATACATAACTGACGTTTGAATAACCAAACAAAACAATTTATGAAAGGCAAGATTCAAACTAATATTCCTAAAGAGAAGCTACTTTTATTAATAAAAAAAAGTTCAATTTAGTAATAAAAGAAGTTTACAAAATAAAACATGTTTGAACGCGTTATGCCATGTTGAGACAATATTTTTTTAAAACTTGAATGAGAATGATCGAATAACCAAACAATTCAAGAAATATATAATCAAATATAGAAACTTAAGTAAATGTACCTTTATAAAAAAAAAGTTAAAAAACGAGCTTTTTTTAAATTTTTTCAACCTGTGGGGTTCAAAGCTGGTTGTGCCAAAGAAGTGGTTTACTAAAATTTTACAAGAGAAAGAACAACCCCTACATCACATTAAGCTTTTTGTTTTAATCAAATTACGCTTAAATATGTATGGGAAATTGAAATCTGGAATTATGGAAAAAAGGAAAATAAATTCATTGAAAGGGAGTCGAACCCGGGTCGACACTTTACGAAAGCTTTGAACTACTACTGCCGTACTGCGTAAACGTTTTTATTAACTTTAGCCGAACATATTACATATAATATTAAAAAGATGTCAAACTATCTAAAACCCTCGATCTTCTTTGACCCCATCCGATTTTTCGCTCCGTAGTGTAATTTTATACCCGTTCAGTCTGAACGTTTTTTATATACTTAGTCTGGCTCAGTCCTTTCTGGTCCCCTGACTTCAGGCCCCAACTGATTTTCAGTTCAAGTTTCGCCTCTGTATGTTCTGTATGTATGCAAAAGATCGACTTATTCGGTGATGGAGGGCCGATTTCGTCAAAGCCACGAGGGGGGCGTGATGTTCCCGCCCGGGAATTAAATAGATGTCGCGTAACTAAGCTGCAAGGATCTTTCTCCGCTCACTCTACCCATAAATATCATATATACTTGACCAAACACACCTTACTATCAATGTTATTAAAATTACAACACTTTGCACGCATGGTAGTTGCTAGTATGGCATGTTTCATGACCCGTTTATTTTTCACTGTTTTAGTGGGTATTATTGGATAGCTCAGTTTATGCATATGTGTTCATGTCCTTCTATTTTATTCGCTTCACTTTGAATTAACTAATGTATCATCCTAGAAATGTCTGATTCTTGGGTTGAATGTGAAGATGATCATATAGTTATGGTGTTACGAAACAAATGCAACGATTTTTCTGAATGGATATGATGAGTACATGATCAAAGTTAACTAGGTTTTAGGAAACGTCAGACATTGGCCCGCGGATCTAGGATTTGCTTTGGATGAGGGCGAAAAATAGTTCTGTTATAGTGGGTTATGTCAAAATTCATCAGGTTAAAAATCGACATACAAACTACGATAATTATAAATTCAAACTCTCATTATGAAAAGATTATTAGGGGCATTTAAAAAAAATTCAAGACATTTTCTAAGCTTGGTAAAGAGTAAAGAGGCCTATGTTTTTTTTTTACTATCTTAATAAGAAAAAATGGAAAGAATCTTGACGTTCTGTGGAGGCCTTACATATGGCCGTTTGTTTTAGGGCTGCTAGAAATAGGCCCGGCCCCAACCTGCTTAGGATTAATCGGTAGTATATTATTAATATAAGTATTTTCATAAATTATATAATTTGTAAAACAAGAAATCAAGTTAAACCACGTTGGTCATTTTGAGATTAGAAGTGAATTGTACATATCTATCTTTGGACGTGTACAAGTAGCTAGGTGTGTACTTTGTATCATTGAGAATAAAGAACCGACAACTTCTCTTATAAAAATCCTTATCGCTAAAACATGTTCCATAAATTATTAATAACAAACATAAAGGAATATTTGTTCAAGTGTCCCATCTTCCATCTTTGGTTGATATCTTTCATTAACTAAATGTAGTATCCCATGCTGCTGACATAACGTATTATTATATATATTTATACGTTATAATTTGATTAAAGCGGTAGTTTATCATAAAACTTTATATCTAAAAAGCTATAAGCTAAGGATAATATAATTAATATAATATTTAAAATGACTAAAGGTTATATAAGTTGATTTAATAATTAAACAAAAGAAATTCAATGGAGATGGATGGATAGATTGTTATTTAAAATATAGGGAATAAAAATAATAAAAAATATCAATGGAGACAAATAAATAAATAAATAAATATATAAATACATAAATAAATAAATATATACATATATATTATCTTTTCATGATGTGTCACTTTACCAATATTAAGTGATGCTATAATACTATTATTAAGATAAAATGTTTATTAAGAAAAACACCACCTGTTTGAACTACAATTTGAAAATTCTGTTAAGAAATAAGAAATCTGGGTCAATTGCGACCGTTATTTTGTTTGTTAACCGGTCGTAACCTTTCTTTTGCGATTGATTTGCAATCGCTATGGCAGTCGTAAATATCCTGCTAAAGCTCTTTTCCGACCAAATTTGCAAGTGGTGCTAAGTTTGCGATTAGTTTTTGAGACTAATGAATCGGTCGTAATATTTGCGACGGTATCTTTTTGCGACTAGATTGCCACTGGTCTGTGTTATACAATCGGGTTGTGACCAGCTTTGTTTGTCACCGAGTTGCGACCGGAAATTTGTGATGTCTTGTGACTGTTTATCTTGTTTGCGACGAATATTGTTGCATTTTGATTACGACTGGCTTGTGATCGCTCGTAACTTTTTGTGACGACTGCTATCACAATAAAACTTTTAGCCATTTATCTAAACGTTAAATTATACAAACATTCAATTATTGAAGATACAAATTAAAACTTTAAATATCCAAAAAACCGAACATAAAAGTTTCAAATAAATATTCGATTTTATTTATTTGGATACGATTATTTTCTGGGCATTTCCAAAATCCGGATCAATTTAAACTGAGAACTTCTCTAATCGATCCGAATCTATCCAAATTCAATTCGGATGGAAGTCGGTTATGCCCGAATAAATCGTTTTAATCCAAAAAGTTGGATTCGGTTTATCTTCCCAATAGCAACAAAAATAAATAAATATAAAACATGGTTTTCCACATATCTATAAATCAAGGGTTCACAACCACAATAAAACACACAAAATTGAAACAAAAAATTCTTAAACGTAGGTGGAAAAAAGTCTTGAAAAATACACACATATGTCTGAATAACCTGAATGAATCATTTTAAAAAATTAACCATAGTCCTATACTTGTTAAAATGTACCTGAAGTTTCAAGGCTAATGGTCTGGCTGAAAATTCTTCCTTTTGGTCCTTGCTTGTACTAAATAGTATCCTTAATCTTCTCTCTTTCACTAATAATTTGCTCTCATTGGAGGAGGCATCATTAGTGGCATCATTACATTGACCTTCTTTCTCATGGATGATGTTCTCAAGATCCTCATTGTCGTAGTCTAATTGTATGTTTGAAACGTAAAAGTTAGTGGTACCTCTTACTGGATACATTTTTTTGCTCTTTGATAACCTCGGTGGGTAAAAAAAATTCTTATTATGATTTTGGGAAATTGGGGGATCTCATCATCATCATCATCAATGTACCGAAAATCGATAGCAAGAATGGATATTTTGATTCGGATGTCGTTTCTGGAGATAGAAATGGCGAGAGAAGACTAAAGAGAAAATGAAAATCTGTGGCTCCTAGGAATCACTCCTGTGTAAACCGCCCAAGATCCATGATGATGATGAAGCCGTTCGATAAAATCAAAGAACCGTGATAAAGATGAACTTTTGTTGCTGGATTAGAGAGAAATGAGTGAAGCGGAAGAATAGGGAGCGGGTATCGGTCAACGGAGATGTGGTTTTCCAGAGGTAACTGCAAGCCCAAAAAAACCGACGATTTAGAAGGGTCAGGATCAAAAATTAATCAGATCCGACGGCTGTTATTGAAAGAACGTGGATTAACTACCTGCTGAATTTAACAGTGTTATATAATATATAATGTAACAAATTAATATTGAGATATATAATATTAGGTTTTATACCTATTGATTTATCTTATTGTTGAATAGATTAAAAAAAAAGAGTTAATTAATATTTGCGACTCTGACGTTTGACACGTTTAATTACTTGAGTCAAACGTTTGAGACGTAAATATAGACATTGTAACTTATGTTATCCAATAAAATATTAAACTGAGACTCAACTTGAATTTCTTCGATTTGTTACCCGATTCATCGACCCGTTTGACCCATTTGACCGACCCAGTTAAACTGTTTGAGTCAAGTCGTTTTAACCAACCAATTCCCCGCCCCCCCCCCCCCCCCTAATAAAGAACCGTGATAAAGATGAAGTTTTGTTGCTGGGTTAGAGAGAAATGAGTGAAGCGGAAGAATAGGGAGCGGGTGTCGGTCAATGGGGATATGGCTTTCCGGAGGTAACTCAAAGCCAAAAAAAAAACAACGATTTAGAAGGGTCAGGATCAAAAGTTGATCAGATCCGACGGCTGTTATTGAAAGAACGTGGATTAACTAAATGTTGAATTTAACACTGTCATATAATATAGGTTGTGGCTATAGACACCCACCCCTTTATTAAAAACACACCATCCCCATGACCGTTTCATGTGAAACGATCGTTTTTAACAAAACGACCTCAATACGATGGGGGGGGGGGGGGCTGAATTTTAAAGATGTTATCGTCGCGACACGTCACCTCGTTTTGCCTGAAACGACCGTTTAGGATAAAACGACCATAGGAATTGGATTTCTCTAGTAAACTCACTTGGTTTCTCTATAACCACTCCATAATATATAATGTAACAATTTATTATTGAGATATATAATATTAGGTTTTATACCTATTGATTTATCTTATTGTTAAATAGATTAAAAAAAAGAGTTAATTAATATTTGCGACACGTTTAATTACTTGATTCAAACGTTTGAGACGTAAATATAGACATTGTAACTTATGTTATCCAATAAAACATTAAACTGAGACTCTACTTGAATTCCTTTGATTTGTTACCCGATTCATCGACTCGTTTGACCCATTTGACCGACCCAATTAAACTGTTTGAGTCAAGTCGTTTTAACCAACCAATTTTCTGCCCCCGCTAATAAAAAAAATCTTGGATCCGCCGATGGATGAATTTATCTCATGGTATCGTCCTACCCTCTTCCCCTTTATCTCCTTTTACATCCTTCATTTTCCTGCCGATCCATCGCTTCCCTGTCTCCATGGCCAGTTAATCTAAACTACCCTCCCAATGAACACCGTAATCCACATGATTACGGTCAAACTGAACTCTTCGATCAAATCAATGCTCACAAAACATCAAATACAGAATCAGCGATTAAAATTAACCTAAAAATATAAACAAATCTCCAATACCCAGAAAAATGGAAACTCGTAAACGAGGCTTAAGCATTCGGAAATCAAGTCAATATCCAAATATAATACCTATTTCATATGTACAACAATCGCAAAAAAGTGATAATAAATGGATCTTCATGAAACCAAAACAAAAGCAATCCATTAAAAAAAAAAGCAAAACCTCAATCTTCCAGCCACAGAGAGAGAGAGAGAGAGATAAAGAGAGAGAGAGAGAGAGAGAGAGAGAGAGAAGAGATAAGCAACTGATTGTACCGTGAAAATGGGTCTGTTAGAGACACCCCCTTAAAATTTGGCTGACACCCCTTATATAGGTGACTCTGTGACCTAAGAGTCACCTCTAGGGATAAAAAGCTCACATAATGCTCTAAGAGTCACCCCTAGGGTAGGTGTGGTCAAGAAAACCCTAAAAAACCCGCCCAAGTACACGAACTAACTACGAGATACCCACTACAATTTTTAGTGAGATGTGAGCTACTAAAAATTCTAGGTGACACAAAGGTCTCGAGGTGAGCTATAGCCAAGGTGAAATAAAGGAGTTGAGGTTGTGAGGTTCAGCTCAACTCTTCAGCTGAGAGGTCACATATTATGAGAAATTATAGGTGAAGCCGAGATCTCGGGGTCACCTATTATAGTAATACTAATTATTTTTATTATAATAATACTAATTATTATTATTATTATTATTATTATTATTATTATTATTATTATTATTATTGTTGTTGTTGTTGTTGTTGTTTTATTATTATTATTACATATAAATAAATAATACAAATAAAATATAAAGAAACCTTCAGGGTGACATAAGGATCTCGAGATGAGATATAGTACTCCTTTATGAGGTTCAGCTCACCTCTTCACCTGAGAGGTGACCTATTATGAGAAATAAAAGGTGACGCCGAGGTCTCGGGGTCAGCTAAAAGGCTCACATCTTACCTTTCAGGCTGCCTCTAAGGTCTCCGTGTGACCTATACTATCGCATCTCCTACATATTTTTACACCGTTACGGCGTTACCTGCATACACACACACATACAAACACATACTAATACGTTATCAAACCACACATATATATTCATACATACATGATAGACTTAATATAAGTTTATATATACATACATATGGTCACGTGGATACAACCTCATAAAAAACTTCGTTGGTATATTGTATGTACTACGTCCATATTTACATACACATACCAACACACTTAAATGCACAGACATATGTACATACAATATCAATATAAATAAGCTTAACTTACGTTCATATATGCATACATTACAATTTTACATGTATGTAAATATGCATACGGTAAGTAAACATATATAATAATTATTGTTGTTATATTATTAATAATAACTATTATTATAATAATACTAATTATTTTTATTATAATAATACTAAATATTATTATTATTATTATTGTTTTATTATTATTATTACATATAAATAAATAATAAAAATAAAATATAATGAAACCTTCGAGTCACCCATTGGTCTCCGTGTGACCTATAGGGTAGGAGTTTTAGTGGGCACCACTTTTATACGTGAGCTTTTGGGCTTAAGGTGATGTTTTCTTAGGGACACCCCACATATAGGTGACCTAATGACCTCCGAGTGACCTCTAGGTCAAGTGTATTTAAAAAAAAAGGGGGTGTCTCTAAGATTTCCCCGTGAAAAAGTGAAGCGCCGGGAGAGATTGGATTTTGTTGGATCGTGAAGTTAATCAGATGCCTCTTTTTTCTTTTTATGCCCATCTTGACCCTTATTTTACTTTTCTTGTTTTTACTTTTGCCCATTTAGACCTAATTCTACTTAACCAAAAACAGCCCATAAATCTAAAAGGGCTTGTCTATTTGTACACCCACTAAAAGACAAAAAATGCTATTTGTACACTCTTATATGGTGCGTATTGCCTTATATGGGGCGTATAGGCCCCTATATGGGGCGTATTGCCTTATATGGGGCGTATAAGGCTATCCCCCCCCCCCCCCCACGTTATTAAAATAGTCATAACTTTTTCATACGATATTATTTAAAAAAAAAATCGCACCATAATTCTAGTCACATTTTTATCTTGAATTTGAGTATAAGTTTGTTCGATTTGGAATTTTTTTATTTTTTTATGTTTTTCGACGTTTTTTTCAGATCTGGGTAATTTTTTAACTTTTTCTGGTAGTGTTTTAGAGCCATGTCAATTTTCAGATCTTACATGACTCTAAAACGCTACCATGACATGGCTTTAAAACGCTACTAGCAAAAGTTAAAAAAAAAATTACCCATATCTGAAAAAATGTTGAAAAACGTAAAAAAAAAATTTTAAATCGAACAAACTTATACTCAAATTAAAGATAAAAATGTGACTAAAATTATGGTGAGATTTTTTTAAAAAAATAATGTCGTATGAAAAAGTTATGACCATTTTAGAAACGGAGGGGAAAATAGCCTTATACGCCCCATATAAGGCAATACGCCCCATATAGGGCCTATACGCCCCATATAAGGCAATACGCCCCATATAAGGGCCTATACGCTCCATATAAGGCAATACGCACCATATAAGGGTGTACAAATAGCAGGACCCATCTAAAATAAAAGTCCATTCCAGCCCAATTTTATGCTCGCAGGTCGGGATTGCCAGGCATACTTTTATGTTTAGGATCGGGATACAAAACAGGCTCTAACTCAAGGTCAGTGTGAGCAATGATTATATGTTTTAAAGGAAGAGCATCAAGAGTCAAGACCTTAGTGCCGTTTCATCAAATAAAACCAAGGCTTCTTTTGAGTTGCGGCATGCTCATCATGTCTCGTTTGATGTGATTTCCATTATGAACAAGTTGGAACATTTAAATAGTACATTTATTCTACCTAAGCCTGTTTAATACTCTACTTGGTAATTAGCTAAAAGGACATAGGTTATCCTTTGATGACAACCCAAAAAGGGCGGCTAATCCTCTTAATTTGGTTCATGACCTTTGGGGTTCATCACCGATCACCTCAACTCATGGGTTTTGGTATTATGTTGCGTTTGTTGATGACCATTCAATATTTACGTGGGTTTATCCACTAAAACGAAATATGATTTTGATGGCATATTGGTGGTTTTTACAAAATTTGTTCAAACACAATGATGTGGTCAGGTCGATGCTCAGTGGCCAAAAGAACTAAAGAGTGAATTGAGAAGAAAGGGAACCAGATAGAGGATACGAACTGTGATCAATTTTCTGCTTACTTCATTCTCAAATTACACACACTTAAATAGGAAAATACTAAATAACTACCCACTACCTGACCACATGGATGGTGGTGGGGAAACCACCCACTATCCTTTATTGTTGACCACACCTACTAATATTATATTATGATAATAATAAAAGACAATGAAAGAAAAATAACTTGCAAGCAATCCCATGCATACGTGACATGTATTTGTACATATCACACAATTATCTCGAAAGATAAAAAATTCAATCCGATGGTGGAACATAATTTGCAAATCATCAAGTCAAGTATTTTTTTTTATTTATTTATTATTTATTTTTATTTTTATTTTTTTTTGAAGAAAACAACACTCTCCATAGCCCGTACACACCCCCAACAAAATGGTCGTCTGGATCGCAAACACAGACACGTCATCGAAACGGGGTTGGCATTGTTGTTTAACGGACAAGTTTCTCCCACCTTTTGGGTTGAAGCTTTTAGCTCGGGCGTTTATGTTATAAATTGTCTACCAACCAAAGTTCTTTAAAATAAATCAGCTTTCCAACAATTGTTTTCTCAAGCACCAAATTATGAAAATTTTCAAACCTTTGGGTGTCGCGTGTTCTCATACTTACGAGACTCTGTGGCTCATAAACTAGCACGTCGAAGCCTCCCATGTATTTTTTTGGTCTATAGTTCTCAATATATATGTTTCAAGTGGTTTGAGCCGTTCTCTAAACGGTTTTACATTACAAGGCATGCAAGATTTGATTAACAAAGTTTTCCATTATCTGAAAAGGAATTGCAATCCCACTTGTCGAAAATTGTGCTAACAAATTTTTTGGATGATGCTAAAAGCCTAAAACTGCATTTGAAGACCCAGCCCAACAAATGACTAGTAGCTAAGCCGGTCCACATACCCAGTCCATATATGCACGTTATGTCCCACAAATGATCCACATACCTCTTCTAACCCATTGCCTTCAGCCCAAACAAATAATCTACCCAGCCCAGAAGCTTCTCCCTTGAACAACCATTCGAGACTTCGAGTACCTAACTCGAGCAACTAACTCTTACTTTTAAAGTAACTTACATGTATGGTGTGTTATTGAAGAAAAAGGTTGACCTAAGTTCGATAAATGCGTGATCTAAATGAAATTGAAAAATATATAATCATTGAATACCAAATCCATTCTTTGGGTTAAAAATGACCAAGATTGATATATAATATATATAAAAAATGACCAAGATTGATATATAATATTTTATAAAAAAATCCATTAACTTACGGCCAGGGGTGTCGGCTCCTTCAGTGTGAAGGATAGGGCTTATCCTCCTATGCGGGCTAAGTGGGTGTTGTTGACTTTAGTTTGGCGGCTAGAGGCTTGTCGGCCACTAAAGATGCCTTTTAGCTTTCATTTCTTTCCATAAAAAATTTCAATGATTGTTTTGCCGGCTACGGGCGTCCTCTTAGTCATCATCCTTACGTAACAACTTCCAATTAGATAAAATCATTTTATGAGCTGAAAATCAATGACAATTTTATTTAAAGAAATTTGGTTAAACGGGTCATTTTGATGATTTTTCCTGTATTTAATAAATTATAATTCAAAAGTTATTCACATTTTATAATAATATGAATTTAGAAGAGTTTTAGTTGAACATTTAAAAAATTTATTCACATTTTATATCACACCCCAACCGACGGCGGAATTTACGTCGGGGCATGATGATTGTCTAAATGCTCATGACACTAATTAAAGTTTCAATACTTAATCATTACCAAATTCCAAGTCTTACAATAGATTCAAATACACATAACATAACATACTGATAGAGTTTGATTTATTTAATCTAGGTCCAAAGCATCCTAGATGTAGCATCAAGTATAGTTCACACTGCATGTCCTGAAACATGTATAAAAATAGAGAGTGTCAACTAAAAATAGTTGGTGAGTAAACATAAGTTTAGATATATATATATATAATAGTTTGAAAGCGATTCATATGTCAAATGTAGACTCATGCATGTATGAATAAACAAATATTGCATAATCAAACCTTGATGACTAGTGTCCGTAACTCGAAAGTTACGCTTAGCTTGAGTTAGGTTTCAATCACCCGAATGCCAAACCGGTCAAATTCAGGTGGGTTGTCAGTCCAATGGATCTATCATTGTTACCGTAGGCTTTGTATTGTTAATGATTACACTGATGAATGATGAAACAAAATAGTTTGACATATAGCATTTAATCACACATAGACATAGAATGAAATCGCATGGTTTATAAAATGAATAAAGAATTGCTATTTGAATATGTAAACTTCACAACACGAATCACCCTTTGAATGAATCACCATGCAAATGGTAACACAGATTGATCATTTAATGCCACAATGCAAATCACCATTCGAATAAATCACCAATGAATCACCATTCAAATGATAATGAGAATTGATCATTTAATACCACAATGCAAATCACCATTTGAATGAGTCACCATTCAAATGATAATGAGAATTGGATATTTAAAACTATATATTGTCATAGGATACATGTTACAACCCCAAAATGATAAAGTGAAAAAGGGGTAAAGAATACTCACGTAAGACAAGCAAGGAGAAGGAATGTAGTAGGAGAATGTTGAATCCACTCGTGAGTCTTCAAAAGGTAGATAATTTCTTTATGTCGTGGAATTGGAAGGAGAAATAGATATATTTTTGTGAGCGTTTTTGAGAGTAAGAAATGAGTTTCGGTGTGTTTATTTTTGGTTCAAGCATGTCGTATTTATACATGAAATCTTAGCCTTTGGTAATCCTTGGTATCACTTGGTAACACTTGGTAATCCTTGGTAACACTTTGTAATCCTTGGTAACACTTTGTAATCCTTGGTAACACTTGGTAGATCTTGGTAATCCTTGGTAATCCTTTGGTAATCCTTTGGTAAATCTTGTAATCATTGGTAGATCTTGGTATAGGTTTAATATTTGAAATGGTTTATTTATAAAAAAATAATCGATGGATATATTTATAAAACTATATATATATATACTTTTAATCATTAGTATTTTTACAATTATTGTATAGCGTTGGAGTTGTCAAATGATTATCACCATTGGTTTCGTGAGTTGACTCGGGTATGACCTTAACATGCATAATATATATATATATATATATATATATATATATATATATATATATATAAATATATATATTACATATAAAATGGAACGAGCAAAAAAAAAAAGAATTTCATGATTTGCTTGAATAAAGATTGAAATTACATGGATAACTGAAACGGGTCGGGTTACAAATATGGAAAATAGACGGATGTCACATTTTATGGGTTCTTTAAGTAAACTTTATGTTTAGTCATTATGGTTTGGTTTAAATAACGGTTTTAGTCTAGAATTTAATATTTCATTTTTCTAATCACTATGGTTTATAATTTGCCCAAGAATTGATAGTCATTTTCATCCATGTGGTTTTCGCCATTTCCATTCAAAATCATCTTTTCTTCGGAATCCCCGACGTTTCAAAATTTTGTCATGTTCATCCATATCATTGACACCATCCGTATTTGTTAAATTTAAAGTGATGGTTACTTATGTAAATTAACATGAACCTAATTTTTAATCCCATTTTATAGCAATTTTCATCCCTAGGGGTTGGTGGTTTTTCACCATTTTATTCAAAATTTTAATGTTTAAAGGTTGTCATTTCATCCAAATTGTTAACACCATTCATATTTATGTTAAATGCCCATTAAATTTAAGGTTATTTATGTCAATTAACAGACGCCTTATTTTTTATCCCCTTTATTTAATCACCAGTTGTTTCCTTTAAACACAAACACCACAAGATCAAGACTTTAATTTCTTGAACCTTAATACAAGATCGAAGCTTCAATTTCTCCATGATTCTTTGCTCATGTTGTTCCACAAGCTATGTTTACTCGTCATGGACATTCAATAACCATGGTCGTTTGTTTTTTGTTGTGGAAGAGAGGTAAGTTCTCAAATCCAGCTTCGTGATTTGGATTTTTTCACACAATTCACAGGGTTATTGGATGTCTATGACATGTGAACATAGCAGGTAGAACCACATGTGCAGAAACCCGTAAAGAAATTAAAGCTTCGATCTTGTGTCAGAGATCATGAAATTAAAATCTTGTGGTGTCATGGTCAAAGGAAATTGACGAGATTAAATAAAGTGGATACAAAATTAGGCCACTATTAAGTGAGATAAATAGTCCTCACTTTAGTAGGTATTTAATGGAAATACGTATGGTGTCAACGATTTGGATGAAAATGACAACTTTTTGAAATGCTAGGGACACAATGAAAAAACCACCAAGCTATAGGGACACAATGACTATCAACTCGGACAAAAAATTATGCCGATGTTAATTGACATAAATATCCCTTCTTTAATGGGCATTTAATGGATATGGATGGAGTTAACGATTTGGATATAGATGACAACTTTATAAAATGTAAAGGAATCATATGAGAAGAAAAACGATATTGAATGAAAATGACAAAAACCACCAACTACTAGGGAGAATATGACTATTAACTCAAATCAATTATACGATTTAACAGATTACAATGCATTAATAACTTATACTTTAGATGAAAAGACCAAAATGCCTTTGGACTTAACAGAAGTTCTTTAACGGAGTTAGTGTTTTATACTGAATTTGCAATAAACTCGGGACCGAATTTGTAATTTACTCTAATAGATAACTTGTGATTTGTTTTTTAATGAACAAATTTTTATTGAAAACTAACGAGAAGCTAAAAGAAGATACCAAAATTTTAAAAAGATACAAAGAATAAGAATACCATAAGTCCCGGTTAAGGTTGGAATGTGAAGATTTATGTTTTAACCATGAGAATGAGTTTGCTTTGACGTTGTGCAATATTCTTTCCGGGTGAGTGTTGAGGGCCTTGAATTACTTGTCATTCCGAGCTTTCCACAATTCCCAGAGCGTTTAAGGATCTCCTTTTGTGGGTTGGCTGACAACAATAAAAGTGTGTATATATAGAGAGAGAAAGGTTCAAATGAGAAGTTTATTTTAAATAAGAAGGATAAGAAGGATTTTCAGCCATTGGATTTTGATCTAATAAAAAAGGAAGGAGGGATAGTTCTAGTCTTAGCAACTTTCACATACGACATTATTTTATTTTTTAAAAAATACAGCATAAAAACGAGCATTTTTTTATCTTTAAAACGAGTATAGTGTTGCTATATAAAAAAATTTAAAAAAAAATATTCTTTCGATTTTTGACACAATGTTCAGATCATTGTGTCATTGTGTCGTCGTGTCAAAAGTATATATAGTGTTGATATATATAAAATTAAATATTCCTTCGGTTTTTTACACTATATGACACAATTATCTGAACATTTTGACACAATATGACACAATGATCTAAACATTTTTTGTTCGGATCATTGTGTCATTGTGTCATTGTGTCGTCGTGTCAAAAGTATATATAGTGTTGATATATAAAAAATTAAGTACTCTTTCGGTTTTTGACACTATATGACACAATCATCTAAACATTTTTGACACAATATGACACAACGATTTGAACACTTTGACACAATGACACAATGATCTGAACATTTTGATACAATCAAAAGAGTAAAAAAAAATTTAATTTTTTATATAGCAACACTATACGCGTTTTAAAGATAAAAAAACGCTCGTTTTTACGGTGTAATTTTTTTCAAAAATAATGTTATATCTAAAAGTTATGAAGCTTTAAAAAATGAGGGAAATTTGATAAAAAGTCAATAATGCCCTTCCATCTATTGTTTTCTTTAATTTTTTTATCTAATTTTACATAGAAAAATTTTAGGCCATAGATCATCATTTAATTGAAGATCTAATGGCTATGATTCTTTCTTATTTAAATTAAATTTCTCACAATAACCTCACCCTATATATAGATAGATACATGATTTATAAATTACACCCTTAATCTATAAAATATTAACAATGTAACATATCTATTCTAATACTAACACCATCAACAACTTATACCGAAATGTATGAATACATAATATTTTATTTGGGTGGGTTTGGGTTGGGTCAAGATACCTTAATAAAACTCTTATTCCTTTTAAGGTCAAGCATTCGCCTCGTTAAAAATAATTGGTATTTAGCGGTTAAAAAAACATAAAATAGTTTGCTATAAAATTTAGGGGTTAAAAAAACATAATATTTTAATTTCCTTTCAAGCAAATAGTTGCCACCATTATGGTTTCCTACTTGCCTCGAAAGCTCCAGCTCATCTTTTATTTATTTTTTTCTTTTTTGTTACAAATTTTTTTTCTTTTTTAAGTCAGAGACTCCCGGTTGATATGTGAAATCTCACCTCTCTTTTATGAGTTTCTCTCCCAATCACCTCCATACAAATTTCGCCTTATATTACTATTAAAGGGTCCCACTTGCTCATAAACTTCAAAGTAAAAATATATATTCAACTTCTTGATTTCTTCCCCTTTCCAGATCTGATCTGATCGATGAGATGAACTAAACCCAATTCACTTCTGGGTTTTTCTCATCTATCATCGAATCGCAAAACCCATCAACCAATTGTAATCGTTTCAATCGACCAATCCGTTTACGGTATGGGCGTCCAAGAAAACGGGAATGGGGATTTGGGCCTCTCCGGTGTTCCCCTTGGAGCGAAAAACAAATACAGAAGAATGGATTCCGAGCTGACGGATTACGGCGATGATGATTTGGAGGTTGTACCGTACAAACAGACACAAGAGGAGCGGAGCTCGAGTACGAGGAAGTACGTGTTTGCCTGTGCTGTTTTTGCATCTCTCAACAATGTTCTCCTTGGCTATGGTACTTTGAATAATTTTGATCCTTTTCTTATCTCTTTCTTTAGAGGCTTGTTGTAGCCGACAGGAAAATGTACAACTCTTTAAACCCGTGTTACAACCTTTTTTTCTGGGCTAGATTTAAGGTTTGACTTTCTTGATTCTTCAACCCCTGTTCGAAATTGGTCTTTGATTTAAGTTATAAATCCCCAAATCGAAAAAGATTCGATCTTGATCGAAACTGCAAAGATTCATGTCATCATGTGAGTCATGTCATCTAATTAGTGTTTTAGTCGTCAGCTGTTTTACGGCATTGGTGTTTTTAGGTTACGGGACATAGATACCAAACTTGCCTAATTTGACGGGAACGTTAAATGCGTTGGGATGCTTGTTAGGTAATTGTGCAGGATTCTTCTTTCTGTCAATCTGGTAGTTATGAAGAAAAAAAACTAGTTTTAGGTTACATAACATAGGCTAGGCTGTTTTGATTGAGCCGATTAAATGTTACATTCCCTTATTTCATCACCCAAATAAATGTTACATTCCCTTATTTCATCACCCAAAAACTTAATTTTTGATAGAAAAAGCGTAGAAAAAGCTATTTTCTATGTATTTCCGACCAAGTAGCTTTTGGTCGGATAACCACTTGCGGAAAAGATTTCCTATTTTATTACTAAGTTTGTCGATAATTTGTAGGAAATGTGAAGGACATTTCCGACCCTTTTTATGGAGTTAAACATTCATGGGTAATCCGTTGGAAATTTTAGCCGGCTTTTTTTGTCGGGACTTGATCGGAATTGCGTACGACATTTTTTCAGTATAATTAAGTTTACATCGAAATATTAGGTAACGGGCAACAAGCTGTCGTCTTGTTGATCCTTTTTGAATAGTAAGACTACTCTTTTTAAGATTACGTCTATAGATATTGGGTCATAACATTACCATGCATGCATGACCTATTAAACTTTACTAATCAGCTCCACGGCCTCTGGCGCATAAAATACTTTATGCAAAAGTATAAAAAACAAACGGTATAAACACGTGTCTGGTATTTGTCTGAAAATTTTCTAGGAAAATTATTAGTTTTCTAGCAGTTTTGATCCGAATCTTGATTAAAGAATTGATGTGAATTTCAGATGTGGGTGTTATGAGTGGAGCAATCATATTTATCCAAGAAGATCTAAAGATTACAGAGTTTCAAGAAGAAATACTCGTTGGTATCTTGAGTGTGATCTCCCTTTTAGGCAGTCTAGGTGGTGGCCGTGCTTCTGATGCCCTGGGTCGCAAATGGACAATGGGGATTGCTGCAATTGTGTTTCAATTTGGGGCACTTATAATGACTTTAGCTCCCAGCTTCCAAGTTCTAATGATCGGCCGTCTGTTTGCCGGAATCGGGATCGGGTTTGGTGTCATGATCGCTCCGGTTTATATCGCGGAGATTTCACCCACCATTTCGCGGGGCTCGTTCACTTCCTTCCCTGAAATATTCATCAATCTTGGGATTCTGTTAGGGTACGTTTCGAACTATGCGTTCTCGGGGTTCTCCGCGCATATAAACTGGCGGATAATGCTCGCGGTTGGAATCCTTCCGTCGGTGTTTATAGCGTTTGCTTTGTGCATTATCCCGGAGTCTCCCAGATGGTTAGTGATGCAGAACAGAATCGATGAGGCGAGATCTGTGCTGCTGAAAACGATCGATATTGAAGCGGAGGTGGAGGAGAGATTAGCGGAAATCCTCAAGGCTGCTGGAATCGGAATCGAAGAAGGCGAGAAACAGGAAGAGAAAGCGGTTTGGAGGGAGTTACTGAGTCCATCTCCTTCACTTAGAAGAATGCTAATCACCGGATTCGGAATCCAGTGTTTCCAGCAGATCACTGGAATCGACGCGACTGTTTACTACAGCCCCGAGATCCTCCAGACCGCCGGGATTCAAGACAAGTCAAGACTGTTAGCGGCAACTGTGGCTGTCGGGGTAGCGAAAACAATATTCATTCTGGTCGCGATTGCACTAATCGACAAAGTCGGGAGAAAACCGCTACTATACGTGAGCACAATCGGAATGACCGTTTGCTTATGCGGGTTAGCCATCAGCCTTTCGGTTTTCAAAGGAACGTCTCTCGGCGTGGCATTGGCGATTCTATCGGTATGTGGGAACGTAGCCTTCTTTTCGATCGGAATCGGGCCGGTTTGTTGGGTTATAACATCGGAGATCTTTCCGTTACGTCTTCGAGCTCAAGCATCTGCGTTAGGGGCGGTCGGGAACCGGGTATGTAGCGGAGTGGTGGCGATGTCTTTCCTGTCGGTTTCTCGTGCGATTTCGATGGCGGGAACCTTCACCATATTCACAGTGATCTCTGCATTTTCGGTTGCTTTTGTTTACAAGTTGGTACCGGAGACAAAAGGGAAGTCATTGGAGCAGATTGAGTTGTTGTTCCAAAAGGATCGGAACTGGCAAGAAGAGGAAGTGGAGTTGTCGGATACTCAGCTCTTGGTGCAGCAGAAAAACGAGTCGATTGAGGTTTGAGAAACTAAAGTATTCTTGCCAATTTTAGAAAGTTATATGTAGTAATGGATCATATACCATATGCATAGATAGGAAGTTGTACATTGATGTCACGTTTTATTTTTCCGAATTGGTGTTCGTATTGTTGTCAGATAAAGACCAGAGAAAGAGAATATGTCCATGTAGAAGAAAAGTTTTTGTGGGTTATTTTATAATTTGTTATAATGGTTGAAACAAATATTATATGCCATCATATCTTTATTCCGTAACTAGATTTACTATCTTTATTTTGTTAAGAGGATAATCCAGGTATATAAAAGAGTTGCATTGTTAAAGTATAATTTTAAGAAAACGAAAATAGAAAGACATTGTTTAAAGATGTTAAAATAAGAAGCCAAATGCTCAAAGTATTAAACTTGAGATTAAAATGTTATGTTACACGGCTCTACTTATTACACTACAAACTCCCATTAAAATTAAAAGACAAATGCTCAAAGTAACAAATTTAGAACCTAAACGTTAAGTTACACGGTTCTACCAGTTACACTACCAAGTAATGTGCTAAATGCGTTGCGTTTAGAAAAAAGTATAAAGATACACATTTACAATCACCTAAAAATTTGATTTGCAGTTGATTCTAAGTTACATTTAGAGTGATTTGTGTGATCTTGTTACCATGTTTGACATTTCTTGTTTCCAACGTCTTTTAACCCTAGATTAGTCTCAACATATAGTGAGAATTATACATGTAATTCCTCGTCATGGGTGTGAGATGCAGAACAATAAAGAAATCGTTGGTTACATCATGTGGACGTAGACCAGTTAGGTTGAACCATGTAAATTTCTTATGTTTTTCATCTTTACCTTTTTTGCATATTTGATTGTGTGTATGTGTGAATACCTGAATCCCTAATAAGTGGTATTTATTAGGGATACCACGTGGAGATACCTCTGTATGTTTATTGATTGTCGTTCTTGAAGGTAGAATTTTTTAGGATGTTACTGACGAATTTATTAGGGATACTGGTTAGACTGACGAATAATGTTCTTGATGTTACGTGCATGGGTGAAATTGATTAGAAGACTTCACCCGGTTCATGGACTTTGAAAGATGTCCAGGTGATTCCAAGCTTGAAGAAGCGGTTAATTTATGTCGGTCAGTTCGACGAATAGAGACATAATGTGAAGTTTAGAAACATGTAGTGGAGGATGATTAACGGAAACCTAATCATAGCTCGAGGAATGAAACCGGGTTCATTGTACATGGCCAGTCTACCGTCTGAGGGAGTAACCGTCCTAAATCAGATAGAAATCAAACTCCGGTTCACAGAGTCTAATGGATAAAAGAATTTTTATTTTAAAGGAGATAAACCCATAGCCATAAGTAATATTCAGGTGGCACATTCTAAGAAAGGTTCAGCGAAACAGTTCAGAGTTTCTCGTGGCAGTGGGAGCACTAGTAGTCAGCCATTCAAAGATTCGGTCTGAGTTACCAGACAGTGCTTTAAGAGAACCAGCATTCCAACTGTCAAAGTCTCTCCTTAGAATTACCTGCTTTATATGGAGATTATTTGTTCTCAGGTTATCTCAGGATCTGGAATTTCGAGAAACTGTGAGCCGATAGAGACAGAGGAAAAGTTAGGGGCAATTTCAACCGTGATTGATGTGTTGAAGCTTGGTGGAGCTTCAACGGGCCTTTAAGTTAACTGCTGAGAAGACTGCTCCAACCAGGAGGTTTGGGGAATACTACAAGAGGTACAAGCGTTCACATCGGATAACAATTTGAAGATAATCAAGCATCCAAGTGGTAGAATGTTAGGTTTTGGTGTAGGCTTAATCGGGCCTATTTTTGGGCAGAATGCGAGATTGATCTGCAACTGATTTTAAGCCATATTTACAGTGATTTGTTGTGATCTTATTTCCATGTTTAACGTTTCTTGTTGCCAACATCTGTTAACCGTAGATTAGTCTTTATATATAGTGATCATGGTTCTTGTCATTACTTATCACGAGTGTGAGAGTCAGAACACCAAAGAAATCCCTGGTTGCAACCTGTGAACGTATGTCAATTTAGACCGAACCACTTAAAATCCTTATGTTCTTCATCTTTTCTTTTCAACGGGGTTGGTTGTGTGTATGCAGGTGTATACTCCAATCACTAACAATTCTCACTTTAAAATTATACAGCTTATAGCCCAGTCTTATACATTGTGTACATGATAGTGTTATCGCTCCTTCGAGGTTGAGAGTTTAAATATCATTATGGATGTATACACATAGTGGTGGTCCTCCCCTTAAAATTTAGAGTTTGAGGTCTTTATGAAAAATAATATATAGAGTAGATGGTGTGTAAGTTTACCATTCTATAAAAAAACTAATAACCGATTAAATCTAACATATAAACCAAAATAATATAGGTTGTAAGTAGATTATGTACTTAGTTTTCGGTTTAGGTTTAAACCTAAACCGAAACCGATTTAGATTTAGGATTCCATGAATCTTTGAAACCAATGAAACCCAATTTATATATATTAAAATTTTGGTTGAAAGTCCGTGTCTTCAGTTACTATTCATATTGTAGCCAATAGCTATGTGTCATGTCTGTCGCTCAACCAATCATTAAGTACCACTTAACTTTCTTTGCCACTTAAGTATGATAGTTAACCTTGGTTGTCAATTAAGTAAGACGTGTATCTTATATGTTTAGGTGGCTTTTTCTCTTATGACACGTAACTTAAAATCCTTCCCCTTATTACACGTATCTTTCTTTTTCAATTTCTCTTTCTTCAATTTCAATTTGCTTATTGTCTTCCGTGTGGAGACTCTCTCTCTGCATTCTCAATCCACTGTCTTCTCCGGTTAGTTTTTCTTCTTGGTTCGGCGCTACATATGTCTCATGTTTGATTGCATTTGTCTCACGTTTTGATTCTGGCGAATCATCTGTTTGGCGTTTTGATTGTAGATGTTGGTTTAGGGTTTGTAATAGTTTTATTGCGGCTGTTGGTTTAGGGTCGCTCTGTTATTCTTCTGCTGGCTTCATTTCCCGTTAATTTTATAGACTATCACCCTGAATTGTATTTTACTCCATCCCTTTGCGTTTTGTTTATTCTTCAAATTGTTGTCGTTTTGATTTTTCAGTACTTAATTTTAGGACTGTGAATCTTAATTGTATTTTATACATACATCTCTTTGCTTGCACACCATGTGTTTGCTTAAATGTCTATTGTTGTTTAACCAAATATTTAGAGAATCGGGCATTTTGCATCATTAATGGACTTAGAGCATTTGATTTCCCCCCGTTGATGGAAGTTTGTGACACGTTTTGAAAGTTTCAAATCTTTTATGTCCAAAGTCCACCTGAAATCAAAAGCTTGAAAAAATCATGATCCTAATGTAATTACTATTTTCTAATTGACATTCTACTTTTCTGTTCATCCATTATTCATTATCAGAGTGCTACCAGTTCGCACGGCAACACAATTGCAACTGTTTTGCGATGTCTCACCAATGCTCCAAGGTTGCCACAACTTGATTGGGGACCAATCATTAGAAGATGCATGAGATATGGGGAACAAGTTTGTGTAAATGTCGTAGTCATGGACGAGACATGAACAATGCCCGTTATCTTCTTCAATGACAAAATGCAAAACATGCTTGGAATCAGTTGCAAATCATTAGTCATTGAAAAAGGCTTCGAAGACTCAAAGAAGATACCAACTCCAATGTCATCTTTTGTTGGGAAACTAATGAACATTACAGTCCGTCTCCGAGAAAACAACTCTGTAGTCATCCAGAATGCAACTTACATTAACAAAGCACAACCAGATGAAACACAACTGCTGCTTACAACTCCTGAACCAAAGACACCAGCAACAAAAGCTTCTAGGGCCAGGAATGAAGACTTCTCCAAAGACGAATCCGAGACTGTGAGAAAAGCAAAAAGAAGTCTGGAGTGACAAAATGGAAGTAACGTTTGAAGAAACAAAGCACTGGTGCAGTACATATTAGTACAGACAGCAGATGCTACACATTTAGTTAACATTTACTTTTGTAAATGCACAATGTTCTTTGCTATCAGCAAAAGAACATATGCATTTGTAGAAATTAACTCTCAATGCACTCCCATATAGTAGGGAAGAAACTGTCATTATGTAAACAAAAATACTATCATTTTGCTAATCTTGCTGCTAGATCCATAACATTCTACTCTTTTATGGTAATTGAATCGCCTACGACTTCTAATGATGGTGGCCCGCCGTAACGTATGGGCGGGTCACCATCTTGTTACATATATATCTCATCTACCCCATTTTAACCTTATATCTATTTATTTTTTTCCCCAATAAGCTATTTACACTTGACCTAATTCCAATTTTAATTTTAATAGATCAGCAAAAGAGCGCTCTTCATTGGCAACCCTATTTTATTTTAATTTTTTTTAAACAGCAAAGAAAACTTGAATAAACAAACGCGAGCCGGTTAGAAAAACTTAACCAAACAAGCAAAACAGTTATAAATACAATAAAGGATTGTCTAGCCAATTGCTAGACGACATAATAAAACACTTATTTCTAGCCGACATCCAATAATAAGAAAATCTAATAACCGAATCGAAAATATCAAAATTGTCTAAATCGTTTCTATTGTTGACGACCTCGTTGCGAAGCTTCCAAATTGACCACCAAGCACAACAAAAGATACCATCTAAAACCGCCTTTTTCTTCTTAGACAAAACCGAACCATCAAGTTTATCCAAAGTCTCCCTCGGATTCCCATTAAACCCACTGTCGAGCTGCAGCCAAGATTGCAGCTTGTTCCACAACGCTTTAGCCACCGAACAAAGCTCAAAAACATTAACTTCAACCCTTTGAAGCATCCGAAGTATATACTCATTTCTCTTGCAATCCATGCTCAATAAGGTTCTAAGTTGTAAAAGCCGCCTCCACACCACATGCTGCAAATGTGGCGTGAAGGTTCGTGGAAGAACCCAAACCCGTGAAAAAGATGTGAAGAAGACAAAGATATGAAATGGATGCATGGACACTTTTGGATCGAAGCGAGAGTAAAGAGCTTGGGTTGTGACACTTTAATGTGATTGTAACGAGAAAAAGACCCGCGCGTTGCTGTGGGTTGACATTTTTTATCATCATCCATTTATATAGTACCATAGTCATAGATATTACTATGAAATATGAAACGAAGTTAAGTTATCTTGAAAACACCAAACAAAGTTAACCGACTATTACATTACAAAAGCAAGTCATGTTACTGCCCCTTGAAAGCCCTTCATACGACATGAGATATGTGTAGTTCAAAGTAATACCTCATGTGTATTAATAGATCAACATGAATATCATGACGATCGTCAAAAGACTTAGCATGTAAGCAACCAAAATGAACTTTCACGGTCAATACAGTAACCAATACGCCAACGTGGAGGAAATAGTGCCATACCTGGGTACACCTCAACCACCCAAATTGATATATAAGGTAATATAAGGAATAAGGCAATCGAGAAACCAAGACAGTTGTACCAAATATCAATAACGCGCATGAAGCTTACAAAGAAAATGGCTCAGATCTTCATAGAGGTTGATAAGAAAAGGTAATTTACGGTTCTATGGCTGCAAAACTTATTGCCACGCCAAAATAAACCAAAATTACTTTGAACCCCAACTCAGAATAATCATCATAGCCTTATTATTATGTACCAACTTCTATTCATCAACTGATTATCATAGCAACAGTAGCCTTAAAGCCATAGAATGACCAATGTTCGGATATGAAAACAGGACCATCCAGATCCGACAGTGGTACATCCATAACATCACTGAAATCACAAAAGAAGTTGGTCAAATTGGATTCAAGACAACTAAATAAGAACCACCATTATTTTGCTGATGCTGCCATTTCTTCCCTAGCACTTTAACAGGCCACCCTCCTTGAATAAAATATCTTTAATTGATAAGATGCATCTTCAATATGATGATCACCTAACCGTAAAAGAAATATAACTTGATTTAAGAGGTAATTCTCCTTTGATATTGAGTCAAATCATATAAAAATAATCCCTGCAAAGAATTTTTCATCATATTAGTTTTGATTCATCTAGAAGGAAAAAAAAGATAGCCTTTTGAACTTTATACTAAACTCCATATGATTAGTTCTTTATCCATTTTGAAATTCATAACTAATTCAAATTGATTAACAAATTTGAAAAGATAGCATAAATAAAAGTCTGGTGTAGGAGTCTTTAAGCTAATCCATTTGTCACCAATTAAAGTGGACTAACATCAAAACTCATATGTAAATCAAAACCTCAAATCGCCCTTTCATTAGTATCTACTTTAATCTTTCATACTCAAATCCAATACCCAATATATTCTCAATCAAGAAACAAACTTAGAAAGCAGTGTAGACAGATCCAGAATATACGAACCAATATACATAATAATTCAAATCACTTTTAACATATGATATAGCAAAGATAAAGAATATTAAGTAACCAATTTTATATAGGGCCAGATAGTAAGACTAACAGTACACTAATATACAAAACAATCTTCAAAGATTAAGAAAGATGATGAACAGAAGCTCTAACTGTGAAGCAGGAGTACCAAATAAAACACCTGTATCTAAACATTCCCACAAATCAAGTTCACCAACATAGATTGGGGAAGAATTAACAAAGACATCAAGGACATTGAAGCCATAGCAGATTAGATGGTAGGAATCAGAATTACCTTAGATGGGCGCATCTTCGAGCGAGTCACGATCGGAGCAATATTAATCTCGCCGTCGCCGATCATGCAATCCTCTAGTTCCATCGCGATTTCTTAGGGTTTTAAAATTAGGGGAGCGACCTTCAAAATTAGGAAACGTCAAACTACGCATCGCACACCGGAAAACGGAAGCAACATCAACGTCAGCCGACGATTCCACCGGATCGTGTCAGAAACGACACAACCCTGACGTGTACGCCGGCGTCACGACGGAGCAGCAACCCATGGTAGCTACATCAACGTCGACCGGCGTTACCACCGGATGTTGACAGAGAAGCAACCCATTCGACGGTGAAAACCGTCAGCGGTGGCTGTGTATTTGTTCATCAAAGAAATCAGAGATGAACTTGAGAGAGATGAAGAGAGAAGGGTTAATCTCAGATCTGATTTTGAGATATAACTGGCACCTAAAAACCCAAGACAGCTGTACCAAACATCAAATATCAATGACACGCGTCAGGTTTACAAAGAAAAAGCTGTACCAAACATCAATTATCAATAACACGCGTCAAGTTTACAAAGAAAAAGACATGCTAAAAGCAAAAATGAAAAAAAAAATTTGCCAGCACCAAGAATCGAAACCGGATCCACAAACAATTAATCAACACCCAAACCACTGAAGCAAACTCTTACAATGAAATGTTCCCAGAAAAAATAATATAAAACATTAAAAACAATCGCTGAAGCAAAAAAAAAATAAAAAAAAGATATTTGCCACATGGCAAGCAACCAATACGCCAACGTGGAGGAAATAGTGCCATACCTGAGTACACCTCAGCCATCCAAATTGATATATAAGATAATATGTAACACCACCACTATGGTTATCTTTTATTTGATTGGTGACCAGAAAAATAAAAAAAGATCCTTTAAATTGCACAAACCGTTTGCTCCAACAATCTCGATCGTGTGCTTTGGATCCTACTTTTCACTTCTACGTGGAGAATGCCTATTGATCATGTTTTAATTCATTTTATATATAATGTTATTTTTCTTAAATAACTTATAATTTTTAATTACTTTAAAAAAAAGAAAAACACATTAGTGTTTAGATTCTTTTTAACATCCTAGTATAAAATTTATTAAAAAAATGAAATGTTTAAAAAACATGTTTTAATATAAAATAAATATAGAAAAATTAATCGTTAATATTATCTGTCGCATGTACTATTCTATAGGTTCATTATATTTTTTTGATAGAAATATTCAAAAGAACTAACATTATCTGATAAATAAAATATTTATTTTGGTTTAGCAATTTTATTAAGTATGTTTGTAATGTAAAATAATTTTTAATTTTTATTTTGTATAATTTGTATTTTATTTTTTATATTTCAGATAACTAATTATTTATTTTGAGATAAAATCATTATTTAATATATTAAAAGTAATCATAAATCATAATTGTATAATAGAAGTGGGGTGGATTGGATTTGAATGTGAGTGTGAGTTAGATTAGACTTTGTAGGTGGATGATGAAAAAAATATTTTTTTAATAGAAGATTGGATTGAAGATGAAGAAATTAGATTTTAGTAGAAGATTGGATTGAATTGGATGCTGATGTAGGTTGGGATGTTTGTGATTATTGGGCCTCCAAAAAAGTTTCTGAGTGAATATGTCTTTTATCTAAGAACAACAATCGCTTTTCAAAAGAAAAATAAAAATCGAACATTGATTGACAATTCCCTCATCACTTCTTCCGTATTATCGTGTCTCGGGCATAATATCAAATCGTACATGAGAAAAATACTTGTAAATGTATATTATGAAATCACAAAAAGCTACGTCATTGTAGAATGAGTGTTATCAAATACAAAAACGAATTCACACATACTGTATTACCAAATATGAAATTGCGGAAAACGTCACAATAAAAATAAGTAAAACTTATCATTTATGATTTGACTCAGTTTTGAATAAAATTATGTTGTAATGTAGCCTGACTCAGTTTTGAATAAAATTTGCACCGAAACATACAAAAACAAACAAACATTCATAACGGTATATTTAATTTTTTATTAAAAAAACATTATACTACACAAGTTATAAAACAACAATAAATTTTTTTACCTAATAGTAACTATGTATTTCATTTGTTTTAATTAATTTAGTCAAAGTATTTTTTTCTTTAAAGTCAATAAATATATATATATATATATACATTAGGTGTTACAACCTTATATCTTTTATAAATGATGATTTTTTTTTAAATTAGGTGTGAGTAATGAAACATATATGTATCTTAGAATAATATATACGTCAAAATGTAGCTTTACTCGGTTGTGAATAAAACTTGTAGGAAAATGTAGATAAAATTAGGAATTAAAGTCACAATAATATATTTAAATTAAAAACACATTATATTTTCGAAGTTAAAAAAATGAATAAAATTAATAATAAACATTGAGTAATAAAAAATAAAATAAAACAAGTTGAATAGTGTGTGTGGTTTTAAATATATTATGAGAAACCGATATCTACGTTATCTCGTAATAAACAAAACTAAAAGCATTATATATTATACTAGGTTAGTAACCCGTGTACTATACGGGTTGAATAAATATTCATTATATGAGATAACTATAAAAAAATAAAAGTTGATATGAGATTTAAAAATTATGAATGATATAATTGTGAGATCGTATCAAATAGTTATTTTATAGCAATTAAGTAAAAAGTATTTTTTTAATATAGTAAATTAGAGTATTTCGTATATCACAGTTGGAAAATAAACTACTTAATGGTTTACTTTAAAGTGGTGTTGAGAATTACAATAATAAAAGTTATTATTATTAAGAAAATAAATTACTTAATGGTTTACTTTAAGGTGGTGTTGATATTTTAATATTTTTATTTGAATAAATCAACCACCCTAATATAATATTCTTAGTTAGTAAATATTGGTAACTAATATTAAAAATTCGAGAACTGACTGTTATATCTCTTAATATTAAAAAATTTAAATAATTTATGTAAATTTAATAAGTTAATTAATAAATAATATATGTAAATATACACTTAATAAATATTGATAACTATTTATAATTAATATTAATTAAATGTATTGTTGAATTTTAAATTTCGAAAGTTGAAATATTAAATTTGGAAAATTTGAATCTTAAATAAAGAAAATTTGAAATTGAATGTTGTGATTGACAAGTGGATAAAACTTAGATGGAGGCTCTAGAAAAATAACATGTGGCACTCAAGTTAATGCTTTATTAGAATGGAAGATTGATAAGACTAAATTACATCCTAGTTTTACATTTGATTCCCATTTCAGGTATCATCCTTTATGTTTTAAAAGTTTTGATGTCGTCCTTTATATAAACATTTCGTTTCAGATTGTATCCTTCATAGTAACTTTCATTAACTTTTTTTTTTGTTAAGTCATGACATTTGCTAAACATGTGAGTGACAATCTTGTAATTTCGCTTCTAATTTTTTCGCTCCTGCAACGGTCAAAAAGTTATTAAATACTTTATTTAATTTTTTTAACTCATTTTCACACCATATTATTTTCACACCGAATCCATCTTCACACTTAAAAATCCATCTTCATACTTCATCACTCACATCATCTTAAAAAATAATGGAACATTACATAAGACGTTGGGAAACGAACGATGGGATCGTTTTGGCCCAAGCGTATCTAGACGTGAGTGAAGAAATGAGCCCGGAGCAGTGTAGAAATGTTGGAGATGTGTAAAAACACATTATCACCTCTTGTTTGAATAGAAATGGCGTGAAATGAGTTGATAGATTTAACACGGTCTACAACAACATCCATCTATCGGACCTAGTAGATTAGTAGTAGATGAAAAGGAGAAGATGTAGGAGGCGCTTATCGAGTACTTCCAATCCACTAAAGACTAATTAACCCATGTTTTGTGTGTGATCAGATATCTTGTTCCATATATATATTGATGGTTTTGGACAGTTTGTTGATTTTATCGAGTGAACAAAAAGATTGATGTGCTTCAAGAACACACTAGCTATATATTTGCATATTTCCACTTTAAATGGCACATAGCGATTACATAAGATTATGAGGTGTGGG
Organism: Deinandra increscens subsp. villosa; assembly: GCA_039602395.1. Lineage (NCBI taxonomy): Eukaryota > Viridiplantae > Streptophyta > Magnoliopsida > Asterales > Asteraceae > Deinandra > Deinandra increscens. The sequence goes on from JBCNJP010000027.1 coordinate 17,974,934, forward strand.
GATGCATAATCCAGTTAATGAACTGGACTATTTAGATTACTCACCATAAAACAAGATCATCGATGATGTAGTCTTCCGAGGAAGTCTGGGAGACTAGCTCATCGGATAAGCCCAAAGATGAGAACATGTAATCACTTGACGACATGATGCTACCCTCATCCGGTAAACAAGGCTCATCAAACCATATATTTCCGAATGAATCAGAAAGTTGTGGTGTAACATCACAAGGAACTTCATAATCCGAGACACTCAATGAAGTTGGAGATGATTCACTTGTTGAAGAAGACGATGATAACACCACCGATAAAATTTCGACTTCTTGTTCAGCATTAATAAGGTTGGGGTTTTCTTTTTCTATCGGCCATCGTTTAGGGTTAACATCATGGGGTTCATCAAGATTTTTAGATTGTTCATTCTTTAACACAGTCTGTTCTTTACGAACCCGGTCTTTTAAATGTGTGTGCCAGTAATTCTTTATTTCATTGTCGCTTCTTCCGGGTAACATTGCAGCCATCTTCGACCATCTATGATTATAACAACAAAACTTTATTTAGAAAACAGCAACCCCAGAATTAACTATTAGATTAGTGGATAGTTTAATTTGGACTTACTTATTGCCAAGTTTGTTATGTACACGGGTAATCACATCTTCTTCTTCTTTAGTAAAATTCCCATGTTTTACATTTGGGCGCAAGTAATTCATCCATCGTAGCCTGCAACTTTTTCCACATCTAGACAAACCTAAAAAAGATCAAGAAATTAACCAAATTAACAACACTATATATGTGAGCAGTTAATTATTTAAGGTGCAATTCTGGTTGATATATGCATGATCATACCAGCAAACTTGGGAAGTTCTCTCCAGTTAGGGTGACCATATCTCTGGATGTAGGCTCTCAGCTTGTTGTCTTCTTCATCACTCCATGCGCCTTTCTTAATCCCATTTTTGTCAAAGAATGGTGACCTCACCATCTTATCTGCAACTTTTTTTCTGTGGCCAATTATGAAGACTTTTTAGTTTCAAGATCTAAAAACCTTATATAGACATAGAAACAAGCGCGTGTTCAGAGAAGATATTAATTAAAAAAAGACCATAAGGCATAAGCAACTGCTTATTTTTTGTTTTATTTGAAAATTTTCAAAAAAAATCATCCAAAGTGTGCTCTCGCTACAGATATATCAGTCTTCACTCAGAACTCATAAGTAAGAAATCAGGTATTTGTTATGATGAAAGTCATCACTTTGGCAAACCCGCGTATTACGTACCTTCCCTAAAAGCTAGACTTTAATTTTTTTTTCTTTTCTAGTCAAATATTCAACACTTTGCGACAATAAAGATTACTTTATTGATTCAAGGTACAATATTTCTGTTTACTTTATATAAATTGTCCACGATTTGTTTACTCTATATATATATATATTCAAGGTTGAGTACAGGTAGAAGTATACCTATATATGTATAAAAAAATAAATCTAAAGTTGATAGACAACTGCATATCATTTAGAGTGTCGAACACTAAAGATTTAAAGATTAATTTTGTTGGTGTTAACATTAAAATTAAAAGATGATTAGTATTTTAATTTTTTTTGAACGACCATTTCTTTTTTTCATCACAGGGATTAAACCTCACAACTTAAAACTACAAAATTAATTTATACAATATCGAAATACAGCTAGATCAACGGTCAAGGACCCTAATTGAGATAATTGATTGTTTGAGTAGTGTACGTAATTGTACTTTCTATGTTGTGTTACACAATTACAATAACTAATAGTTATGATTGGAAGTATTGTACTATTGTTATGTTCAAATAGAAGTTGATGCGATTCATTGATAGATTATTACAATTTTGAGAATTGGTGTTAGAACTATGTAGCCCATGCCTTGGAGTTAGACTCCATGAAGGAGATTATGAAATCAACAAGATAGCAATGTGACAAAATACTCTGTAATGTTGTATCTTGAATGTGATTGATATTGTAACAAGATAGCATTGTGACAAAATACTTGTGCAATGTTGTACCTTGAACATACTTAGCTTAGTGTCATGTCGCATCGTATCTTAATGATGTACAATGCGGAAACTTGGTTTTGTGATGATGACTAAAGTGGATTGTGACTCATGTATAGTTAGAATCCAGGAGGTTGAATTTATAGTGAACTTGTGCCTTGAATGTGCCGTAAGCTCAAACTGAAGAAATGCTTGAATTGATCATTGAATGCTGTAAAACTGGTGTTTAATTTATAATTAAAGTGTCTTGGAATATTATGTTGATCATCTTGAGTGTGGGGTTTAAACTCCATAAACATATGGATGGTTAGAAATGGTTCTATAGAGGACAAATTTGGAAGTGGTAAAATCTGGTTAAGTCCCAAAAATCTAGAAAACTTTCTGTCTGCAGGCACTTGTCGCGACACACAGAGACTTGGACTGTATATGGTCGTGACGCACGACAAACCCCGCCGCGCTACCTGACCCAAATTTGTAAATATATATTGAATTGTTTTCATAGTTGTGATATTTTGATTTTTTCTGACTAACTGATTTGATGTTTATGGTAGGTAAAACTCAACGTAGCGGCCAGATCAAGATCAAGTCCATCACGATGAGCCGAACACTATCAACAATATCTATTCAACACTGAAATTTCAAGTACTAAATATGTTGTAAAGTATGAGTATTTCTCTTAATGGGTCGGGAGATCCTTTTGTCATTGTTTTGGATATAAGTTCCATGTTTTGTTTGCTCGAATAGAAATGGAAATTTATGATATGATTTTCATAGGTTGACTTTCGTAAAGGTTTTTATACTTACGAATAGGTCTTGTCGAAATTTCATATAAAAGTTTTCTTATAACTAATCTAGAACTACGCGCGCGTGTAGATTTAATGATGGGCTTGAAACAAATAACCAAGCCATACATAATGTTAACTTATATTAATGGTTGTAATGTATTACCATATTTAGTTATAAATAAGAGAAAACATTTCTGGGACCAAATTTCAGACGTTAGTAAACGTCATAAACGTTTAAAATCTTATACGGGCCTTACAAGAGGCATATGAAATGTTGATTTAAATTTGGAAGGGACATCCAAATGTTTTTTATGTCCCTTCCTTAGAGAGAAGCGTGCATCTGAAGTTTAGAATTCCCTATGAAGGTGAATCTGTTATTAGAAAGAAATTTTGTTACAAGATGATTTTGAGAAAAACAAAGGGAAGCAAAAGCTGGAAGAAAATTACTAGCAATCTGCTGAAGCTTGAAGTAAGAACCTCAAACTTATGAAGAAAATTACTAGCAATCTGCTGAAGCCTGAAGTAAGAACCTCAAACTTATGAGGAAACAACAGAAGATGAAATGGATTGAGGCTATGAATGAAGACAGACTTAGACTTAATCAATAAGGATAAGGCATGGAAGTTCGGTGGTCACAAAGCAATTGGATAAAAATGGGTATTCAAAACAAAACGAGATGCAAATGAAAATATAATAAAACATCTCAGACAGTATAGCTAAAAAGACCACTTGAAGAAATAACTGGATACTTCATTGAACATAAGTGGAGAACTTATGTTCTATGAAGTTCATCACCCACCATTAGAGAACTAAGGTGTTAAATGATCTATACCATAACATGATTAGAGGGGGTGACCCCGACCATTCACTCAAAATATAAAGTTATAAAGTTTAGAAACTAGTTGTGTAAATGTAATTAGATAAGGGTTTATTGTAGTAATTAATTTGGAAACTTAATAACCATCTGCTTGAAGGGTCGTGATGGGTCTATATATTAAAGTATTAAACATCACATCGATTCCTTTATCCATATATATATTCCATCGATGTAAAACAAGAGTTAATTGAGAACCCTAATTTATTTATTGAAAGTTTACATTGATTCTGGATATTATTTATTTCTCTTTCTACCAATTTTAGACAAAATTAACAATGATCCACTTTATCAGTTGGATCTAATTGCATTACAAATGTAAATCCTAAGTTGACCATAAAAACAGATCATCAATGATCTCGTCTTGCAAAGAAGCCTGGGAGATGACCTCATCGCTTAAGCCGAAAGACGAAAACATGTAATCACTTGACGATATGATGCTACCCTCATCCGGTAAATAAGGCTCCATCCATAAATTTCCGAATGTATCCGAAATCTGTGGTGTAACATCACAAGGAACTTCATAATCTGAGACACTCAATGAAGTTGGAGAAGATTCACTTGTTGAAGAAGATGGTGCCAAATCAGATGATAACACCGCCAATAAAATTTCAACTTCTTGCTCAGCATTAATGAAGTTGGAGTTTTCTATCGGCCATCGATTAGCGTTAGCATCATGAGGTTCATACAGATTTTCAGATTGTTCATTCTTTATAACAATCTGTTCTTTACGAACCCGGTCTTTTAAATGTGTGTGCCAGTAATTCTTTATTTCATTGTCGCTTCTTCCGGGTAACAGTGCAGCCATCTTCGACCATCTATGAATATAACAACAAAACTTAATTTAGAAAACAGCAACCCCAGAATTAATTCAATTAATAGATAGATTTGAACTTACTTATTGCCAAGCTTGTTATGTACACGGATAATCACATCTTCTTCTTCTTTAGTAAAACTCCCATGTTTTACATTTGGGCGTAAATAATTCATCCATCTTAACCTGCAACTTTTTCCGCATCTAGACAAACCTAAAAAAATCGAGAAATTAACCAAATTAGCAAACTACATATATATATGAGAAGTTAGGTTGAAATATTTTTAAAGAATTTGGGTAGTAGGATCAATATATATATATATATGTACCAGCAAACTTGGGAAGTTCTCTCCAGTTAGGGTGACCATATCTCTGGATGTAGGCTCTCAGCTTGTTGTCTTCGTCTTCACTCCATGCACCTTTCTTGATTCCATTTTTGTCAAAGGATGGTGCCCTCACCATCTTTTTGATATCTAGCTCAGTTAGGGTTACTTTCTGTAAATCTTTTTCTGTGGCTAGTGAAGACTTTTTTAGTTTCTGGATCTAAATATATGCTACACCTTATATATACATATATACATAGAAACAAAAGCGTGTTCTGAGAAGATATTAATTTAAAAAGAAGACCATAAGCAACTGCTTATTTTTTGTTTTATTTAAATAATTCAAAAAAATCATCCATGGTGTGCTGGACTCCTGACATTTGATTAAATATAGTTTGGATGTGTCTGTGTGTATTTTATCTTCACTCAGAAGTCAGAACTGATCAGAAGTAAGAAATCAAGTTTTTGGTATGACAGTAGGTGAAAGTCATAACTTTGGCGCGCAACCCGCGTATTATTACCTTCCCTAAGGTAGACTTTTTTAATTCCTCGTCAAAATTCCAAACTTGGAACATAAAACACTACTTTATATATAGATCAAAGTACGGTTTTCTAATTATGGTTATATAAAATATCTGCGATTTGTTTACTCTACATATATATATTCAAGGTTGACAAATAGAAATATGCGTTTATATGTATAATTAAAAATATCAAATTAAAGTTGATAGAAAACTACCAATGATCTCTAGCCCAATTGGCTAGAGGGAGGTATCTAAGACATTATAAATGGGAGGTCTTGGGTTTAAGTCCCACTTATAACAAAAAAATAAAAATAGGGGTTACATGTTAGGCCAGGGGTTTTCTCACCTATGGTGAGTTTCCTCCTGATGAGATATTGGAGATGATCGGATGGGTGGTGTAATGTCCCCGTCAGTGATCCAAATTTGCCGTTAAAAAAAAATTGATAGAAAACTAACTATATTTAATTAACATTTATAGTACGTACGTGCTGTCATCACTAAAGATTATATATATTTATTGGTTATGGTTATTTGTCAACTGAGAATATTATTAGAACAAATAGATTACAAGGTATTAGAACAATACTTCTATGCGTT
>JBCNJP010000027.1:17981363-18008485 GCA_039602395.1 Deinandra increscens subsp. villosa
GCATGTGAAGATCGAGTTGGACCATCACTATCCATTATCAAAACTGAGGGGAGTAAAGTTGTCTTTGGTCAGAAGTTGGAAGAAGTTAGCGCAGCCCTAAACCTTCATAATTAACCGCTATAGCACCGCTATATAAGACCGATATCCGTGAAATATCGGCCGCTATGACCGATAAATGCGGAACCGATATTTTAACGCTATATGAGACCAATATTTTTCATAAAGTCCGATACCCACTATAGCGGCTGTATTAACTACACAGGGAAGAAGATAAGACTAGATGATCAAGTGATTAAGTGTAAGGTGAGTGTTGAATGTGGACGAGATCCGTTATTATTCCGTTGAAGGTGGCATTTATAGTGCCTCCTCAGGCTTGCTAGCTAAGGCGGATCTTCTATCTAAGGATACTGCATGGTTAACTTTATGTTTTTGACCTTCTCGATCAGACCAACATCCCTTATGTAGCATTGAATCCCCGCCATTTGTGTTAGGTCGTTATCAAAGCTTGTCCACCTGTTCTCTGTCTTCTTATGCTTTGATTATATTTGGTCCTCGACCAATGTGGTTAATGCATGATCTACCTCGTTTTCCATGATTTCACTAAGCTCTGGACGCGTGACTAGTGCTAAGCTTCCACGAGATCTTGCTACCTTTGATTCACTTGTATAGATGTACCTCTCCTAACTATGACATCTCTAGAATTGCGACATGCCTTGGGTTAAACTCCCTTTGAGTTGCCGGCTAACTCCTTGTTTCCAATAATCCAATGTTACCAACTGGTGAACAAAGGCCATGTCATCAACAGGTCGACACATTTATGAAAATCGTGTCGAAAGAGGTTTCATATTGCCTAACCTGTCTATGACACAATTAAACACGTATACATTTTTTAATATTTTTAAAAATAATTAAATACATAATAAAAGTCAAAATCCTTTTATAATTTGAGATTTCCACGTTAACTTTTTGGTTTTCTCCCCCTTATCAACTTTGACACCTTAAGTTCTTCAAAACCGTCAAATCTTTCTATTTTATATCTTTTTAATTTCTTTTTGCTTTCTATTCTATTCTCAGGATATCAATTATGTCTAAAAGGTCGTGTCGTGTAACACGTTTATAAACAAGATTAATTAAAATAGAATAAATCTCTTCTCAACTTTTTTAACCGTAATTTTTTTAGAGACCTCCTTTGGTGAACAAAGGCTACAACTTCCGAATGACGTGACATCATCAGTGTCACGACATGCTTTGGCCTAAACTCCCCTTTACGGTCGATTCCTTGTTTCTAATAATCTAATGATACCAACCGTTGAACAACGACTACAACTTCTTCATGCCGTGACATCCTTAATGTTGCGGCATGCCTACTTGACCGTCGTTGCAGCCTACTCCTTGCTCCCAATAATCCAAGGATACCAATTGGTGACCAATGGCTTTAACTTCCTGATGCCATGACATCTTTAGTGCCACGACGTGACTTGAGCCACGGCTATGACTTTGGCTATCACTCCTAGCTAGCTATTCGCTTATTAACTTTTTATTGCTTGGCTCATAGCTCCTCCTCTAGGTCATGATCTTGCTATCCTTTCAGTTATTAGGGTCATAACCTAAACTTCTTTTGGGGCTTTAGACATGATACCCTGTAATATGTGACAAAATCTTTCAATTTTGTAAACAAAAACTATGTCAATGTTGACACGCCATATCTTTAGATACATTATTGTGTAAATGATTTGAGTAGAGCTCGAGTCGTAATATACTGACAGTCTAGCACGTTTAGTTTAAGACAGACAGTTGGATTTTAAACTCTGCTCATTGTAAGTTTGAGGTTTTAACAAAGTTGTGTCGAGTATGTTAGAAAAGTTTAACTCATTTAGATTATACGGAGCCGAGAGATGGTATAGAAAAATGACATTTTCGTAAATACTAACTTCTAAGCTAGTTTTATAATTCTGTAAAAGAGATCGAATAAAAAAGACTACCAATATTAATGAAAGAAATCAACGGTCAAAGTAACGTTAAGTGCAAGCAGACGTATGCTTGCTGATGTCATGTATCAAGCCGGGCTTAAACGTCATATTTAAAGGGGCAAGTGGGCGCGTCTTCCGGATCATGTCTTTTATTGACCCCTCGTCTTTATGGTCAATTTATGAATAATCGGAAAATATATGTAATTTCTAATCTACTACTTATATCTATATAATCGGAAAATATATGTGATTTATAATCTATTGTTCCCACATCACTTGCCGTTAAAAAAATCTATTATTTTTGTAGTAAATAGCATATTTATTTACTTTTAGTGTTATTCCATTCGAAATATATATACGCAAAATATATGACTAAAGATTATGAAAATTTTAAAAGAAAGATGATAGAGGTAGAAAAATACGCTACATCGTGAATATGAGAAATAGTTCATAGGTATAACTACACGTCAAAAATATGTGTAAAGATGTTATGGAAAATCAAAACTGAAATTGAGAAATAGAAAATATATAACACTAATTTTTTTCTATAGATGTAATAGTGAATTGAATAAACATGTTTTTGTTATAGAATGGAACCATTGTAATGTATAAGGCTTATTCTACACTATTTATATGAGCAACTAATGTAAGATTTATAGTCCAAATACGTTATCTCATCCACCAGACAAGTCTATTGCATTGAGTTTTCTAAGATTTGGTTAGTACCAATGGTATTAGTGTCAATTTGACGTGGTTAGTACCACAAGAGTAGCTAGTTTTTTAGTTTAGTTATTCTTTTTGGTCTATAATATATTTTGAGTTTAGTTATTCTTTTTTAGTTTAGTTTTCTAAGATTTGGTTAGTACCAATGGTATTAGTGTCAATTTGACGTGGTTAGTACCACAAGAGTAGCTAGTTTTTTAGTTTAGTTATTCTTTTTGGTCTATAATATATTTTGAGTTTAGTTATTCTTTTTTAGTTTAGTTTTCTAAGATTTGGTTAGTACCAATGGTATTAGTGTCAATTTGACGTGGTAGACCACATAGTAGTGGTCTGAAGTGAGCCAGTCGTGATTAATTCAGGCGTGATCAACAATGACCCCTGACTCTTAAAGAGAGTCAATTGTTATATCTTTACCTTTACAAAATATGAGATTTGTTCCCACATCACTTGTATGGACAAACCATATGAGGTTTATATATACCCCCACACAAGAGTAGCTAGTATTTTGAGTTTAGTTATTCTTTTTAGTCTATAATATACTTTTAAGTTTGTATATCGTTTATACATGACTAGTTATATATATATATATATATATGTATGTATGTATGTATATATATATATATATATATTTGCAAGATTTATTTAGGAATCGGCTTGGAGTTATATCAAACATCCCTTCTGGTCTAGAGGTCGTAAAATCAAAAGCAAAACCAAAACAGCAAGTCGTATTGTTTTTATTCTATATATATGAAAAAAAACAAAAACTTTATTTTTTGAAATTTTAGTGGATGTCATTTAAAATTATTCCTACTTTGAGGTTTCATTTTGCTCTACTTTATATATAGTAAATGGTATTTACATATTTGATCGATAATCAAAGATTAATCTTATAATTTATAAATAAAATATATTAAATTAGAGATTATAAATTTACTTAATGTTGAAAAATTATATGCAAATAATGTAAGTGGTAAAATCAAACACCATGAATTCTAACTTTAAACTATGCTAGAAATAAAACCCTTAACTTTCTCTCTAAGGGCTAATACATCAACCACAATGACAATTATATGAGTGTGTAGTCCTTCAAATAAAACATTCAAGACTACAAAATAACGTTCAAGAAGAAAGTTCCAAAAGTCAACTCGTTTTTGTAATTCAATACCCATGACTCTCATTACTTTGCCCATATGAACACATTTTTAGTGTTCATACTATTATTTTTTATTTGGAATATTATTAGGTATTACATCACATCACATCATAATCATATATGCATGGTTGTTTGTCTTATTGGAATATGGTAATTTATCTAATTTATAATCATATTAATATATATATGTAAAAGACATTAAACCATTATTGCACATGATCTTAGAAAAAAAAAAGTCTTAGTCGTGGTCGGTTATATGTTTTGAAATGACCATGTTAATTATTAGAAAATAGTATTTTAAAGACATTTTGACCTATGGTATCGTTTTTTTATCATTTTTTTATCATTATAACTCACTAAAGTTAAATTTAAAAGGTTTTGTCGTTCAAAATAGCCATGAAACAGTGAAACGAATAAAACTAACCACAGTTAAGCGTGAATCGGTAAATTATCTTTAAGTGTGTTTAAATTGTTTAAAGTCATAATAATTATAATAATTAGTTCATAAATGTTAAACATATTAATGATATAAAAAGCAGTAAACAGTTTTTACCTTTTTTAATATAATATAGTAAAAAGTTGACATCTTTACCCGCAAAAGAAAGACCATGAAGCTTTATTTTAAATTAGCAAAAGCATTAGTAAATAATAAGGTAGACTTGACCAAGACTAAGAGGAAACCGGTGTTTTTTCGAGTCTAGTTATAACGGGGTTTCAATCGGTCCAAATTATTTGACGCTTCAAGTATTAAAACCGTCGAGTTTTAACCTAGTCTTACAAATAAGTTTGTATAATTGATCGACAAGTTTTAACCCGGGCTTAAAAATAAGATCGACGAATAAGTTTGTATAATATTATTTTATAAATTTTAAACATTCAACATAACTATTCAAGTTTTTTATTGAATAAAGATTGGGTTGTGAATACTCTAACACATGTGTTTTCAGGGTGTGTATTGTACGTAGACTACTTTTGAAGGGCTTAAGTATTTTATTGGGGATCTAAATTATATATTATTTTTGCATAGTACGTAGATTTGTTAACATATTTTTAAAAAATTATAAATTAATAAGTAGTTATATGCAGTAGAGGAAATAACGACACCTCCCAACTAATGGCAAGACTCGTGTGTGTGTATTGTTTGGGGGGATGACTATCGTAAGTTTCTTAAAAAGAAAGAAAAAAACGACATTGCCTTCGGAGATAGATAAAATAAAATGGTAAAAAAAATAGGACTCTCTAAAAGAAAGAATTTTTTTTTTTTTTTTTTTACATGTTTTGGACCAAAAGCCCAATACGAGCATTCTACATGATATCATTTGATGTTGAGTCTGAATGGGGTATTTTTTTTATTGAGTGAATTATAAATTTTGTTTTTTTTAATTTTGTATGAATTTTATGGATTATTTTTTAACTACGGTAATAATACTTAATGTTTTTTATATTGTACAAACTTTGCACGTTTGTCCTATGGCATAATGACGTTAGATTTTTTGTATTAAATCAAAAGGATTTTTTTCTTTTTACTCTCTGGAGACAATTCTTATAACTTTCTAAAAGTTTTTAATTAACTCAAATAAAAATAACTCTAACTCTCTCTCCATATCTTGACTCTCACTCCAATAATTTTGCTTGGAAGAACACTCTTTTTTTTTTTTGTGATAATAAGAAGAATAAATCTGGACTACATGAAAAACTTATTCTTCACGTAGTGACTTTTAGCATAAAAAAATATGATTAAATTACAATGATCTTCTATAGTCACTCCGGTAGTCCGTTCTCCCCTTTAAAATTGAAGTCATATACATGCATGATTAATTCCTACACTTCTTAAAATTCTTCCTACACATTTGTAATTTGGATAATATCTTCCTACAAAATATTCACAAATTAAAAAATCAAACTCTTTTTACATGTACACTTCGCAATTTTTCCTTACACATCTGCAAATTTCACATAGCACATGCATCTATAAATTTCTACCTACACGTCTCAAAATTTCCTTACATATCTACAAATTTCTACCTATATAATGCAATTAGGTTAGTAGCCCGTGTATTACACGGGCTGAATTTAGGTTCATAATATTAAATAAATACAAACAAAAAAAACGTTTAAGATATTTTAAAATTATGATTGACGTAAAATCACTTATAAAACATTACATGATAATTTAATAAATTAAAGAATTTATGTTTGAAAATTTGTTGATTAATTTTCTTAAAAGAAATTTATTATGTTTGACAAATTGTTGATTAAAGAAACTTATTATGTTTTACAAATTGGTAATTTACTAAATTTGTAATTGATTGTGAGTTTGACATGTGACAATGATGATGTGTACCCTCTAAAATGAAGACATGTGTCAACCATTTTATTGCTTTATTAAGATTATTATTATAAGATAAGTTAAGATAAGATAAGATAAGATAAGATAAGATAAGATAAGATTAAGATGAGATTTGATTAATTATCAGTGATTTATATATAAACTAGGTTAGTAACCAGTGTATTACACGAGTTGAATATAGATTTATATATTATATATATACAAAGAAAAAGATAATGATTAAGAAATTTGAAAATTATGATTGATATAAAATTCTTATAATATATTAAATAATAATTTAATACATTTAAGAAATTTATTATGTTTGACAAGTTGTTGATTATTTTCCAAAAAAAAAGACTAAAACTATTGAGTAAAGTAATCAAATCTAAATTAATTTTATCAAATTTTAGATTAAAATTTTAGTTTTGACAAAATTGATAATTAATCATAATTAATGATTTACTAAATTGGTAATTCAATGTAAGTCATGTGGCGATGGTGATGTGGATCATATATAAATTAGACATGTGGTACAAATTTTATTGCTTTATTATGATTATAAGATAAGATAAGATTTCCGGTTTTATATGAACGGAATACGTTGCAGCATTAAAAAAATCCATTATAGAAATTTAAAAACAAAACGTTTGAATTGTTATATAAGAAATGAGGTCTCATCCAATTTCAAAGAACGTTTATAGAAAACAATAAAAATCAGCTATATAAGATAATCCCAATAAATTCAACCTATTAAAAAAATCATTTTATAAGAAAAGCCTCGATGAATTCATCCATGATTTCTAAAATTTTGATTTTAAATTTGCATGGATAAAAGAAAGTTAACGGATGATATAAGCCTCCTACTTTATTGGAGGATTAAATTACCTAAATATAATCAATCAACAATGGTGAATCTAGACATTTTTTTTATAGGGTTCGGAAATTTTTAAGGTTCGGTCGTCCATTTCTATAAACAAAATTTTTAAAATCGCTTTAGTTCGGTTCGAATCGGGTCACATTATATGATAAGAAAACTCAAATTAAAATATGAGAACACATAAAATATGAAGAAAAATTTAGACTTGTTCAAGTTCCAAAATAAAGATTTCGAGAGAGAGACGATAACTCGTCGAAAGTTGCCATCGCCGGTAGGAGGTCGGTGTACGGAAAGGTTGGTCGCCGAAAGTAGAAAAGTCGGTTACCGGTTGGAAATAACCAAAGCAAAAAGTCTTCACTGGAACTATGGGATCGCCGGTTGAAAATAACCAAAGAAGATAGGTCTGTTGCCGGTCGAGAATTATGAAACCGCCTAAGATGGAATCAATTAGAATTGAGAATGGGTTATGAGATGGAAATTTGCCGACCTTCTATATTTCTTTAACAATTTTTAGGTTATTTGAATTAGAATTAGATATATAGGTTTAAGTATTTTTTTATTAATTGGGTAATAGTTATTGGGTTAAAAAATCATTAATATTGTTAGACTTATTGGTGTTGGATCACTTCTTTAAACTAGAAATTATTTTTTTTAGCTCAGAGTCAGTATAAAATATTCATGGGTTCGGTGACTAAATTTTTTGGGTTCGGTTTAGATAAAATCAGATATATACTAGAACGCTAAAAAAATTCATGGATGTCGGGCGAACCCAAAACCAAGTCTTGGCAGGGACGGCCCTAGGCATGGGCCAGATGGGCTACAGCCCTGAGCATCAAATTGGAATGGGGCATCAATTGCGAATGACGATCTTATTATTTTTCGAAGAGAACACAACATCACATCAGTCATCACTCATCAGGTGATATTGTTCCATTTATTCTACTTTTAAATATATTTTTGTTATTGATATCATGTCCCTCGTGTACAACCATCTGGTGCCCAAAATAGAAAAAGGAAAAAATAATAAGAAAACTTACTCAATCTTTAAAAGGATCTTTAAAAAAATATTTTAGACATGAAGTTAATACTAGTGGAATAATGAGAATAATGTTGATGATAATAATGTTGAAGACTATAATGTTGAGGGAAATAATGTTGATGAAAACAAATTTGATAAAATCGTCGTGGGGATGAGCCGCTTAGCTTGGCTAGGTTCCAAACCCTTAACATGGGGCAAATTTCCGACGCGCCTTGAGCATCCAAATTCTCAGGATCGGTCCTGAGTCTTCGGTCCGCCACTATCAATCAATAATCAATAATCAATTACTAATATACCCTAATAAAAATGAATAAAAAAAATATGATTGGCTGGATTCTCTTTTTTTTCTCGCAATAATTATTAATTATTATTTGGGCTTCGTTTTTCAGTACTTACATAGTGAAATTCTTAAAAGCGCTCTTATCACAACACAACCGAATTATAAAACTTTATAGCTACTCTCAAAATATACTAGCTAACACCCAAAGTTAACACACACTAGCTTAGCCTAGTGATAAAGGTGTATGGTCATTTACAATGGAGTCTTGTGTTCAAAGCTCAAAAAATAAAAAAAATGAGGGTAACAAGTTGAGTCAGGGGGTTTTCTCACCAGTGATGAGTTTTCTCTGGAGAATGGAGATGATCGGATGAGTAATGTAATGTCCCCGTCAATTATCCAAATTTGCCGTTAAAAAAAATTTCTTAGTTTCTTTTTTGTTCCTGATCTCTTCTTTTTATTGAAATTAGAATGTCGTCCATTCAAACAGTAGTTCTTGTATGTGAAATCATATGAGAAGAGGACAGGCGTGGACTCAATCGATATAGAATCTCTTGGAGAAAGCAACCATACAAAACTATTCTATCTTTGTTTGTTTGCATAACTCTTCTACAAGGGTGTCCCTTCTTGTTATGATAATGGTTTTGTTGTTAGTCAAACTGTGTTGAAAACGGAATCAGACAAAGTCGCTAAACACGAAAAAGCTTGTTAAGAGGATAAACATGTGTTTATCCCGTTTGCTATCTAAAAGGAGGTTGCGACGTAGCTTATTGTCCATTTACCTGTCACTTTATTATGATTTGACCATTTCTCTCCAAATTAAATTAATATAATTGTGAATAAAATGTGATCTTTAGTTTACATTCAAGGAGGTTGTTTGTCATCATCGTGATCATATGTTATATATCCGTATTAATCTCCTATGTTAAGATTATGTGTACTGATAATCCCTTAGAGGGACGTTATGCGACACAAGATAATTTAGTTAGCAAATAGAGGTTATGACTAAAATGTGTGTAGTCATATCGTCTCAAAACCCCCTTCTCTTATAACTACCTAATTGTTATTTTTATTTTATTTTCTAATTTAAATAACAAATAAACCAAACATAATTTCATTAAATAAAAAATTACATAGTTCCATTAAAAAAAATACAAAAAAATAAATTACTAGAACCCCCATTTTATCGAATCGTATCGTTAATGAGTATGACGAGTGCCTATTCTGGTCCGTTCGTCGGGAGCGGTTTGGTGAGTTGCTCGAGATCCTTACGCATTTGTTGTCCCTTCACTAGTTCAACTTGGCATTCCTTCACCTCGAGATGTCGAGTTCCAAAGTCGCTAATTTTATTGAGTTTTGTGTTAATCTTCGTGAATTGTTGGTCAAACTCGACATTGTTGGATGACGAAGCCGCTCGTTTCCCTTTAGCGCAGTCCTGCCCGGAGGCTCTTGAAATCTCCTCCTGAACTGGTGGATCTCCTCCCTGCCTTCGGATACGTTTAGGTTAAAAGTCCGAGCGTCAGACAACTGACTCTTGGGATCCACCGAAGATGATGTTTTTGACTTTTTTAAGAGTCGTCTAATTCTCGTGATGATGCTCGCCGTCTCGCCCCATTTGGGACTTTTGTGAAGTAGCTCCCAGACCTGAAAATATGGGAACGCGCCTCGAGTCCCTTGAAACTCGAGCGAAGCCGCTTGTTGAATATTCGTGTACCTAGCACCACACAACCAACCGCTACGAAAACGCTCGTATGTGCCGTTAAAAAGTAGGCTCTTCGAGTTCATATCGTTCCACTTGCCGATATCAAGTCCCTTGGACTGTAATCCTTCGATCTTTTCTTTTTCTCGTAGAACAAAGCGTGAACCTGGTTCCAAAAGGCGTACTTGTCTTGATTGTTTGGAAGAAAAAAAAAACAGAAAAATAGTAAAATTTAATATAAACATATAAAAATAAAGTAGTAAAAATTAAAAAATAAATAAAAAATAAATAAAAATTTACACTTAACCGGATCCTTCGATACGTCTAGCCAAGAATGAGCTAATGTGAACTCCTCATTGATGGTCCAAAGTTGAACCATTTTTTGTTCGAGGTGTTAACTCCTTATGCGACCGTTTTTTGGGTTGCGACGAACCCAGTTGAATGTCGAGAACCACATCGGGTTGGCTCGGTTGAAATGGTTGCGACACCCCCATTTGAAATTGAGAATTATAACCGTATTGTTGATGAAAACCGTACGGTTGTTGAGGTTGGGGAATGTTTGTGATATACTGTAGGAGGTCGTCATGTTGTTGAGGTTGTGCTCGTTTTCACCAACCCGTCTAGGTGGTTGGTAACGCAGGTCGTATGGATGCCCGAACGGTGAACCGTGATAAAACATTTTTCTTTTGGGTTAAAAGAAAGTTTATAGAGTTTAAAGTGTAGAAGAGAGTGTGTTTAAATTGTGAAAGTTGGGCAATTTATAACTTTATATAGAAGGAAAAAAAGGGGGGGGGGGGAGTTAAATTGTATAGCTATTCAACGGCTATATTTGTGGGAAATGGAAAAATGTAAGGCGTGATAGCCATCGTGCGCCACTGTTTTTTGCTTCATAGCGTCCCTAGAAGCGATGTTTCGATGATATAGGGGCGCTATGTTTGAAAAAAAAATATTAATGGGAAGAACAAGCTGGCAAGGTTTCATTACACTGGCTAATATGGGCCGACTACTCTAGTCTCCATCTTTCAATTGAAAACTTTAAACTCTGCACATCGATCCATCTATAGTTCGGCAAAACGCTTCGAAAGCATGAATTATAGGGTGAATCTGTGATAAACCCCCGTGGAATCAAGATTTGAACTAAGGACCTCAAATAGACCTGAGCTCTCTCCTTCGTATGTCATAACATTGCACTAGAAGGCCAGTGATTTGATTATCTTCTTTTTTAAATGAATTAAATATTTATATGCAATAAATAAGATTATAAATTGTTATTATTCTAAAACAAAAGAAGATGGAGATAAAGAGGGAATTATCTTAAAAATAAGTAAACCCATATCTTTGCAACCTACCAATAATAAAATCAGACACTTTGAATTCCATTTATTAATTGTAAAACCCGTCAAATCAAGAAAACACTACAGACGGATTTCTCTCTTATTTAAAAAAAAAGTCTGGAATTGTGGGTTACTAATTGGTGAAATACTAGACAATCCGAAACTTTTTTGAATGATATTGAAGAAGAGAGTATTAATCTAGAAAAATTCATAGAATTAGAGGAACTCCTCTTCTTAGAGTAAATGATCAAGGAATACTCGGAGACACATCTACAAAATCTTCATATAGGAATTCACAAAGAAACAATACAATTAATCAAGATACACAATGAGGGTCATAATCATACAATTTTACACTTCTCGACAAATATAATTTGTTTCATTATACTAAGTGGTTATTCTATTTTGGGTAATAAAGGATTTGTTCTTCTTAACTCTTGGGCTCAGGAATTCCTATATAACTTAAGTGACACAATAAATGTTGTTTCTCTTCTTTTATTAACTGATTTATATATCGAATGTATATAAGCTTATACCGTTCCTCCTTAATCTTTAATAATTACACATACTTTACGTTCAGAGTTTGTTGTAGATTTCATCTGTTTCATTACAATAACCGGTGTTCAAAATTATTTTGCGAGTGCATTCAAGTAAAAAATGTGTATATTCATAATTTAATACTCGCGCGTTGTCGCGAGAATAACACAGTTATACAAAATAGTGACATTGCTAAAACGCAACGTAAGAAACGAAAATACAAAAAAACTACGCATCAATGTTAAAATTTGAAGCCTAGTCAAATATAACACAAAAAGTTAGATACCTAAAGAAAATGGTGAAACTAAAACTAAAACTAATTTTAATGAAACATTTAAAAAAAATTGCTACGGGTCGTCTTTTATGCACCGGCTGAAAATCAAATCATTTTTAAGAATAGAGAAAAATTATGTAAAGAAAAGCGTATTAAGTTACCATGACTCGGTAATAAACAATTAATATTTTTATCAATAATTTAATTAAAGAAATTATAGTTTTTATTTAAAAAAAATTATAATTGTAATTGCTTATAGAAAATTAAAAGAACTGATTATAAGAAAAACTAATTATTTTTTCTCTAAAAATAATTAATTATTACATTACATATTTTTTAAAATAATTAATTAATTGTTATAAATAAATTTAAAAAATTGATTAATTATAATAATGAGTTTTTATTATTTTTAGCCTTAGTGTAAATAAAGTCTATTAAGGGTAAAATAGAAAATATTGTTATAGTTTGTATTAGATAGATAATTAACTTTTTGTTAATTCTATTTTTTTAAAGAAATAATTAATTATTACAAATAAACTAATAGAGTCCCTTAATGACAATTGGATTTAGTGGGATGAGGTGGTCCAACCATTCTGCTAAAACTAGTTAAGGACCTAAACGAACATAAAACACTTGGTTAAGGAGGTAGTGTGTTCAAGTGGTTCTCTTGAAAGTTAACATGTTTTATTGGAGAACACTGATGGATAAAATCTCGTCACATGAGGTACTTGTCAAACGTTGTATTCTCCCATATGCGTCTTGTAACATGTGTGGTTGGAGATTAGAATTGGTTAACCATGCGATAATCAGTTGTCCATTTGCTGAATAGATATGGAGTTGTGTTTTAGGCTGGTGTAAGGGTCCCCAAATTCTAGGGGGACTTGAAGTATGGCCCTTTGGACTCAGGCTATAAGAAACTTCTTCGAGCAATATTTCTTACATCAATGTGGAGCATTTGAAAAGCCCGTGATGCAAAGGTCTTCAAAAAATAAGAGCGTAACACTAGCAGAGGTGGCAAAGGAGATCAAATAATCATTGTTTCTTTGAGAGACAAGTATAGAGGCGGTTGCACTGTGTTATGGTCGGACTGGTGTACATTTGAGTTTTAACAAGATTTTGCAACCCGCGGGTATAAAGCGGGTACATAAAACAGTTGAATTGCTATAACGTTAAATAAAAAGACGAAATAAAAAAAACGTCCAACGAATAAAACGCTTCAAACAAAAAAAATTTGTTACACCATAAAAACACCATTCACTTTGCCAAACTCATTCAGATAAAAGAACTTTAGAAAAAGCAAAAAAAAAGAAAAAAAGAACTAAGAACAAAAGAAAAGTAAAAAACAGAAAACAAAAATTAAAAAATATATGAAACATAGCTTCTATTAAAATATTTAATTTTATTCTACTTCTAATAAAATATTTAATTTTATTTTACCAAAGTTGTATTTTGTTTGTAAGGATAATTTCTCTTCACTTATCTTACCTTCTTGATAGCTTTCTAATATAATTGGCTGTTAAATAAACTTGTTTTCAGTTCCTATCGGCTATTCCTTTATCAGTTCAAACCCATGAACAGCTAGTATAATACTTGATATTTTGTGCTCTAATAAAACTAAAATCTTAATAGTTAATACCTTAAATGGGTCTACGAAAGCTGGGATTGTATGGGCAATGTCCTGATAAGATCCTGGGCTCATCTTGCAAGAAAACAAACGGGCCTCAGTAGGCTATCTAGAAAGCTACGGGCCCAAACCCATACAAAATAATAACAAATTGTTTACCGCAAGCCCAAACTGAAGATAGACATACTCACATAAAGATAGTAGGATAAGACTCTAAATAACATAAAATGTAGCATGGATGCATTAATCACGACTGAAACATTTATAAATTCACTATTTAAAATATTTATGTCCTCATCGAAATGTCATTGTCAGTTACCTTAAAAAGTTACACCATTTAGACCATACTTTTTATTTGACTCATAAATTGTATACAGTTCTTGTTAATGTTTAAATGATTTGTCCTTTGTGATGGTCGTGGGAAATAATTGAGGCGAACCTTGGAGCAACTGTAAGGTTGTCATGTGACATGGAGGTTATGAGTGTGAGTCTAAAAATAGCCTCCTGTAGAAATGCAGAGATTATGATTTTGATTTTGATTTTGATTTTGAGTTTTAAAGAATGCAGTTTGTTGTGATTTTATACTAAAAAGTATAAAGATTTGATGTTAAAAGTAATTTAAATAGCTATTTCTAGATGTTTAAAAGAAAATTCCAAATTTGAAATTGTGATTCTGGCAGTGAATATATTCAAAGGACCCTAATCTTTCTTAACTATAACTTTGATTAACTTTGATATGTTAATAATCTTTTATTTTATGCATGATATAACTTTGATATGTTTAATAATCTTTTATTTTATGCATGGTCTAATAATTTTGACGGCAATACGTGTTAAAGTTAAGGTGAAAACTCTAACATTGTGCATTTTCGTAGGTCGGTCAAACAAGACAGTTACATTGCTAAAATGTAATGCAAAGAGGGAGGGGGGGGGGGGTGTAACGACCCAAACACTTAAAGTATAGACCATACGACCTAGAAACTATGTTACACGACTATGCATATTATATCACCAACTCCCTTACTAAATTCGTTTAGATTGAAAATAAAATAATAAAGTAGATCTATGTTACACGACTATGCTTACTACACTACCTAGTCAACAATATACAAGTAAACGGAAACGACCAAACCTATTAGAACACCAAATTATATTTTTTTTAACGGAAAATTTGGATCACTGATGGCCACCGGCCCACCCAATCATCTCCATTCCTCGAATACAAGACTCGAAGATCACCCTCAAGAGGAAACCCACCATAGGTGAGAAAACCTTCTGGCCCAACTTGGAACCTCTATTTTTTGTCATAGATGAGACTTGAACCACGGACATCTTATTTTTTAGTGTTGTTGGCTACCTCACCTCAACCACTTGGGCTAGGGTCCATTGGCAGAACACCAAATCATATGTTAAAATTTTCACCTAGATAAGAAGCAAAAAAACAATTTAATTTTCTTTTATGCCACGTGACGTTGCACCTAGACTTCCACATGGCGGTAAGGCAGAAAGACAAACTCGCTAAAAAACAAAAAGAAACTAAAAAAGTAAATAGTTAATGAAAAGTGTATATATCTATAATTCTAAAATCATCACCACACCTATCAAATTTCCAAAACCTTTTGATTAAGAAAAATAAAAAATCATCATTTTACTGTTAATTTATCTCTTACACATAAGGCTGGCTGTAATGGGTTCTATGGGACATCACCCCCTCCCATAACGCCCTATAGCTTTGGATATACCATCCTCGCCGACGCCATGAATGGCTTCTTCCTCATTTGGCGTTACCACCATCACGCTTCCTCTCCTCTGTCAAAAACCAAAATATCGGACGCCATAAACGCTACCACCACTACCCCTCCTCTCAGGGTCGGCCCAAAGTGCAAGAAAACCAAAGCTAGTGCTTTCGGCCCCCGTTTCTCAAGGGCCCCCAATCTTGAGATGTTATATGGGCTTGGATCTTGAAGAGAAAACGGAAAAACTACTAGAAGGAGACAAGAGGCGTTTGTTAAAATAATCGATTGATTTTCATATAACTAATGTAATTTTTTACACAATGTGTCCCAAATCATATTTTCTCTTTACCAACGGCCTCAAATTTCCATCCGCTTTAGGCCCCCAAAATCATTAAGTTGCCCCCGCCTCCTCTCCTCCGACGTTATTGAGGCGGACGTTATGAAGAGGGGTGGCGCCCCACTATCCCAGCCTAACTTATTAAATAAATATATATCTTTTATTGTTAGCCGGCTAGAATCATGGATTACAGAGTTGTTTTTTTGGGAGTATTTCTAAAATTTAGCATATATTATTATAAATATTAATTAATATAGATCCGTGTAATTTAAATATATATCGACATGAAAGACAGGATTTGACTGAGTTTCTAAAGTTTAAGACATCTAGTCCAAAAAAGTGAAAACATTTATTACTCCATTTGTCTGCCTCCTCTTCAACTTCCCATCTCGTTATCCGGCAGCCGCCGCCAACCGCCGGCACACACTCCCCCTCTCTCTCTCTCCTCCCACAACTTTTATCCAAATCTCTACAAGATTCTTCTTCCTCCAAGAAACACCAACGGCAACACAACATCATTCACATTTCTAATATTATTTGTTTCTCAGGAACATTATTCTTAAAACACAAAAATGAAAACCAACTTCTTTCTCTGTATGCGACCGCCAGTCACCGAAACAGACGATCACGAACACTACATAAAACTACCACCAACGGTCGCCGGTAGGACCTCCGGTCGCCGGAATCGGGATCTACGACAGAGGAAAAGGGTGGTTGCTCCCGGGAAATACGCACGTCAACTGTCAGAATTAAGTAAGTCGGAAAATCCGGTTCAGAAAGGTTTCGGTTCGCCAAAGGCTCCGAAGATCACGGGTCCAGTTTCCGAACCCGAACCACACACGTTAAAATCTTGTTCCGACGAGGAAGTACCAGTTTGTTTGAATGATAAAACTCGTAAGTCAAAGTTAGAGTCAAACTCAGGGGGGTATATGATTATGGTTAGTAGCCTATTTTTCACCATGTTTTTCGGGAAACTTGTTGGGATAGTGGGCACGTTGATATTGGTTTGCTCTCTTTGTTCTCACCGGAAGAATGATGTTCCGGTATCGGAAAATATGGTGGTGAAGTGGTCGGAGAAAGGTTCGCCGGAGGAGAATAAGAAGAGAGTCATAATGGCTGGGTTGCTGGAAAGAAAGAACCACTACAGATAAAACATTAATTATGTTTTTAATTTCACCACTCTGAAGTCTGAAACATGCTCTTGGTTCTTTTTTTTTTTTTCTTTTTTTTTTAAACAAAATGTAAATCATCAAACTTGTATTGTTTTTCCCCACAAGATGTATGGTTTGAGTTTTAATTGTAGGTTTTTACTATTCCCATACCATCCAAAATCAATCGTTTGACTATTTTTGAATGACGAATTCACTTATTTAAGATATGGCAAAGTCAAACCGGTGTGTACGTGATAAGACTTGTATAGCGTCGCATTGGAGAACAAAGAATTCACCGTCCGTAGGTTGAGCATTGGGAATTCCGGATGGCTGACATAAGTATTTGGCGGGTCTCCCTTCTTAGTTCTCACACGGACTACCCGTAGTGGACGTGATAAGGCTTGTATAGCGTCCCATAGCGCCTCAAATACCATCTTCAAAGACGCTATAAGGATAAAAATAGGTGGAGGCGTGATTTCCATGACGCTCCCCCTCACTTCTCTCCTATATGATTGGTTGATAAATATTAAAAGTTTTTTTTTAAATAAAAAAGGTAATAATGGTAGAGGCTTTACGGGGCTCTATCGACCCACCTTAAGGCTTTGCTGACTAGATCGTAATGTGTTGCAATTTGCCCAACGTACGGACTTTATCACTACATATAGCCTCACACCAATACATATAATACACACATGTATATATATATATATATTTCTGTTAATTGTTATTTGTAACTAAATGCATGCACGGGCGCGTATTGTCGCCACTTGTCAATTTAGTTATTTATGTTGGATAACGTGTTGTTAGGCAAACAATTTGTTAAAACCAATGTTTTAAAAACCGGTTTTGAAGTTGAACTGAAAAAGTTTCCGGGACCGGTTCGACCGGTCGAAATGGTCAACCGGTTAGGGATTTTAATGTATATTTTTATAAAAATGCTAATAAACTTGTTCATTCCAACAAAAATAGTTAAAATACAATTTTAATCCACTTAAATATAATACCAAATAGGTATTTCACAAGAAAAAATAAGTTTTAAAATTCACAAATAATAAAAAAATAACAATAAAGTATACACATATAATAAAAATAATTCAAAAAAAATAAAAAATAAGAAAATCGGTTGAACCGGACCAGTTTAACCGGAAAAGACCGAAAAAAACCTATTGGTTCGAATCTCGTAAAAACCGTGAAAAAAACGAAGACCCCCAAAAAATCCGATCGAAGCGGTTCAAACCGGTTTTTAAAACACTGGTTAAAACAACGGCGTTGGTAAAACCTTACATAGAAAAACAAAAATACAAGAAGACAAATAATTCACCTTAGTTAAATATAAAAACAAAAAAGTAAATACTTAAATACAATGGTGTAAAAATAAAACTACTAAAACCATTTAAAAAACGATTTAAATTTAATTAAAAAACTAGAAAAAAGATATAAAAAATAAAGATAATAAAGATTATCATTCAAACTACAGAAAATTACACACCTAAAATGATTATTGTAAATCTAACTAAATGAAAAAAATAATCATTAAATAATAAGGTGTCACATGACAGCACCATAATTGACAATGTGGTTGCTACTGTTTTATTGTTAACATTAACTTAACTTTGTTATATTTAACTTTGTTATTTGTTAATGCCTAATGGGTATTTGAGATAACGATGTTAATTGTGGGTGAAAACAAGTATTTATAAGGATGCATACCGAAAATCTAATGTGCCAGTAAGATGGCGTGCTTGAAATAAGACCCGATTACCCTTTAACATTAGAAGATACTCTAGATAAAACCTTAATATCACACATATCAGGTCAGATAAATATTAAAATTAAATGTTATAGTTTAATATATATATGTAACATCTCGAATCCTCGTTACCCGAGGAAGAAGAGAATAGGCTAGTTACTATATTCTTAGTTTTACAACAAATTCTTGTACGTGAAGCATATACATTCATGATATCAATGATTCCTTTGACCATTAATACGACCACCGATGAGGATGTAACTCTGATGTTTAAATCCGAAAATCGCTTTTATTGAGAGGTTAGTTCAAGAATCAAATTTTCCATGGATAATGACTATAACTCTAATTAACAATCACTTATCCAAGAACAATCTAATTCTATGTTTAGAATGAAAGAGAACAAGCTAGAGGAGAAGAGAAATACTTTATTCTTTTATTAATCAAGGTGACTATAAAAGAAACTAAGAAAACTATAAAACACGTAGTTAAATGTGTAAAGTTCCAGATCTTTTCTTCTGCCCTTGAGCTCCTTTATAAGTTTCGCTTGTTGCGTCCATCGTTATGTGGTCCCCAAGCTTTGTCACATCCATTTCCATCAATCTATGCTTTATTGTTTGTCACGTGTCTTGTGATCTTTTCCTATTATCTTTCAGCGTTTCTGATCCAACATATGCTAAATCATATGACACCGATGTGAATTTGTATCGGTCAAGTACCTTATATCATCACTACTAGTAGGAGATGTCGGTGATTGTTTCAATTTCCTAATCCAATTGGCTTTTGTACTTGTTGTCAAAAATGGATAAATTGAGCTTTCTTGATCTCAAAAGTATATATATAATAAAATAATTTACCAAAAGTGGATAAGTGCAATAGTGCATGAGACCATGAGTACAAAATTAGTCATCAAATATCTGTCCTAATTCCTAAAAGGTGTATACCACCATATCACAAGATTCTACTTTGGTGATTTTAACCTTGGGGTAAAAGGACATTACATCATGTGTTTTCATTCACCACTTACATGTACAAATGGAAAGTTTCATAGATGCTTCTCTTCTTTTAATCAAAGATCCACCTTTTAATAAATAATATGGTATTTTATTGACTGAACTTTTTGAATAAAATTATTATTAAAGTTTATATACGTGACGTAAAATATGGCAAAATGATGAATGATGAATGATGATGAATCGGAGGACCTGTCATCGGAAGGGCCCTGCCTTTGAAGCAGAGAAGACAGACTGAGCCCAATTAAACCTTTTAGAACAGATGATCGCATACAATACATACATAGGTGATAGGACCCCTGGCTTCATGACAACAATTGGTCGAGGTCTTATATAGTTATTATATATTATTTATACCTTTGATATTTTGTCATATTAGTTATTCTTTGCGGAAATCTAGTTAATACTTATAGATATATACTAATACATCATACATAGTGCATGTACACATACATATGTACTTAACTAATTTATTATTATTTAAAAAAAAACAGACCCTAGCCAAACCGAGCCGGTTCATTGGGCTTGGGTTTTTCTCTTCCAAAAACCGGGTAGAACGAGAACGAAATCGGTTTTTGTCAAGAGCCCACGGGTTTTTTTTTTCTTCTCTAAATGATTTTGCACTGAACGGGTTTTAAAATATAAAAATCAATTGTGGCACCTCGAGCGAGAAATGTGAGAAGTAAATCCATAGTTTTCAATTGATAAGGCCCAATCATCTGGCCCATAGGCCGCATAGAAGTTCGTTGTTAAAAACATAGTTTGGCGTAGTAGTAAAATTCAGATCAACGCCTTCTCTAAATGATTTTGACTGACATTAATTAAAACCGATTCAGCTTAAAAACTAAACGGGTTTTAAAAAATAAAAATCAATTTGGCACCTCGAGCGAGAAGTGTGAGAAGTATATCCATTAGTTTTCAATTGATAGGCCCAATCATCTGGCCCATAAGGCCATAACACAAGGCCTAGTTCGTGTCGATAGTTAAAAAAAAAACACATTTACTCTTCGCTTGCTTCATCCGCATAAAAGTTCGTTGTTAAAAACATAGTTGGGCGTAGTAGTAAAATCAGATCAACGCCTTCAAGAGTCAAGGCTTCAATACTAACCAATGTAACAAAAAGTATAGCATTAGACATTAGACAGGGGCCATTAGTGAAGCTTCACTGAAAAGATTCGATGATGGGGATGCGTTAAAGGTGTTAGAATGTGAAAATACGAAAATAGCCCTCATGTTATCCATAGTTGACGGCTTTAAACGGTGATTTTGGATGGATTGTTAAAAATGACCAAAATTGAGAAAAGATTCAAAGGTTAGGCCCTAAAATCGTCTTTTTTTTTTAATTTGGATTAAAATTGAGAAAACGTGTAAACCTTGGGGACCAAAAGCGAAGTTAACTCTATTTATAAATATCCCCGAAAGAAAAGTGGTTCTTTACATCGAGCCATCGATTGATTTTGGGAACAAATCGCTAGGTTGTTCAATGGGCCGTTATCGTTTTATGCATGAGGTGGGGGTGTTTCGGTTCGGTTTAGTTGGTGTACGATCACGTCAAGCTGCATTTTGTGGTCATATATCGAATGCTTTGGCTTAGTTTGAGATGTTTTCTTTGGCTGTTTTGATGGGAGAAGGTAAAGCGCTATAATATATATGTTTTCAACCATTGGCGCCATTGATTTTTAGCAGGAAATTAGGATCAGATGCGTAGAGAAAAACTATGTTTTGACTTTAACATGCATGATCTATATATAATCTTTACAACTACATCTTACAATCCAGGTTCTAACAATAAACAAAAACTAAAGCCAATCCTTTCAACAAGATGCACGTACTCTTTGACACGGAATTAATCACCACTCAAGGAACTCGTGTGTACTTGTGAACTCCCAGTTGAGGAAGACTCGTTAAAGATCGAAGAAGACGTGCCGAAGAATGGAACATCCTCCATATCATCATCAATAAAAAACTTCACAGATTGTGGGATTGGAGGCATCTTCACTTCCACAACCCCTTCAAGAATATGTTCCACCTGGCTCATTGAAGGCCTATCATGCTCCTCATCTTGGATACACCAATATGCAACTTTGCAAACTTTTGTGACTTCTTCAACACTAGCTTCCCTGTTTAACCTACTGTCTAGTAGGCTAAGGATATCACCTCCCCCCATAACAACATTAGCAGCCAAACTAGGGAAGAACGTAAAAATCGAACCTTGAAATTGCTCCGAATTTCTTTTACCGTGTACTAATTCAAAAAGCATCATTCCGTAGCTAAAAACATCTGCTTTGGCAGTTACGGGCACCCCTGATAACCATTCGGGAGCTAGATATCCTCGTGTCCCTCTCATAGTGGTCAAGACCCTACTGAAGTCTCGGCCCACGAGCTTAGCTAGACCAAAATCTGCAACTTTTGGACAAAAGTCAGCGTCCAGAAGAATGTTTTCGGGCTTTATGTCACAGTGAATTATACAATCTCTGCACTTCTCATGAAGATAAACCAAGCCTCTTGCAATCCCTACTGCAATCTCATACCTTGTTTTCCAGTTTAGAACACTATCTAGTCCTTTATGGAAAAGATGGAAATCTAGAGAACCATTTGGCATGTAATCATAAACCAACAGCTTACTGCTACCTTGTGCACAAAACCCACGAAGACGTACAAGGTTAACGTGTTGAGTGGTCCCAATTGTGCTAACTTCACTCCTGAATTGCTTCTCTCCTTGGCTAACACTTTCAAGTTTTTTCACTGCCACAATGGATGAATCATGCAGCACCCCTTTGAAAACAGAACCAAAACCACCACTTCCTAGTTTCTCTGTGAAATTTTTGGTGGCTCTTTGTAAATCTCTGTAGACAAATGCCACCAATGATCCCTCCATCTTTGTCTTCCCAACCACTAACCTCTTTTTTCTATAGATTATAAACAAAGCTAGAGCCAAGACAAAGACCACACCTATAACGGACCCGATAACAACACCTAGATTGACCTTATCATTCTTTTTATAACGAGTATTCTTGATAGGATGTTGGAGATCTTTAGACGCAACTTTGACGTTCAGTTCAAATTTCTCTACGTTAAAATCATTTGAGACAAACACAAGTGAGATACTATTCAAGTTTTCACTATTCCAAAGGCGACAAGTTTTGTCAATAAAACTATATCCACCACAACTGCAGTCATCCAAGCAAGACCTTCTGCATGCTGATTCATCCAAAGAAAGAGTCTTATTTTCATAAAATGTTGGAAGAAAGTTCACTGGGACATAACTTAATATGAACCCAGGTTTTTCTTCCTTGATTCTACATTTCAACTTGGTCTTTCGGACACATCCTCCAGAAAATTCACTCAGGTTCCAATCTCTCCACGATGCAGGCTCGAAACCAGCCAAGCAGTTACAGGACGGCAAGATCTGCTCATTGCAAATACTAAACGTCCCACACTTGGCATAAACATCGCAAACTTTTTGAGGTCGAGACCAAAACAAATACCACTCCTGGGAATTCTCCATCCATGTCAGCTGCTGAATCTGCCCCGAGACATCTATAACTAATCTGGATATAATTGAAGGATCATTGAATGAATATGTGAAATAGCTCTCATTCGCATTGTCTATGTAGTTGAAACTGAAGACATAAGGCACCCTCATCTCAGGTATTAAGCTAAAAAACTCACCATTCCAGGATCCACTAGACCAATACTCTATAGATCTATTCCACTTTAGTACATACTTCTTCTGTTGTTGGACAATCTCAAAAGAAAAGAGTCCCACCCCGGGATCTTCCCGACTTCTCCATGACGTCATAACCTGCGTTGTGTTTGTATGCTTGTTGTATCCTAACTTATTACCAGGCAAAAAAGTATGTGTTGGATGATCAAAACTTTGCCAAATTGGTGGACTTGAACTTGACCCATATCTCAAAACTAAATTACCATCATCAAGAAGAACTACAGATGCATGTTTATCAGTAGTGATCATGTTTGTTGACCAAACTGGAGTGTTTGACTCATTTACAAGCACCAAGTTACCATCTTGCACTTTCAACTTAGAAGAGAATCTATCATGGATGGGTGTTTCTCTGTTTGCTACCCAAACTACTGTTAGTGTTTTAATATTTTTATACCAAATTCCTATGTAATAGTTGGGAAGCTTACCTGGTTTAAAGAAACCCATTTCAAAGTTTCCAGCAAGAGAGATAAGTGTCTGGTTTCCAGAGAGGGATTGGTTCACAACCAAAGTATCAGCTCCAGATATGAGAACAGGGATGAAAAAGAGATGGAAAATGAGATGAAAAGCTATGTAATCCATGCTCAGTTGCTTCCTATCTTCAACTTGTAATGAATTATGATTTATGAATGAGCATGACAAACAAACAAATTTAAAGGCATTTAATAGATGACATGGAAATTTGACTCGATATTTATGACAAAAATAGTCAAAAATGTAGAGGCCAATTTTTATCCATGGACTAGTCTTTGTTTTAATAATTGTTCCTTATAGAAGGATTGTATTTTTATTTTTATTATTATTGTTGTTTTGATAATCCATAGCATTTACCATTGAAGATTTGAAGTCACTAAACCTAGGGGAATGAGGTGTTTGTTTAACTAGATAACTACTATTGGAAGTAATTAAACCTTGTGAATGAGATATTTGGGTTTTTTTTTATTTTTTGAACGGCTTAAATCACATACTTTTTGTTACCAACCGGTTTAGAGTTAGGTTGAGCTATGGCGACTATCTCTATGGCACGACGAAATAGAAATAGACCTATCCGTGCGACTCTATGACGATGATGGAAGTTTGAGAGGAGAGGCATGGTGAGACTGAATGAGACAACAAAAGCACCAAACATTACTAACGGTTCGAGATGTTTGATAACCCAAGCACAAGATTAGAGAAGAGACAATATGAGACATTTTTTATGTTTTTCTCCGAGACAAACATGTCGTCGTTATAGCCCATCAAAGGTTATAGCGACGGTATGTCGATAGCCCAGACATTTGTCGACGTTAGAGGCTCTCTTTGTTGTATTGATATCAAACAAATACATGTTGTTACATTCTCCAGATTTAAATTTAGGGCTTTATCTAGTTCTAATCCGACATCTACATTTACATATCAATGACATAAAATCATTTAAAGAACATACGTAGGAGATTGTGAACACGTGAATAACATAATAACAAAAGGCAAGAAGATAACAAAATTGAAGAAAGATAATAATCTACAAAAAGAAACAAATAAAATAAGGAATTCATCATCATTATGAAAACCAATCTACAAACATTTTAAACTCTAAAGGACTAAAAGATCATGAGTTTGATCTCTGAGCCTAACAGGTTTTTCATCCGATCGTTTGCGGAGATGGTTTTTTCTAAAAATAGGCTCAATTGGTGTACATAGTCTTTAGTTGAACGTTTCAAAAAATAAATAAATAAAAAATACATATGAAACGATGTTTCATTTTTAACTAAAATTAATCAAGTAAAAAAATTCACATGGACGTGCATTATTGTGATTGTTTATAGTTAACCAACGAAAACAAACAGACAATCTGTGTATAATTATCACATAACTACTCGTCAATTGGTCATAAATATTGCAACATGTGGTTGTAGGTGGCAGTAAATAGCGGGTCTTGTAGGGAAGAAAATGGGTCCATAAGTTCCTCTAAAAATATCTTGTGGAATAGTCATGAAACGTCGTTCAGAAAAAAAAATAGTCATGAAACATTAATTTAGCACCTACCACTAAATGCTAATTAATGCTAGTATGATATTTTTTTTAACGGTAAACTACGCTACTTCTACTATGGCTCAAAGTGTAAATAAATATTTCTTTGCACAAACTTAATTTCTTTGTTTGAAGCTGACATTTCGGAAGAAGTCAAGGTCGCAGTTTAGTCTTGTAGGTAGAGGAGACAAGTCACCTGGACACGGTCCAAATGGCTTCTGATTTGCTTTCCTAAAAGTTTTTGAGACGGTTTGAGTTCAACATCATAGGTTTTACTTGTAGATTTTCTTCGAGCATCTTATATATATTAGAAATCAAAGATTAACTAGAATGAGATGATAGAATCTAAACTAGAATAATTCTTATTGAGGTGTTATGAAAACAATAATTTATAAGATCTATAAAACTTGGCTTCTAAAAGGTTAAGGGTGGGGGTATAGGTGATTTTGAAGTCATAGGCTTCAAAATCTTCATACAATAGGAATGTCTCACATGAAAGAGAGAGAGAAGAAGGAGACAGAATTTGAAGCCCTTAAGCTTCAAAATATGAGATATTATGGGTTTTTTAAGCCTTAAGCTTTGGAGTTTTAAAAAAAACATTCACAACCCTATCGGCTACCTTTGGCTTCAAGAAGCTGCTACGCTTCAAAATTGAAACCGGAAGGAAACTGAAGCCGCAGGTAAGGGTATGGAAGCCATGGAAACTGAGTGAAACCGAAGGAAGCCGTGGGGGAAAGCCGAAGGCATACCCCACCCCACCCCCACCCCTCTCCAAGTATGATTAGGAACTCGTGCGACCGAATTTTTTTCTTTGCCAAGGATAAGAGCATGCACGTCTTAGTAAAAATGTGTTAGGAAACATTGTGTTTGGCAGCTTCGAAACAGAACATGTGGTCATTTTCAGGTTCGTGATAGTACAAGGTAGCTATACGACCAATGAAGAAATTGAACCACTGGAGTAGCAAAGTTATGATCAATGGGAGTTTTTGAAGCTGTTAACATGAGAAGATGAACCAAGACCATGGTGGCACCACAACCTAATATAGCCATGGCACCGGTGATAGAATGTTAATATGTACGAACCAAAAGTAAGGAGGTGAATGAAAGATCTAGTTAGGTGAGTTAAAATGTGAAACATGTTACATGTAACTTGGTATGCATGGGGTGCATGCAAGCGGAATTGTTGGGTCAACTCGGTTTATTCTTTGGTTATATCAATTTGTAAGTTTAGCATAATTATTAGTATTTTTTTAGTTAATAGGTCATAATTATCAGGTTTTGCTAGATGGTTTTATTTTTGTTATTTGATTTGTTTGATTTTGTTTTCAAGTTCAAATAGCTTGTTTCTTCTTCTAGGTTTGTTTATTTTAAATAGGGGTTATTGACTCTTATAAAAGTGTGGTTATATTCGGTATTAAAAAAACAGTTAACATCTACAAATACTTGGAAAACCCAAGAGGAACCAACAATTACAATAATTGAGCATAACTTATAGTATAGTGGCTCTAACATAATCCATTATTTTCCTAACTTTACCTCACATGTATATTATATATATATATTAA
>JBCNJP010000027.1:18008985-18034255 GCA_039602395.1 Deinandra increscens subsp. villosa
AGTACTTCGGGAGTACTAGGCGTAAGCGGAGATTACTCAGAGAGTACTCGATCACCTCAGACGAGTTTTACAACAATGTTTATGCCATTTCTTTATTTCTTTCATTTAACCATTTGTTTTTTTTATATATCCGTACGCGGCGAGTTTAGCAATTGTGGTGTATAACGGGTACAATCGTGCAAGATAACCTTAAGGTCATGGGTTCAACACTTTGAGCATTAAGTTTCTAATTTTAATGTTATAACGTAGTTTTTCTATTTGCGATAAAGTCGTTTGAGACTAGGACAGGAGTTGGTGATTTTACGTGGTGTAATAGATAAACATATATTTCCTTATGTACAATCGTGTAACATATGTTTTTTTGAAACGTTTTGATAGTTACACTTTTTTAATTTTATTTTCTTTACGTACCCACACGCGGATAGAAATTCTTGTATATGAACAAAAAATAAAATTTCTAAGTTCCATAAAATAAACAACTCATAAATGTTACAAGAAATTCCTTTAAAGATGAATTAATAATAATTAATAAAAATAATAAATGAAGAAGTAGCCAGAAAATCGCATGAAGCGTCCTAGATTTCAGAGTTTGTTATATGAATTTTCACATAGCGACGAATCTGCATAATATAAACAAACTCACCCATCGCCGTTCATATCCCCTGCTAATCTCAGCCAACCATTCTCAAACCCTTTTTTTTTCTTTCTCTCTCGTAATCAAACTCAATCTTCTCTTCCGGTGCTATATATTTTTCGCCTCCCCCAATTGCACTCACATTTGTTTTGTGTTTATCTAAACAAGGTCAAATCAGTTATTTTTCGATCCTTCCCTCCTTCCTTCTTCCCCAATCGTTCTTTCTTTCTTTCACCATTGTTACAACACCACCCTAGTTTCTGAAGAAAACGGATTACAAACTTCAATTTTCACATCAAATCTGGCTATAAAGAGGTTAGATCTTCGATATTATTTCGCCTTTCTCCAAGTTCTGGATTATTCATGCTTTTTCAATCTTAGTTTGTAGTTTTTCTTTATTGATTTTGTGCCAATTTTAATCATGAACCGTCTGCTTTGATTGATTTGCTATCGTGTTTACAGGGGTTTCATAAAAAAATCACCTTTTTTTTTGTAACTTGATTGTTTTCTATGCCTATAGAATGATTAGGGTTACCTCTTATGTTAATTTTGTTCGAATTCTGTATGTTTTGTACTTAATTTGGTTTTCTAATAATTAGAATTCTGAAAAAAATTACCACAAATTGCTCGATTCATTCATTACCTAATTTTGATTGACAGTTGTATGATTTCAATGTTGTTTGGATGATTTATACACACATGAATGCATAAAATATCTTCACCTTTTAAAAAATTGAAATTGTATGTTTTTATAATACACTGTTTGATTGATTTTTCCCTAAATCTTGTCAGGCATTGGTCTCTTCCGCATGTCAAAAACTGGGATCCAATAGGACCCAAAAGAGTTGTTTCAGTCTGGCAGCTACAACAAATACAAACAGTTCTCGCACCACTCAACCGGTGGTGGGTGATAATAATGAAGGAGTGATTCTACTTTGCGTGTTGAGGAGATCAAGATCGTCACATATATGGAGGCTGCGCCGTGTTTCTGTTGGATTGTCACTTGACTACGGCTAACAGAACTATTCTGCAAGTTCTGTTTTTTATTGAGCTATATACTTTTGTTTCAAGTATTTTCAGTCTTCTACATGTAGTTGATCAGTGAGTTCGTCGTTCTTGTTACATTTTGAAAATTGAAAGTCTGTAAAACACAACAGTTTGGCCAAGATGTTTAGGTTCTCCTGCTTCCATTCTCCAACTCATTCTCAGAAACCCAAGGTGAGCAACATGATTTGATTTTGTTGTTCTATGGTTTGGACTAGAGGTTGCAAAGTGGGTGGGTCGTGCTGGTTGTGTAACGATTAAAATGGTTTCTTGATCTGTTTGACCCATTTGGTTTGACATGTTGACTTTCACAGTTACATCTCTTGTCAATGACCTTTTTATTTTTCTATATGCAGAAAACCGTCCACTTGCCTACCGAATCAATGCAAAAAGCACTGGAAGATTACTCTGCAGACAAACCTAAGAAAAATCTTGAATTATCAAAAGAAGTTAAAGAAGGCAAGAATGCTAACCCATCTCCATCTTCAATGGGTCAAGATTGGAAATCTGAAGGGCTTAAAAGCATGAATGATACAGACAGTGAACATTGCCATGAAATCAGGGGAATGAGGAAGAGTGTGTCTCTAGGAAGTGGCATGGCAGCCTATCAGGAGATGACATCTGGCGAAGATTTATCTTCTTCTCATGGTAATCGTAGCGGAGACGAGTATCAAAAAGCCCGGGCTTCTGTTTCTCCTCCAATAAGTTCCAACTTGGTTCATCAGGCGTCAGACTCGTCACCTGATCACCTTCAACAGTCTGACAAAGAAGTTGGTGATAATTCCGAGACTCGGTTTTCTGGTGCGTGTACCGGCGGGGGTTCTAGTGGCCATACGCCTCGTTCTCCACACACCATTATGAAGTCAAACTCTTTGCCATATTTGCATTTGGCTCATGATAATGCGGTTCATCAGTCTCGATCTTCTGAGGATATGAAGGCTTTAGACTCGAGATCAGAATGATAAATCGGTTGATAATGATGATGTCGAAATTTCACCAGAACAGGAATTAGAAAATGACAGTACAGATTGATGGTGACAAAGTTGATGATGATGGTGATGAAGGTGATGTTGATGATGGCTATGACTATGCGGGTTTGTCAAAAGACTGGATTGTTCCTGCAGGGGATGAACTGGGCAAGGGTAAAAGCGTACTAGAGGAAGATTATTTGGATTGCCAGTGGGAGGAACTGCCTAATGAGGATTTCAAGATAAAGCGTATCGAGAAATGGGTTATGGATCTCAAGCATTCTTCTTCATTGGAAGAAGCCAACATGCT
The DNA here is from genome assembly GCA_039602395.1 of Deinandra increscens subsp. villosa. Lineage (NCBI taxonomy): Eukaryota > Viridiplantae > Streptophyta > Magnoliopsida > Asterales > Asteraceae > Deinandra > Deinandra increscens. The sequence continues at coordinate 18,011,942 of JBCNJP010000027.1, forward strand.
TACAGACCTTGATCAGCATGGGCAAGATGGTAAAAGCACCATCTTGGATCCCTTGGCTGCTTCAAAAAGCGATGCTAAGACGATTCTGGGCATGGATGCTGCTAAAAGATACATTTCTTCTTTGAATGCTGCAGCCACAACAGCTCAACTTGCAAACCATGGGTTAGTTGTGATCCCCTTTCTGAGTGCTTTCTCCAGCCTCAGGACACTCAATTTGTCCGGAAATTCAATAGGTTTGAATTTTTTTTATCTTTTATTCATATATATATATATATTTTTTTGAACAGCCAAGAACATTTTATTAACGGGGCTAGTAAGATGCTAAAACCTTCAAACCAATCCGAAAATTACAACCAAATTTACAACATCAGAACATTTTTTGAACAGCCAAGAACATTTTTTTTTTCATTCATATATCATCTGTATGTTATGTTGTGAAGTTTTTTTTTTTCTTAATTGATGATATAATTTGTTTTTGTTAGTGAGAATCACTGCTGGCGCTCTTCCTCGAGGACTCCATATGTTGAATTTATCGAAGAACAGTATCTCCACCATTGAAGGGCTTCGTGAGCTCACCAGATTGCGTGTACTTGATCTTAGCTACAACAGGATTCTGAGAATTGGGCATGGTATGTAACTTTCCTTACAATTTCTATTTTCAATTCCAATATTTCATTTTTTAAGATTGAACTGTAAAATGAAATCTTGTGTGTTCTTGAAGGTCTGGCGTCATGTTCTTCATTAAAAGAGCTATATCTGGCAGGAAACAAAATAAGTGAGGTGGACGGTCTGCATCGTCTCCTAAAACTGAACGTGTTGGATCTGCGTTTCAACAAGCTGTCCACCACAAAGAGCCTAGGACAGCTCGCGGCTAATTACAACTCCTTACAAGCCATCAGCATGGAGGGAAACCCTGCACAGAAGAACATAGGAGATGAACAACTGAAGAAGTTTCTTCTTGGTCTTCTCCCTCATCTTGCTTACTTCAACAGGCAATCAATCAAATCTGGTGGCATGAAAGACCCGGCTGACCGAGCTGCCCGCCTGGGGATCTCTGCACATCAAGTTGACCGTGGGCTAAAGTCAACACATGGTAGGAAAAGTCAAGGGGTGGGGGGTCGTGGACGGCATGTGAGGCTGCCGCCAAGTGGGGTTAAGATGACAGGTGATAGGCACCAGTTTCATGATGTGAGTAGCAAACTCGGGAGCTTCAGACCGGATCATGCTATGCGGAGAACTCGGAGTGAAGATTTGTTGAAAGCTGCTTGAGATGGAAGAATAAAAAAACTTTGTTTCAGACTTTGGTTTGCTTAATATGGACATGATGATTTTCATTGGTGTTGGTTTGCGAAAACATTTGTTGGGTTTTGGATTTTGAGTTTGTCTATGTTTTTCTAAATTTATGATTCCTAGTGAAATTGATGCTCTTAAGATATTTTTTTTTTACAGCTAAAATAACCACGTTTATACGTTGTTGCTCGACCCTTAACTTAGTAATTATTTTATACTCTTAAATGTTGACAGGTATTTCTTAAAGAATACTTGTGACATGTAAAGATACGAAAAAGATGTCGATGGTTGAATGGTATCCCACATGTGAAAACTATGAAAGGGTTTTTTACATTAAATTTTAAGGGTTTAAGCGGAATACAATAGTCTTTTTAATCAAGACATTTAAACAAAACATTTGGTGTTATCCCGGGTAGTTCGGCATTATAAATTGGTCGTTAAAAAAATATAAAGAAGACATTTAAAATGATTGAAGTTTAATAAAAATTTATAAGTAAATTAAAAAATAAGCCGCATATAAGAAATTGTTTTTTTATAACTATTCTTTAATAATGCCAATGACATGTTGTTGGAGTGGTTAAGGTAATTTCCTGGTGTCTAAGTGACCCGGGTTCTATCATTGCTCTAAACAATATTGCTTTGAAGGAAGACCATGATCTTGTTGTCTCTGGTTCGATCCCAAGAGCGATTGGGTTTTATCTACCAGTGGGCTTTCGGGTATGTGAGTTTTCCCTGAAACTGGAGACAACTTGGGTGTGCTTAAGGGTCTAGCGGCTGGGTTGAGTCAACTGGCAGTGACTTTTTTACCATTGGTCACCCCATACGAAATATCTGAACAATTCTATATTTGTTAAACGTTTAAAAAACATATATTTTCTAATTATATTTCTGAAAGTTACGTATGAACACACCAATTCGCAGTGTGGCAACTAGGGGTGAGCATGGTTCGGTTCGGTTCGGTTTTTGGCTCGAACCGAACCGAAACCAAATGTTTCGGTTCCTAGAAAAAAACCATTCGGTTTCGGTTTTTTTGGGTTCGGTTTTTACAGTTTTTTTCCGGTTTCGATTTGGTTTCGGTTTTTTTTAATAGTATGTGATTAATATACTTTTAAACTTTAAATGTCTAGTTTAAAAAGATAATTACATAATAGTAACAAGCAACTACAATCGTAACATAAATTCAAAATCAAAAGTCGCACATGACACACGTAACCATACAAAATAAAGTGGTTTTAAATTCAACGGATAGTGTCGCGACTTCAGATGAACGGACAATGCTAACTGATATCGTCATTAGTGTCGTGAATTCGTTTGGACGTTTGGTATTCTTGAAAAATGAAACTAGTTTAGAATGAAACTACGGTTTAAAGTTTAAAATAACCTTCCTAAAATACTAATTTACACATATGCGCTCGGTTCGGTTCGGTTCGGTTTGGTTTTTATTCTACATGAAACCGAAACCGAATCGTTACTTTCGGTTCGGTTTTTTCGGTTTTCCTTTCCAGTTCGGTTTTTTTCGATTGGGTTTTGTCGGTTTTTTCAGTTCCGGTTCGATTTTTTTGATTTTTTCTCACCTCTAGTGACAACGATAAGGGTGCTGGGTGCATATATGATATATCTAGTTCTATAAAATGGGGCTACCCCTATAAAATGCATGTAAGAATTAAGATGCAAGTTATGTATTTATTCTATTTAAAAAAAAAAACTAAACTATTTAGGGTGGGGGGTATGCATGCCTAGGCATGTTTTTGAATCATAAAATTGACCAATCAAATAATGCCACTAGGAGAGAGAAAAAATATGTAGAATTCATGTTTTGGTGGTGGGTATACATGCCTAATGATGTTTTAGGCAATGTGAAGTGGGGACCACCATTAAACACACATAAATCTTTCGGCAATCTTCGGCAAAGATATGCCGAAAATTCTTCTCCTCCATGCCGATGCCGCAACGCCGAACCACACGGTATGCATGCCTAAGTGTTTGCCGAGAATCATGGTGATGCCGAAGGGGTATACCGAAGGTATACCGCCCACCCTTAGTCATCCCAAATTTTGAAGCTCAAAACCCGCCTAAGAAAATCTATCATCTAAAACCCTAATTCACTGGCACTCTCAATATGAAAGTTCAATGCTTCAATGGAGAGAGGAATGATATCAGTGGATCGGTGGGCTGAAGGCAGTCAGGTGTATTTCTTAACTCATCTTCACGCAGATCATACCGTTGGTTTATCGTCTCGTTGGAAGAAAGGTCCAGTTTTCTGTTCTCGCATCTCTGCTAGGCTGTTCCATCACAAATTCCCCGGATTCGACACCTCACTGCTTCGAATTCTCGAAATCGGCCAATGGTGCTCGTTATCTTTGGTCTCCCCCTCCACTGAATCGCGAACTACGGTTGAAGTTATGGCGATTGATGCCAATCATTGCCCTGGTAAGTCGATACTAGCTTCCTAGTTTCATTTCATCTATTTAATTGCAGAAATCATCCATTAAGATTATCGGTGTGGACCGTTTTCATTGGTCTCAAATTGCCTAGTCAAAGCCAGTATGATTTACAAGCAGAAGTATGTTTGATATGCTCCTTCTGTTCATTTCAAAGCGTTTGGTTTATTCACTTGAAATTTTGATTATTTACCTTTTAAGGTCTCTGTGGCCGATGACTTAGGGTTTCCGTTTAGTGATACTGCAATAGAGGTTATTAGAATATTAGGTTAAGATTCTATTCATGCCAACTTTCAGAGGGGTATTAACATATTTAGCGGATATGGCTGTGAAATCTTTTGACGTAATTCACCAGCCCACAGGCCCACACCATACCACTCACCCAAATCATTCAAGCTTGGTTTTAGAAAGCGCAGGGTGCTATGAGGCGTTCAGGTCCCGAAAGTTGAGGTGCGAGGTGTAGGGCAAGAGACAAGCGCTTCATGTACGTGAGATGTTGTTCTATGTACAACCACAAACAAACTACATCTCTCTTGTCTCATATATATCAACCTTTTTGTCAAGTAAACAAGCCATCTATAATTTCTTCGTCCCTTTGTTTTTTTTTTTCCATGTCAGCCTCTTTTAGACCCCAATTTTGACGTAGATGTGCATAACACGTCTCCTCAAGGCACCGATGAATTTTTCAGATCGCCTCGTGCACCTCAGCTCGCACTTTTTAATCAAACCTTGAAGTTCCATGATGCTGGTGTAAAAGATACCTCCCTAACAAGCGGAATTATCAGAAAAAATTATGGACAAGCTGTTGAGTGATTTAAATCACCAGTATTGCTTCTTTTGGCATGTCATGAACTTATGTTCATGAATTCATGATCTTTTCATTCGTGAGTGTAGTTAAATGAAATCAGTGGTTTCATAAATTTTGGAATGTGCTATGGTATTTACATTTACATATACAATGTTCATTTTCTATACCACTATACCTCATTTAAACAAGAATAAGTATCCAACCATAAACGACAACATTATGTTTTCAGAGTGCCTGGATGAGCCCTGCTGTCTTTCATCATGGCAGGTATTGTTTTTTTAATATTTTTTCTTCACTCAAGGCCTCAAGGGCATATAAAGTGAGTTTGTGGTGCATTCAATGGAGTGACAAACACATTTTGTTGTCTTAAGCATGTTCAGAATATCTTTACAGATTATAAGAGATTTTTTATGTTCATGACCATTTTCACACCCTGCTTAGATTTCTTTTATCTACCAATCAGTACTGATGGTAGGATGGGCTCCTTTATGTCTTCCCTTTATTTATTCTGCTTAAAAACAATCTTCCATATATGTCTCTGCACAACTCGTTCTATGGTTTATCGGTTTATTGTTAAGTAATATGGCTAGAATTTCAATCAGTTCACACCTGTGTAGCTTAACAGCTTGTATGGTCATTAGGGCACTCTGAGCTTGTTTTCTTGTGCACTAGGGGAAAGTATCTTGCAAGTTAAGTGGGCAATCCAACTTGCTCTGAAGTTAATCAGTTTATTGCTATCCTGTATATGGTTTGTGTAGTACTTAAGTTAGCGCATAGTGTGTATTCCTCAGGTCGAACAGCTAGTTTATGGAAAATCAAAATGTTATTTTTTGAATAAGACTTAGTTATTCCTTTGCTATGTGGCAGGTGCAGTTATGTATCTATTCCGCGGTGCATTTGGCATCACACTTTACACTGGGGATTTCCGTTGGGAAGTAGCAAGTGAAAGTGCAAAAATGGGAAAAAACATGCTTCTTAATGCTCTCAAGAATGAGAAAATTGATATCATTTACATTGACAACACTTACTGCAACCCATCCTACTCATTTCCTTCAAGGGAAGTTGCTGCTCAACAGGTAATATTCTGTTTCAAGATTTAAGGGCGTGTAATCAATTTAAAAAGCTATTCATGTTTTATTATGTAAACAAGTAGGCCCTACAGAAATTCTTATCTTGTGCTTCAATAAACCACCTTCAGGTAGTTAATATAATCAATTCCTATCCTGAACATGACATCATCATCGGCATAGACACATTGGGAAAAGAGGACTTATTACTCTACATCTCAAAAATGCTGAAAGTAAAGGTAATTCACTACCAACTGGTTTTTCTATACCTTTTTCAACAGTGTATGTAGGTGATTTCAAGACGATCTGTTTATAATTTTATGGCAGATTTGGGTATGGCCAGAGCGCTTACAAACCATGCATCTTCTTGGACTGCATGACAATTTCACAACCAAAACCACTCTGACAAGAGTGCGTGCTGTTCCTCGTTACAGTTTCTCCGTTGAAACACTAGAAGGATTAAATAATATGCGTCCGACCATAGGGATTATGCCATCTGGACTTCCCTGGAAACTAAAGAAAGTTGGATGCAAGGATAAATCTTGTGATCTCTTATCATTGAAGACAGAGACAGGCAACGATCTTCATATGAATATGCGAAATAGATATACAAATAACATCGAACAGCATCATCAGTATATCTACACAGTTCCGTATTCTGACCATTCCTGTTTTTCGGAGATAGTGGAGTTTGTTAAGTTTCTATGCCCAAACAACATTAAAGGTATTGTGTCTTCATCACTGTCTTATGTTGATCCGTGTTACCATCTTCACAACATTTATGGATCATCGAGTTTACCTCAAAAACATGTGATCAAGGAAGAAAGGGTACGCATTGAAAGCAAATGCAAGTCTAACCTTGCTTGTGATAGTTTCACTGATGTGAAATTAAAGAGAAAAAGGATCAAGCAGTATAGATTGGGCCCTCATAAAAGTAGGGTTAGTTTGTTAAGAAGGTTTAACCGTGGTGCAAAGCTAACCAGTGAAGATTGTTAACCATGTTGTTTGTACTGACTGGAAAGTGATAGTAAATAGTTAAATCTTTATTGAATATATGCAATATGGAAATACATATAAAGTAAATAAACTATGTAATTAAATGTTCCATTTTTTTATCTTTATTAGCTATACAGAATTACAGATCAACCTTTATGTTTAGGATTTATTACCCATCTCATTATTTTCATTCTTTTGTTATATTATCATTAAATTTGTCTGCTAAGTCTAGACATGTGCAATGCACACGTGGCACATGAGAATGTTTTAATCTTTTACCCAAAAAATTTTGAAATTAAAAAGGAAAATATTTTAAAAATCCTAATTTCTTTCCACCCCATCCATCTTCACTATCTTTCACCAAATTCCCGCACTCACAATATCATGGCTAAAATCAACCACCTAAAATGAATTCATCTCTTGGATTTATGGTTTTCTTGTGATATGATTTATCTAAAACAAGCATTAAACCCTAAACCGCATTCATAAAATCGTTGCTCTAGTCACTCCCATAGTCCCATTTGGAGAAATATACCTGCATATTCCAATCAGAAGCAAATAATCACCACAATGATGACGTTCCTGTATGCAAATTAGAATAAAGAAAGTGTATGACCTCAGCTTCAATATTTTCTTTATTAAATTTGTTGGTTATTTTAGTTTAGTTGGACATCAAAGAGAAATGACTAAATATTATTACAAGCAAGGAGGTGTGAGATACATAATCATACAAGCTTCTTTGTTTATTTCTAGCACATTAATGGTTCAAGGGGGCGAAGCTCCCAAGAACATGGACTTCCGAGAAGGCACTGCCCTTGACGGGGTCCAAGAGGCAACGTCTTTGGTGGGATTGAGTTGTCCTATCATAGGGGTAGTTTGTGACACGGCTATTTGCATGTAGGCCTTGCGACATAGCTGATAATGTGACAAAACGAGTATTTCTATCTCCTTCTAAAGTGCTATTCGAGTTTGATTTTACCATAGAGATAAGAGATAATGGGAAATTATATTCAGTGGTGTGGTATAAGCGGACTTTTCTTCTTCTTCTAATATTAGTAGGTTGAAAACTAATATAGTGGGTCACAACATAGACCCATTCAATGTTCAACATTGGCCAATAAATGCCTTTCGCACCAATTTGCTTTCAATGGAGTAAATAAGGATGTGACCTGTCTAAGTTGTGGAATGTTCATGAGTTAGAACAATTCAACTGTCAATTTGTGTTTTCTTTTCTAAATTAATATTTGAATTTCACCAGTCCACTCTACAGTTTATGGAGAAAGGACTTAATTATATTGGAAAAATCTTTCAAATTATATTGACTTGACTTCTTCATTTATTTTTCCAAGCGGATTCTGCAAGCTAGAATGTAACTTCAGTTCAAATGTCAGTTCTATAAAACCCAATGGTAGTAATACAATACCTTTATCAGTCAAGTTCTTCACAAAAAGTAACAGTTTAATCATCAATGAGGTTTTTGCTCCTTTTTTGTTTCTCTCTCATTATTCATTTCTCATCTGCAGTTGATACCATATCTGCAAACCAGTCTTTATCTGGAAACCAAACAATCATATCCAAAGGTGAAAACTTTGAGCTTGGTTTCTTCAAAGCAGGTAACTCTTCCAACTATTACATAGGCATATGGTATAAAAAGGTAGCTTCTAATCCTCCTACCATAGTCTGGGTAGCAAATAGAGAAACACCCATATCTGATAGATTCAATTCAGAATTCAAACTTGTAAACGGTAACTTAGTGCTCTTAAACGAGTCCAAGATACCAATTTGGTCCACAAATATCACCACCACCAGTTTGAATTCTGCAAGAGCCGTTCTTCTTGAAGATGGTAACTTGGTTTTGATAGACGGGTCGAAATCAGTTGAACCCGTTTGGCAAAGTTTTGACCACCCGGTTCATACTTGGTTACCTGGTGCTAAACTTGCTTATGATAACAGAACAAAAAAGAGTCAACTTCTTACTTCATGGAGAAGCAATGAAGATCCTGGTGTAGGACTCTTCTCTTTGGAGCTTATCCCCTCTAGTAAAGAGTATATAAGCAAGTGGAATGGGTCCCAACAATACTGGACTAGTGGAGCATGGAATGGAGAAATATTTAGCATAGTACCTGAAATGAGGTCAAATTACATTTATAATTTCAGCTTCGTTTCAAACGAAAATGAGAGTTACTTCACTTATTCTGTGTATAACCCTACCATTATATCTAGATTTGTAATGGATGTTTCTGGTCAAGTTCAGCAACTAACTTGGTTGGAAGCTACAAAACAATGGAATTTGTTTTGGTCTCAACCTAGAACACAGTGTGAGGTTTATGATTTGTGTGGGGCTTTTGGTGCTTGCAGACAGAGTGGCTTGCCATTCTGTAACTGCTTGACTGGTTTCAAACCCGAATCAGAAAATCGTTGGAATCAGAGTGATTTCTCCGGTGGGTGTGTGAGAAATACGGAGTTGGAATGTGGGAATTACAAAGAAATATCGTTTTTAACGGTTCAATTGGCTAAAGTCCCTCCAAATTCTGTGTCTGTGGCGGTTGGGAGTGGTGGAGAATGCCGCAACAACTGTTTAAGCAATTGTGGGTGTAACGCTTATTCGTTTTCGGATAATAAGTGCTTAATTTGGGATGTAGAGCTCTTAAATCTTAGTGAAGACAATGGTGAAACAATCTACATCAAAGTTGCTTCTAAAGATCTCCCACCTCTCCCACCTCGGTTACATGAAAACAGTAATCTTGGTGCTGTTATCGGGTCGGTTTCAGGCGTTGTTCTTGTCTTGGGTCTGATTTTGTTTATAATCTGTAGAAAAAAGAGGGTATTGGCTGGGAAGACAACAATGGAGGGATCTTTGGTGTCGTTTGTTTACAAAGATTTAAAAACAGCCACCAAAAATTTCACAGAGAAACTAGGAAGTGGCGGTTTTGGTTCAGTTTTCAAAGGAGTACTGCGTGATTCATCCATTGTGGCAGTGAAAAAACTTGAAAGTGTTAGCCAAGGAGATAAACAATTCAGGAGCGAAGTCAGCACAATTGGGACCATACAACATGTTAATCTTGTACGTCTTCGTGGGTTTTGCGCACAAGGTAACAGTAAGCTGTTGGTGTATGATTACATGCCAAACGGTTCTCTTGATTCCCATCTATTCCACGGAAAACAAGATAATGTTCTTAACTGGAAAACAAGGTACGATATTGCAGTTGGAATTGCTAGGGGGTTGGTTTATCTGCATGAGAAGTGCAGAGACTGTATAATCCATTGTGACATAAAGCCAGAAAACATTCTTTTGGACGCTGACTTCTGCCCAAAATTAGCAGATTTTGGTCTGGCAAAGCTTGTGGGTCGAGATTTTAGTCGGGTTCTCACAACTTTTAGAGGGACAAAAGGATATCTAGCACCTGAATGGTTATCAGGGGTGCCTATCACAGCCAAAGCAGATGTTTTTAGCTACGGAATGATGCTTTTTGAGTTAGTTTATGGTAAAAGAAATTCTGAGCAATGTGATGATTCAAAGAGTAGATTCTTTCCTAGTTTGGTTGCTAATGTAATTATGGTGGGAGGTGATGTACTTAGCCTGCTAGACAGTAGGTTAAATAGGGAAGCAAGTGTGGAACAAGTGACCAGAATTTGTAAAGTTGCCTGCTGGTGTATCCAAGATGAGGAAGACAGTAGGCCTTGTATGAGTTTGGTGGAGCAAATTCTTGAAGGAGTTTTGGAAGTTAACATGCCGCCTGTTCCACGAACTGTCAAGTTATTTCTTGATAACACGGACCCTATTGTTTTCTTCACCAGGTCATCATCGAATGGGAGTTCACAAGTACCGAACACTTCGTCGAGTGGTGATTCACAGTCGAAGAGTGAATCTTCTTCTTCAAAGTAACTGTATAGAATATAATCAGTATTAATTGTATTTGTGTTTGATATATATACATTATTGGAATATATTATTAGCCTTAGGGTTCATGCGAGCCCACGGGCCGAGCTAGATTTCTAGGGTTTCTTGTAAACTCTATATATTGTAACCCTGTCTTTCTATAAGACAATTCAGTGATTTCATATTATCTTACATGGTATCACAGCCTAAACGATCCAAACCCTAGTAATCGCTACCGAGTTAAAACCCTAGACAGGGCGGTGTGCTACTATTGCCGCCGCCCTGTCCCAACTTTGTTCTTCTTTTTTTTCTTTTTCCGTACAAATAAAACCTCAAAATCTCGTTCTTCGTTTCTTTTTTTCAATCCTTTGTTGCCTACAGTGCTAGAAGAAATTGTTTTTGTTTTCTCGATTTTAATTGAGAAAATATCACGTGCACCTCTATCAATAAATTGCAACCAAAATAAATTGGTCTTGTTTTCTGGATTGATCTTCAATTGATTGTCGTGGTTTCTCTTTGCCTCCGGTCACCACGTAGGTCGCATACTCCTACAAAAATTTTTTATCCTGCTTATCCTTCAAGTTGCTCTATCGCCCTGCTCAACTACGGTTCCCCAATGAACCATCACACCGATTATTGGACTACAGTTCGTCGTCGCGTCGCATCCCGAACTACGGTTCGTTGCCACGCCGCCTCCCGGACTAGGTCCACCGCAGGGCCGTCGCGCTGTCTCTCGGACTACAGTCCGCCGCCGCGCCGCCTCCCGGACTACGGTCCTACATTCTTTCTTCATTACCGCATTAAAAGACTCTTGGTAGAGATTACGTGATCTTGACGTTGAAGATTATAATTTGGAAAACTTCAAGCACAGTATTGGATTGGTTAACAAAATTTTGGAACTTCGAGTCGAGAATCGAGATTGGAGCTAGTTTTTTTTTTTCTTTCTTAATATCTTTATGTTATTATTGTGTTTCAGTCTTTCACGTCTGATTTTCTCCCGCTCTGACTGCGGGGGAGTATTGGAATATATTATTAGCATTAGGGTTCATGCGAGCCCACGGGCCGAGCTAGATTTCTAGGGTTTCTTGTAAACTCTATATATTGTAACCCTGTCTTTCTATAAGACAATTCAGTGATTTCATATTATCTTACATACATGTGAGGTAAAGTTAGGAAAATTATGGATTATGTTAGAGCCACTATACTATAAGTTATGCTCAATTATTGTAATTACTAGTGGGTGACCCGCCGCGCGGTGCGGCGGCCTCACCATTTTTGAATTACTTCACGACTTAAGATAAGAGTCCCACTTTAGTGCATGGTAGAGGTGTTCTCAAAATAGTCAAAGGTGGAGCAACTATAAAAAAAGAATATTAACACAGCCATAAACCAAGATGGCTCTCAAAATTCCATATACCAAATGAGGCTATGATAAGGACATAAAACATCAGCATAATTACATTAAATTTTGTACATAAAATGTTACCACATTCATGAATCATTGAAAATGATGAATACTCAAGTGTAATCGTATAGTTTTACTACATCTTAAATTTGAGTGAGTTTCCATTTAGTACTATCTCTTTGGAAAGGAATGCTAACTAAAATAGCAACTGTAATTCAAAGCAGTAACTTCATGAATAAAACTAATGTTAGATGACAAAACAAACTCAAAAGCACTCACGTATGACATTATTATATGTGCAGCTAACCTGGTAAAATCATATAGATATAATGAATTTTTCAAATGGTCAGATGCATTAGAGGTGGCATGATTGGAGGGGCAAGCGGGTTGGTTAACGGGTCAAAACGGGTAATTTTATGAGCCAAAAACATTTTGTCTGAATGTTTGAACTTTTAAAACAATTAGCTGTGTCATATATATTATATAAACTATGTTATTCCAATAAGAATCTAACATTTCGAAAAATATACAAAAACGTGTATGTATTGGAAAAACAATCTTGGTGAATTCTGACCCATTTGACAAACCCATCCTTAAGAAAATAATTAAGAATGACACGTCTAATGGTTTGAAAACCGAAAACTTTCAGACCTTTTTGAAGCAGGTGGGACATTGAATATCAAAAACTTGTGTATCTCACCAAACGTTAAATCTTTCATACTAAGGCGCATAATACTGAAATTTTCCCCGGTATAATTGACAGGTACCAGCACACCAAAAGCAAGTAAAGCAATAGGAACAAATATTTCCAATCTGCATAGAATTACCAACATTAATAAGTGAAAACAAATGATGAAAACATGAAACAATCAGTTCAGATTTAAACAGTTCAAGAAAAGTACTAACCCAAGAAGATAGATTCGAATGTACACAGCAGAATCAAGGCCCGCATGCTCTATAAGTTCAGGTTCCGGCATTCTTAAAGCAGCAGGCACCCAATTCAATAATCTTATATACATTCTAACATCTAAATAAAGCTGATAAATTACCTAATAGAATGAGTACATGACTTACCTAGGTATAAAGCAACCAGGAAGAGCTTCTATCGACGATGGAGACATGGACTTCGTCATTAACGAACCTAAATCTTAAAAACTCTAAAGAAAAGATACGTCTTATAGGTAACCGACATTTGGATAATCAAAAAGATAATCCAGCAATGAAGAAAACAATAGAAAATCACAACACAAACCTCGAGAACGTGCTCACTTCAAAACCTGCAAAACTAACTTCATTTATATCAACTTTATATAAAAGAAATAAACAAACATAGACTTGCAGAACATGCATTATTGCATTAAAGATTAATCAAATTTCTGTACAATAGAGTATCCCATTTAACAGTAATATTCCATCAATTCATTCAATAATTCAATAACATAAGAAACACAAATAATTAGGAAGATTTACAGCCTTACAAAATCAAGAATATGAATTATAATAACCAACCTCTCCTTTTTGCCTCAAGTTTGTGTTCTTGGATTCTGCACTAAAACCATAAATACAATGGAACAATAGCGAACGTAAAGTTTGATGGGAAGCACAATAATATTTAAAATATATGAAAGACAACGTTTTTGTTCTTCGATTCTGCACTAAAACCCTTGCTTTCTTATGATTTAGCTGCATTTTAAAAGTGATTTTGTAGACACCATTGAATTTGTTATTTGCATGTTATTATGTTGTTTTTTACCTGATTTCCTGGAAGCACAATAACATTTATAATATATAAAAGACAACGTTTAGTAAACTGAAACAAAAAGCATAAAAAGCACAACTGAAACATAAATTCTATGGCTATCTTGTATCTACCATGTATATAAAATATATAAAAGACAACCGCGCGTTGCGGCGGCACCACCGTATTCGTATCACTTGTCGGCTTGTTCGAGCATTGCTACATGAAAACTCATTAACGTGAAAATACTTAATGGGAATTAGTCACTGATCAAGAAAGAACACGTAATTTAATTAATTAATTAAAAACAGAACTTCAAACAAAACTGAACACCTAAAAGGAAAATATTAAGCACATCAATATTAAGAGAGATATGAGATGTAGCATTTACCCAAAGTTTCCAGTCATAAAAATTAACTGAGTACAGCCAAGTTTCACCTCCAATATGATCTGCAAAAAATATGAAGGCTTAAAATGAACATATGTTAAACTGGGTAAAAGTATGCTAATAAACCAATAGCACAAAAGTTCATCAACTTGAAATGTGTCATAGGCAGCATGAATTAAAACCATGAACAAATTTAAAACTTTCATTATTTACCACTATTAATAAGCACATTTATCATTATTAATAAGAGTAGTTTTTTTTTAAAGCAATAGAATGAGGATGAAACATGAACCTCAAAGTGGTAATAATAACAGTAATGTGAAAGAAAACAACATTATCAACTCGCAATTTAGCAAAGCCAACTCTGAACATTGGCCTCAAAAAGCAACATGAGGAATATCATACCATGAAATCCAAGGGTTTTTGAAGGAGCTATGTGAAATCTCCATACCATTGTTTTATCCCCTATCAAATATAACTAACTAACTAACTAAATAAATAAATAAATAACCTAAACCAGATCAGCAATAATTCAGACAAACATAAGAAGAAAAAAAAAACTAACTTTAATAAAACCCAGAAAAAAACTCAAATTCTTCATCAACCGATTCAAGATTTGTTGCGGATCGAAGAACAGAGATGAAACTTATACATACCTTTCGAAATAGGGTGAGATCTGGGTGGAGAGATCGGCTTCATCTTTTTCTGAAATCGCCTTCACATGAATGAAACTGTAAACTGATAACAATAACATCATTTCTTTTATTTATTTAAGTTGTAAACTAAAACAAAATTTACACTTCAAAAAAACAAAAAAAAACTTAACGAAAGGGATCGATCGATCCGTGTATAAAAGTTACCTTAATATGAATCATTGGTGCTTCCTTAAAGTAATTGGAAAATAGCTCAGCATTCAGTGTAGCACTCATCAATATTAATCTCAGGTCCCGACGACGTGGAAGGAGATCCTTCAATACAATCAATAGGAAGTCTGAAATTTGAAGAATAAACAATTGATCACAAAAGCACAAATAGTTAGGATAACAAAGTAGAAACTGTACCTTCATTCATGCCACGCTCATGATTTTCATCAACAAAGTCATGGGTTACACCATCCAAATTGTGGTCGCTCAACAGCCTGCGAAGCAAAATACCACTTGTACAGAAAAGCCATTAATTGCTTTTTTTTTCTTCTTCCGGTTTCTTCAATATTCAGAAACAAAAAAAAAACATGAACGACCTGTTATCTCGCTCGTTTTCCGGCGGCCGTACCGGCGACATCGAAATGGGAAACGCCGCCTCCGACTCCGGCTCCGGCGAGAATCTCGACAAGTTCTTCCAATCTGTCAACGCAATCAAGGAACAACTCAAAGCCCTCGACCAACTCAACACCCGCCTCCAATCCTCCAACGAAGAGAGCAAAACCCTCCACAAAGCAAACGCAATCAAAACCCTAAGAACCAAAATGGACAACGACGTCGCTTTGTCTCTCAAAAAGGCCAAACTCATCAAGACCACTCTCGAATCCATCGACCGGTCCAACGCCGCGAACCTGTCCCTCCCCAACTGCGGATGACAAAGGGCGGCGACCGGAGATGGGAGCCAAAGGGGCGGCCGGAGAGCGCAGATCTAGGGTTTCCGGTTTGGAGATGGGAGCCTCAAGAGAGCTTTAGAGAAAAAAAAGCAGATCCAAAAGACTGTGAGTGAGAGATGGAGAGATGGAGAGATGGCGTGAGGAGGAGATCTGAGAGGTTGCGTGAGGAGATGAGGAAAACCTAATAGAAAACCTAACCCGTAGAGAGAACGGTCCATAGGGGTGTAATGTAAAAATGTCAAAAAAAAGTGTCAAAATGAAAAAAGTGTAAATTTTTGTAAAAAGTTAGAACTTCACTATTTTTGTAAAAAGTTAAAACTTCACTATTTAAAACATGATGTTTTATATTTAGGTAATTGGTTCCTCTTGGGTTTTCCAAGTATCTGTAGATGTTAACTGTTTATTAATACCGAATATAAGCACACTTTTATAAGAGTCAATAACCCCTATTTAAAATAAACAAACCTAAAAGAAAAAACAACCTATTTGAACTTGAAAACAAAATCAAACAAATCAAATAACAAAAATAAAACCATCTAGCAAAACCTGATAATTATGACCTATTAACTAAAAAATACTAATAATTTGCAACTTGATAGGATTTAACTAAAGAATAAACTGACTTGATCCAACAATGCAGCTTGCATGCACCCCATGCATACCAAGTTACATGTTTCACATTTTAACACACCTAGCTAGATCTTTCACTCACCTCCTTACTTTTGGTTCGCACATATTAACATTCTATCACCGGTGCCATTGCTATATTAGGTTGTGGTGCCACCATGGTCTTGGTTCATCTTCTCATGTTAACAGCTCCAAAAACTCCCATTGATCATAACTTTGCTACTCCAGTGCTTCAATTTCTTCATTGGTCGTATAGCTACCTTGTACTGATCACAAACCTGAAAATGAGCCACATGCTGTCCTGTTTCGAAGCTGCCAAACACAATGTTTCCTAACCATTTTTCTAAGTTGTTGGTTGATTGCTTTTGTCAAACGAACGTGCATGCTTTTATCCTTGGCAAGGAAAAAAATCCGGTCACGCGAGTTCCTAATCATACTTGGAGAGGGGTGGGGTATGCCTTCGGCTTTCCCCCACGGCTTCCTTCAGTTTCACTCAGTTTCCATGGCTTCCATACCCTTACCTGCGGCTTCAGTTTCCGGTTTCAATTTTGAAGCGTAGCAGCTTCTTGAAGCCAAAGGTAGCCGATAGGGTTGTGAATGTTTTTTTTAAAACTCCAAAGCTTAAGGCTTCAAAAACCCACAATATCTCATATTTTGAAGCTTAAGGGCTTCAAATTCTGTCTCCTTCTTCTCTCTATTTCATGTGAGACATTCCTTTTGGATGAAGATTTTGAAGCCTATGACTTCAAAATCACCTATACCCCCACCCCACCCTTAACCTTTTAGAGGCCAAGTTTTATAGATCTTATAAATTATTGTTTTCATAACACCTCAATAAGAATTATTCTAGTTTAGATTCTATCATCTCGTTCTAGTTAATCTCTGATTTCTAACATATATAAGATGCTCGAAGAAAATCCACAAGTAAAACCTATGATGGTGAACTCAAACCGTCTCAAAAACGTTTAGGAAAGCAAATCAGAAGCTATTTGGACCGTGTTCAGGTGACTTGTCTCCTCCACGTACAAGACTAAATTGCGACCTTGACTTCTTCCGAAATGCCAGCTTCAAACAAAGAAAGTTTGTGCGAAGAAGTGTTTATTTACACTTTGAGCCATAACAGAGTAGCGTAGTTTACCGTTAAAAAAATATCATACTAGCATTAATTAGCATTATAGTGGTTGGTACTAAATTAATGTTTCTTGACTATTGCACAAGATATTTGTAGAGGAACTTATGGACCCATTTGCTTCCCTACAAGACCCGCTATTTACTGCCACCTACAACCTTGCAATATTTATGACCAATTGACGGGTAGTTATGTGATAATTATACACAGATTGTCTGTTTGTTTTCGTTGGTTAACTAGAAGCAATCACAATGCATGTCCATGTGAATTTTTTACTTGATTAATTCTAGTTAAAAATAAAACATCGTTTGATATGCATTGTTTATTTATTTATTTTTTGAAACGTTTAACTAAAGACTATGTACACCAGTTGAGCCTATTTCTAGAAAAAACCATCTTCGCAAGCGATCGGATAAAAAACATGTTAGGCTCAGGGATCAAACTCATGATCTTTTAGTCCTTTAGAGTTTAAAATGTTTGTAGATTGGTTTTCATAATGATGATGAATTCCTTATTTTATTTGTTTCTTTTTGTAGATTATTATCTTTCTTCGGTTTTGTTATCTTCTTGGCTTTTGTTATTATGTTATTCACGTGTTCACAATCTCCTACATATGTTCTTTAAATGCTTTTATGTCATTGATATGTAAATGTAGATGTCGGATTAGAACTAGATAAAGCCCTAAATTTAAATCTGGAGAATGTAACAACAAGTATTTGTTTGATATCAATACAACAAAGAGAGCCTCTAACTTCGACAAATGTCTGGGCTGTCAACATATCGTTGCTATAACCTTGGGCTATAACAACGACATGTTTGTCTCGGAAAAAATCATAAAAATTGTCTCATATTGTCTCCTATCTAATCTTGGTTATCAAACATCTCGAACAGTTAGTAATATTTGGTGCTTTTGTTGCCTCATTCAGTCTCATCATGCCTCTCCTCTCAAACTTCCATCATCGCCATAAAGTCGTACGGCTACCTATTTCGTCGTTGCCATAGAGATAGTCGCCATAGCTCAACCTAACTCTAAACCCGTTGGTAACAAAAAGTATGTGATTTAAGCCGTTCAAAAAATAAAAAACCCAAATATCTCATTCCACAAGGTTTAATGACTTCCAATAGTAGTTATCTAGTTAATCAAACATCTCA
The DNA here is from genome assembly GCA_039602395.1 of Deinandra increscens subsp. villosa. Lineage (NCBI taxonomy): Eukaryota > Viridiplantae > Streptophyta > Magnoliopsida > Asterales > Asteraceae > Deinandra > Deinandra increscens. Next base: position 18,030,457 of record JBCNJP010000027.1, read on the forward strand.
TTCCCCTAGGTTTAGTGACTTCAAATCTTCAATGGTAAATGCTATGGATTATCAAAATAACATATAATAAAAATACAATCCTTCTATAATGAACAATTATTAAAACAAAGACTAGTCCATGGATAAAAATTGGCCTCTACATTTTTTACTATTTTTGTCATAAACTCATAAATATCGAGTCAAATTTCCATGTCATCTATTAATTGCCTTTAAATTTGTTTGTTTGTCATGCTCTTTCATAAATCATAATTCATTACAAGTTGAAGATAGGAAGCAACTTGAGCATGGATTTCATAGCTTTTCATCTCATTTTCTATCTCTTTTTCATCCCTCCTCTCATATCTGGAGCTGATACTTTGGTTGTGAACCAATCCCTCTCTGGAAACCAGACACTTATCTCTCTTGCTGGAAACTTTGAAATGGGTTTCTTTAAACCAGGTAAGCTTCCCAACTATTACATAGGAATTTGGTACAAAAATATCAAAACACTAACAGTAGTTTGGGTAGCAAACAGAGAAACACCCATCCATGATAGATTCTCTTCTAAGTTGAAAGTGCAAGATGGTAACTTGGTGCTTGTAAATGAGTCAAACACTCCAGTTTGGTCAACAAACTTGATCACTACTGATAAACATGCATCTGTAGTTCTTCTTGATGATGGTAATTTAGTTTTGAGATATGAGTCAAGTTCAAGTCCACCAATTTGGCAAAGTTTTGATCATCCAACTCATACTTTTTTGCCTGGTAATAAGTTAGGATACAACAAGCATACAAACACAACGCAGGTTATGACGTCATGGAGAAGTCGGGAAGATCCCGGGGTGGGACTCTTTTCTTTCGAGATTGTCCAACAAGAGAAGAAGTATGTACTAAAGTGGAATCGATCTGTAGAGTATTGGTCTAGTGGATCCTGGAATGGTGAGTTTTTTAGCTTAATACCTGAAATGAGGGTGCCTTATGTCTTCAGTTTCAACTACATAGACAATGCGAATGAGAGCTATTTCACATATTCATTCAATGATCCTTCAATTATATCCAGATTAGTTATAGATGTCTCGGGGCAGATTCAGCAGCTGACATGGATGGAGAATTCCCAGGAGTGGTATTTGTTTTGGTCTCGACCTCAAAAAGTTTGCGATGTTTATGCTAAGTGTGGGACGTTTAGTATTTGCAATGAGCAGATCTTGCCATCCTGTAATTGCTTGATTGGTTTCGAGCCTGCATCGTGGAGAGACTGGAACCTGAGTGAATTTTCTGGAGGATGTGTCCGAAAAACCGAGTTAAAATGTAGAATCAAGGAAGAAAATCCTGGGTTCATAACAAGTTATGTCCCAGTGAACTTTCTTCCAACATTTTATGAAAATAAGACTCTTTCTTTGGATGAATCAGCATGTAGAAGGTCTTGCTTGGATGACTGCAGTTGTGATGGATATAGTTTTATTGACAAAACTTGTCGCCTTTGGAAGAGTGAAAACTTGAATAGTATCTCACTTGTGTTTGTCTCAAATGATTTTAACGTAGAGAAATTTGAACTGAACGTCAAAGTTGCGTCTAAAGATCTCCAACATCCTATCAAGAATACTCGTTATAAAAAGAATGATAAGGTCAATCTAGGTGTTGTTATCGGGTCCGTTATAGGTGTGGTCCTAGTCTTGGCTCTAGCTTTGTTTATAATCTATAGAAAAAAGAGGTTAGTGGTTGGGAAGACAAAGATGGAGGGATCATTGGTGGCATTTGTCTACAGAGATTTACAAAGAGCCACCAAAAATTTCTCAGAGAAACTAGGAAGTGGTGGTTTTGGTTCTGTTTTCAAAGGGGTGCTGCATGATTCATCCATTGTGGCAGTGAAAAAACTTGAAAGTGTTAGCCAAGGTGAGAAGCAATTCAGGAGTGAAGTTAGCACAATTGGGACCACCCAACACGTTAACCTTGTACGTCTTCGTGGGTTTTGTGCACAAGGTAGCAGTAAGCTGTTGGTTTATGATTACATGCCAAATGGTTCTCTAGATTTCCATCTTTTCCATAAAGGACTAGATAGTGTTCTAAACTGGAAAACAAGGTATGAGATTGCTGTTGGGATTGCAAGAGGCTTGGTTTATCTTCATGAGAAGTGCAGAGATTGTATAATTCACTGTGACATAAAGCCCGAAAACATTCTTCTGGACGCTGACTTTTGTCCAAAAGTTGCAGATTTTGGTCTAGCTAAGCTCGTGGGTCGAGACTTCAGTAGGGTCTTGACCACTATGAGAGGGACACGAGGGTATCTAGCTCCCGAATGGTTATCAGGGGTGCCCATAACTGCCAAAGCAGATGTTTTTAGCTACGGAATGATGCTTTTTGAATTGGTACACGGTAAAAGAAATTCGGAGCAATTTCAAGGTTCGGTTTTTACGTTCTTCCCTAGTTTGGCTGCTAATGTTGTTATGGGGGGAGGTGATATCCTTAGCCTACTAGACAGTAGGTTAAACAGAGAAGCTAGTGTTGAAGAAGTCACAAAAGTTTGCAAAGTTGCATATTGGTGTATCCAAGATGAGGAACATGATAGGCCTTCAATGAGCCAGGTGGAACATATTCTTGAAGGGGTTGTGGAAGTGAAGATGCCTCCAATCCCACAATCTGTGAAGTTTTTTATTGATGATGATATGGAGGATGTTCCGTTCTTTGCCGCGTCTTCTTCGATCTTTAACGAGTCTTCCTCAACTGGGAGTTCACAAGTACACACGAGTTCCTTAAGTGGTGATTAATTCCGTGTCAAAGAGTACGTGCATCTTGTTGAAAGGATTGGCTTTAGTTTTTGTTTATTGTTAGAACCTGGATTGTAAGATGTAGTTGTAAAGATTATATATAGATCATGCATGTTAAAGTCAAAACATGGTTTTTCTCTACGCATCTGATCCTAATTTCCTGCTAAAAATCAATGGCGCCAATGGTTGAAAACATATATATTATAGCGCTTTACCTTTTCCCATCAAAACAGCCAAAGAAAACATCTCAAACTAAGCCAAAGCATTCGATATATGACCACAAAATGCAGCTTGACGTGATCGTACACCAACTAAACCGAACCGAAACACCCCCACCTCATGCATAAAACAATAACGGCCCATTGAACAACCTAGCGATTTGTTCCCAAAATCAATCGATGGCTCGGTGTAAAGAACCACTTTTCTTTCGGGGATATTTATAAATAGAGTTAACTTCGCTTTTGGTCCCCAAGGTTTACACGTTTTCTCGATTTTAATCCAAATTAAAAAAAAAAACGATTTTAGGGCCTAACCTTTGAATCTTTTCTCAATTTTGGTCATTTTTAACAATCCATCCAAAATCACCGTTTAAAGCCGTCAACTATGGATAACATGAGGGCTATTTTCGTATTTTCACATTCTAACACCTTTAACGCATCCCCATCATCGAATCTTTTCAGTGAAGCTTCACTAATGGCCCCTGTCTAATGTCTAATGCTATACTTTTTGTTACATTGGTTAGTATTGAAGCCTTGACTCTTGAAGACGTCTGATTTTACTACTACGTACGCCCAACTATGTTTTTAACAACGAACTTCTAAGCGGCCTATGGGCCAGATGATTGGGCCTTATCAATTGAAAACTATGGATTTACTTCTCACATTTCTCGCTCGAGGTGCCACAATTGATTTTTATATTTTAAAACCCGTTCAGTGAAAATCATTTAGAGAAGAAAAAAAAAACCCGTGGGCTCTTGACAAAAACCGATTTCGTTCTCGTTCTACCCGGTTTTTGGAAGAGAAAAACCCAAGCCCAATGAACCGGCTCGGTTTGGC
>JBCNJP010000027.1:18034755-18178780 GCA_039602395.1 Deinandra increscens subsp. villosa
CACTGCGAGTTGGTGTGTTTGTACGTAACTTTCATAAATATAATTAAAAAATATATGTTTTTTAAACGTTTAACAAATATAGAATTGTCCAGATATTTCGTATGGGTTGACCAATGCTAAAAAGTCACTGCTTGTTGACTCAACCCAGCCACTAGACCCTTAAGCACACCCAAGTTGTTTCCAGTTTCAGGGAAAACTCACATGCCCGAAAGCCCACTGGTGATAATACCCAATCGCTCTTGGGATCGAAACAGAGACAACAAGATCATGTCTTCCTTCAAAACAATATTGTTGGGAGCGATGATAGAACTCGAGTCACTTAGACACCAGGTAATTACCTTAACCACTTCAACAATATGTCATTGACATAATTAAAAAATAATAATAAAAAAACAATTTCTTATATGCGGCTTATTTTTTAATTTACTTATAAATTATCATTAAACTTCAATCATATTAAATGTCTTCTTTATATTTTTTTAACGATCAATTTATAATGCCGGATTACTAGGGATAACACCAAATGTTTTGTTTAAATGTCTTGATTAAAAAGACCTTAAACCCTTAAAATTTAATGTAAAAAACCCTTTCATAGTTTTCACATGTGGGATACCATTCAACCATCGACATCTTTTTCGTATCTTTACATGTCACAAGTATTCTTTAAGAAATACCTGTCAACATTCAAGAGTTCTTAAGAGAATAGTTTAGCTATAAAATGATTACTAAGTTAAGGGTCGAGCAACAACGTATAAACGTGATTATTTTAGCTGTTAAAAAAAAATCTTAAGAGCACAATTTAACTAGGAATCATAAATTTAGAAAAACATAGACAAACTTAAAATCCAAAACCCAACAAATGTATTCGCAAACCAACACCAATGAAAATCATCATGTCCATATTAAGCAAACCAAAGTCTGAAACATAGTTTTTTTATTCTTCCATCTCAAGCAGCTTTCAACAAATCTTCACTCCGAGTTCTCCGCATAGCATGATCCGGTCTGAAGCTCCCGAGTTTGCTACTCACATCATGAAACTGATGCCTATCACCTGTCATCTTAACCCCACTTGGCGGCAGCCTCACGTGCCTTCCACGACCCCCCACCCCTTGACTTTTCCTACCATGTGTTGACTTTAGCCCACGGTCAACTTGATGTGCAGAGATCCCCAGGCGGGCAGCTCGGTCAGCCGGGTCTTTCATGCCACCAGATTTGATTGACTGCCTGTTGAAGTAAGCAAGATGAGGGAGAAGACCAAGAAGAAACTTCTTCAGTTGTTCATCTCCTATGTTCTTCTGTGCAGGGTTTCCCTCCATGCTGATGGCTTGTAAGGAGTTGTAATTAGCCGCGAGCTGTCCTAGGCTCTTTGTGGTGGACAGCTTGTTGAAACGCAGATCCAACACGTTCAGTTTTAGGAGACGATGCAGACCGTCCACCTCACTTATTTTGTTTCCTGCCAGATATAGCTCTTTTAATGAAGAACATGACGCCAGACCTTCAAGAACACACAAGATTTCATTTTACAGTTCAATCTTAAAAAATGAAATATTGGAATTGAAAATAGAAATTGTAAGGAAAGTTACATACCATGCCCAATTCTCAGAATCCTGTTGTAGCTAAGATCAAGTACACGCAATCTGGTGAGCTCACGAAGCCCTTCAATGGTGGAGATACTGTTCTTCGATAAATTCAACATATGGAGTCCTCGAGGAAGAGCGCCAGCAGTGATTCTCACTAACAAAAACAAATTATATCATCAATTAAGAAAAAAAAACTTCACAACATAACATACAGATGATATATGAATGAAAAAAAAATGTTCTTGGCTGTTCAAAAAATGTTCTGATGTTGTAAATTTGGTTGTAATTTTCGGATTGGTTTGGAGGTTTTAGCATCTTACTAGCCCCGTTAATAAAATGTTCTTGGCTGTTCAAAAAAATATATATATATATATGAATAAAAGATAAAAAAAATTCAAACCTATTGAATTTCCGGACAAATTGAGTGTCCTGAGGCTGGAGAAAGCACTCAGAAACGGGATCACAACTAACCCATGGTTTGCAAGTTGAGCTGTTGTGGCTGCAGCATTCAAAGAAGAAATGTATCTTTTAGCAGCATCCATGCCCAGAATCGTCTTAGCATCGCTTTTTGAAGCAGCCAAGGGATCCAAGATGGTGCTTTTACTATCTTGCCCATGCTGATCGAGGTCTGTAAGCATGTTGGCTTCTTCCAATGAAGAAGAATGCTTGAGATCCATAACCCATTTCTCGATACGCTTTATCTTGAAATCCTCATTAGGCAGTTCCTCCCACTGGCAATCCGAATAATCTTCCTCTAGTACGCTTTTACCCTTGCCCAATTCATCCCCTGCAGGAACAATCCAGTCTTTTGACAAACCCGCATAGTCATAGCCATCATCAACATCACCTTCATCACCATCATCACAATCACCATCAACTTTGTCATTTTCTAATTCCTGTTCTGGTGAAATTTCGACATCATCATTATCAACCGATTTATCATTCGATCTCGAGTCTAAAGCCTTCATATCCTCAGAAGATCGAGACTGATGAACCGCGTTATCATGAGCCAAATGCAAATATGGCAAAGAGTTTGACTTCATAATGGTGTGTGGAGAACGAGGAGTATGGCCACTAGAACCCCCGCCGGTACACGCACCAGAAAACCGAGTCTCGGAATTATCACCAACTTCTTTGTCAGACTGTTGAAGGTGATCAGGTGACGAGTCTGACGCCTGATGAACCAAGTTGGAACTTATTGGAGGAGAAACAGAAGCCCGGGCTTTTTGATACTCGTCTCCGCTACGATTACCATGAGAAGAAGATAAATCTTCGCCAGATGTCATCTCCTGATAGGCTGCCATGCCACTTCCTAGAGACACACTCTTCCTCATTCCCCTGATTTCATGGCAATGTTCACTATCTGTATCATTCATGCTTTTAAGCCCTTCAGATTTCCAATCTTGACCCATTGAAGATGGAGATGGGTTAGCATTCTTGCCTTCTTTAACTTCTTTCGATAATTCAAGATTTTGCTTAGGTTTGTTTGCAGAGTAATCTTCCAATGTTTTTTGCATTGATTCGGTAGGCAAGTGGACGGTTTTCTGCATATAGAAAAAGAAAAAAGGTCATTGACAAGAGATGTAACTGTGAAAGTCAACATGTCAAACCAAATGGGTCAAACAGATCAAGAAACCATTTTAATCGTTACACAACCAGCACGACCCACCCACTTTGCAACCTCTAGTCCAAACCATAGAACAACAAAATCAAATCAGTTGCTCACCTTGGGTTTCTGAGAATGAGTTGGAGAATGGAAGCAGGAGAACCTAAACATCTTGGCCAAACTGTTATGTTTTACAGACTTTCAAAATGTAACAAGAACGACGAACTCACTGATCAACTACATGTAGAAGACTGAAAATATTTGAAACAAAAGTATATAGCTCAATAAAAAAAAGAACTTGCAGAATAGTTCTGTTAGCCGTAGTCAAGTGACAAGCCAACAGAAACACGGCGCAGCCTCCATATATGTGACGATCTTGATCTCCTCAACACGCAAAGTAGAATCACTCCTTCATTATTATCACCCACCACCGGTTTAGTGGTGCGAGAACTGTTTGTATTTGTTGTAGCTGCCAGACTGAAACAACTCTTTTGGGTCCTATTGGATCCCAGTTTTTGACATGCGGAAGAGACGAATGCCTGACAAGATTTAGGGAAAAATCAATCAAACAGTGTATTATAAAAACATACAATTTCAATTTTTTAAAAGTTGAAGATATTTTATGCATTCATGTGTGTATAAATCATCCAAACAACATTAAAATCATACAACTGTCAATCAAAATTAGGTAATGAATAAATCAAGCAATTTGTGGTAGTTTTTTTTCAGAATTCTAATTATTAGAGCACCAAATTAAGTACAAAACATACAGAATTCGAACAAAATCAACATAGAAGGTAACCCTAATCATTCTATAGGCGTAGAAAGCAATAAAGTTACAAAAAGGTGATTTTTTTATGAAACCCCTGTAAACACGATAGCAAATCAATCAAAGCAGACGGTTCATGATTAAAATTGGCACGAAATCAATAAAGAAAAACTACAAACTAAGATTGAAAAAGCATGATTAATCCAGAACTTGGAGAAAGGCGACATAATATCGAAGATCTAACCTCTTTATAGCCAGATTTGATGTGAAAATTGAAGTTTGTAATCCGTTTATCTTCAGAAACTAGGGTGGTGTTGTAACAATGGTGAAAGAAATAAAGAACGATTGGGGAAGAAGGAGGGAAGGATCGAAAAATAACTGATTTGACCTTGTTTAGATAAACACAAAACAAATGTGAGTGCAATTGGGGGAGGCGAAAAATATATAGCACCGGAAGAGAAGATTGAGTTTGATTACGAGAGAGAAAGAAAAAAAAAGGGTTTGAGAATGGTTGGCTGAGATTAGCAGGGGATATGAACGGCGATGGGTGAGTTTGTTTATATTATGCAGATTCGTCGCTATGTGAAAATTCATATAACAAACTCTGAAATCTAGGACGCTTCATGCGATTTTCTGGCTACTTCTTCATTTATTATTTTTATTAATTATTATTAACTAGTTTTTATCTCCGTGTGTTACACGGGTTAATTCAAAATTTTGAGGTGATGTTAAGTTTCTTTTTTTATTAATTAAACTATGACTAAACTTTTTGTTTATTATATAGTATAGAGTATAGATAGATATAGATAGATGTAACTTAATAAACTATATTATATATTAAATTAAAAAATTAAATTATTGGTTATTAAATAATTTAGAAGATAATAAATAAATAGTAGATATATATCCAAATTTAGAAGATCCGCTACAATAAATAAATAGTGGATATATATATCCAAAATTAGAAGATCCCCTTGTTAATGTTTATTGATGGGAAAAATTGTTGAGGATGAATGTGGTGGTGCCACATGGCAAATTGTGGTGCCAAAAACTTTTCTTTTATTATATATATAGATATAGATATAGATGTATCTTTAAAGGAATTTCTTGCAACATTTATGAGTTGTTTATTTTATGGAACTTAGAAATTTTATTTTTTGTTTATATACAAGAATTTCTATCCGCGTGCTACGGGGTTAAACTGTCGTATTGTATAACGATACGTAAAGAAAATAAATATAAAAAAATGTAACTACTAAAACGTATAAAAAAACTATGTTACACGATTGTACATAAGGAAATATATGTTTACCTATTGCACCACGTAAAATCACCAACTCCTGTCCTAGTCTCAAACGACTTTATCGCAAATAGAAAAACTACGTTATAACATTAAAATTAGAAACTTAATGCTCAAAGTGTTGAACCCATGACCTAAAAGTTATCTTGCACGATTGTACCCGTTATACATCACAATTGCTAAACTCGTCGCGTACGGATATATAAAGAAAACAAATGGTGAAATGAAAGAAATAAACAAATGGCATAAACATTGTTGTAAAACTCGTCTGAGGTGACCGAGTACTCTCTGAGTAATCTCCGCTTACGCCTAGTACTCCCGAAGTACTAACCCATCTTCCCCGAGTACTCCCGGACGGAAGTACTCCCAACTCCCCAGACGGCTAACTTAGGAGTCATTAGCGACTTTTGCAACCATGGGCATAATAGTAAATATGACAAATGTCATAACGATAAAATAAACAAATGACATGGTGGTAGATATAACCAAAAAGTGATAAAATGGTAATTGAACTTACCAAAGTTAGTAATTTTATATATGGAGTAATAATTAGGGGTGGCAAATGTGTCGGGTAGGTGGGTTGGCGGGTTGCGAGTTGACAGGTTCAAATTTACAACCCGAACCTGACCCATATTTTTATTCAAGTCAAAATCTTCAACCCTAACATAAACACACATAAAGTTGGTAACCTGAATATGACCCGTTTGACCTGTTTATCTAAACTATTAAAGTGCAAATTGAAATTATCAATAATTCATTTTCGTGACTGAATATTAAACTTCTTATGTATGTCACGTTATTATTAGTAGTAATCATATATTATCCACTTTCTTTTGTTGTATAGTTCACATATTTATCTGAACAACGTTTTAAATTGTTGCCTCCACTTATTAGTGACAGAGAAAAGCAGATGAGCAATATTTAATAACGAATAAATTTATTAATGACAAAGAGATAAACAAATAAAAATTGGAGAGACTTAAAAAAAACAAATTAAATTTTATTTATGCTAAAGGATATACTTAGTAAATATTATAATGGGAGCTAGTTTATAGAAACAAATTAATTATTAAAAAAAATTATTTTAAATTTAAAACGGGTTATCTGGTCAACCCGTTTTTTAAACGGGTCAACCCGAACACGACCCATTTTTATATACAGGTTATACTGGTCAACCCAAAACCTGATTATTTTCATGTCGTGTACGGGTCGTGTTTCTGGTCGTGTCAAGAATTACCACCCATAGTAATAATACTAGACCTCGCTATTGCGCATTGCTGCGGACACATATTTAATAGAAACAATACAACTAATAAAACAAAGAAAAAACGTAATTAATTAAAGAAAAACAAATTAAACAAAAAAAATGTGTATTGCGCAATTTATGAGTGTTCAGTATTTGAATCGGGTTTGAATAATTCAAAATTCGATTCGATTTGATTCGATTCAAATTTCGTTTTGGTTTTATTTGATCTAATTTGAAATTAAATTTGAATTTAGTTTTCCAAATTTCTTCAGCCCTTCATTTAATCGATCTAGCAACCTTCATTTAACATTTTAACCTAGTCAAGTAGGGTTGTTCACGATCCGAACCGAACCGAACGGACCTTTGCTCGTGTTTGGTTTCTTTACAAACCAAACCGAACCGAACCGAGCATTTTTTCAACCGATCCAAAATCGAACGAGCGACTTTCGATTCGTGTATTTTTCGAGCGATCACCGAGCAAATTTCGAGCGTCGCAGAACAAAAAGGAAAGTGACGTGGTTGGTGATCTGACATAACACCATCATCCATGTTTCCAATTTTAACACATTTTGTCCAATAACTAACACACTAGTCTTGTTTGTATTTTATTAGGCCAACTAACACTAATATGAACTGATATAATTATAATGAATGCACTCTTTCTTTTTTTACCATTTTTCCTTTGTACATGTCCTCGATATCTACAAAATTTGGATGTGCTTCAAAACTATTATTTCGTTTTCCCTTTCTAGTTGCATTAACATCTTTACTTACGTTTTCACTATTTTTTATTTCATCAACTAACTCAAAACTCTCTCCATCACTTAATTCAACATGAGAAGTCTCGATACCATTGGATTCTTTGTGAAAAGACATTATATATAAGAAACAATATGCAAAGATTAATAAAAACAATGACAATAGAGGAGGCTAGAGAGAATGGAAGCTACAAAGATGATAAACTAACATATTAAACTTACATTCAAAGTCAAATATTAAGTGCACATAATTTTTGGAATAATGAAAAATCTTAATTCCAATCCTAATTCCTTACTTAACAAAATTAAAATTGATAAAATAAATAATAAAAATATATAAAATAAATAACTAAATGTATATATATAAATTCGAGCGAGCATCGAGCGAGCGCACCTATGCTCATACTTGGTTCGTTTTACAAATCGAACCGAGCCGCTCGGTTCGTTTTTAAAGGGAGAGACAATTGAACGAACATTTTCTGAATATTTTTCGAGCGAGTTCGAACGAGTTTCGAGTTTCGAACTTTTTGGACATCCCTATAGTCAAGTAGTCAATAGCCTCGTATGTTCATCCAGACCATCTCCATTCTCCATCGACATTCAAAAACCCTTTCTCACTCGACTTTTGCATTTGACCATCTCCATCTCACTCGATTTTTAGTTGTTGTATTGGTTTTTTATCTAGTAATTTCATAGTTGTTTTGTCATCAATCCCGCTATCGTTTTGGACTTGGGTTACTTTTGGACTATTTTAGTGTTGTTTTAGATTAGGTTTGAGGATGGATTGAACTGTCTTGGGATTGTTTTACCTTTGTCGTTATGTAATGATTATTTTATGGTTAATCCCCTATGAGATAAAACATATTAAAAGATCCATCGAATTATTGAAAAAATTATATAATTGACTTTTTAAAAAAAAAATATATATTACTCTTATTTAAATTATTCAAAATTGACTAAGATCATTCGATTGGAATTCAGCTAATTTTATTTAAATTTAAAATTTATCTTAAAACTTTAAAATTCGAATAATTCAAATATCCAAATTCGATTCGATGATTCGATAAATGTTTAACACCCTTGTAAACTTGAACCTTCAAAATCACTTTGTTCATGATACACTGTTAAACTAAATTTCTATAATTATTGTTATTATAAGAGAAAGGAATAACTAGCTTTATTTCTTGCCTTCCAATAAAAGTGGCTTTCTTTTCTCATATCCCACATATCTCTTTATTAGGGATATATTCGTATTTAAATGTAGTATATTTGAATTTGGTCATATTAATCATGAACGACATAAATTCCTTCCTTAAGTGTTATTATTTGGGATAATAATGAATTTATAAATGGTTGTTAAGACCAAACGTAGTGGGAGGGTTGTATATATGCTTAACAAGTATTTTAGACCCGTGTGTTACACGGGTTGGGGTTTAAAAGTTCTTTCTAACCCCGCTAGAAATTACATTAGAAGAGATATTACCTATTAGTTTAACCCATTCTAAAGCACATCTATTTATTTTTTCATATCCATTGATGCACTGGCGGAACCAGGGGAGGGTCCGGGGGGTCCGTTGACCCTCCGGCCGACCTCTGGCATACCAAACTTTTTGTTCATCGAAAAATGTAAATGAGAAGTTTTATTGTGTTGGACCCTCTTGTATTAAGTGATTTACAGGAACTGAAACAAGAATGAAGAATTGAAGGTGAAGATTTAAGAGTTTTTTCTGTTTTCCGATCGATATCTGCAAAGTTTTGAATCGCAGAGAAATAGAAAAACTTGAAGGAAGATGAGGATGATGGTCTCAGAAAAAATATATATTAATATTAAGGATCTCCTTTTTATGTTGGGATGGATATTTTGTCGTGTATACTAAATTAATTAAAAAAATATAAAAATGATCAACAATGGACAAATTGATGATATTGTTTTCATTTTTCTTTTATCAGCTTTCAAATTAAAATAATTACATAATTTTATTATTAGACTGTACAGCAATTCTTTTCAATTTAAAATAATTACATAATTTTTATTCTCATAAAAGCGTATTTTATTATCAGCCATCTCTGAAAACTTATTGGGAAATTTATCTTTTTTTTTTAGTTTTTTATTTTTTACTATATATTTTTAGATCAACTGATTATTTATTTTTTATATTTATTTATTATAGAACTAATCATTATAATTCTAATAATAAATATGTTTTCAAAGGTTTTGTAAAACCGTGCGTACATAATTAAAAACCAATTCTTCATCTGTGTAAACATGTCAATTTAAAAAAAAAACACTAATAAAAAGCACTCAATTCAAGCCGGGGCTTCATCAAGAAAAAATATATTAGGACCCTCCGGTTAAAAAGTTCTGGTTCCGCCACTGCATCGATGAATTCCTTTAAAATAGTTCACACCAACCGTCAATATAATTATTAACTTATATATGGAAATTGCTTGGTTAGCACTTAGCATCAATGAGAATTTGCACAGAATTGCTTGCTTAGCATTACATGCCTAAAATAGTAAAATAAAAAATAAACAAAACACACAATCACATACGGACATATATATATGGGGAATTGCTTGCTTATAACTCTACAATATGTCTCAATATATTGTACTACTTATTTGGCAATTTTTAATACAATTTCAAGAAAATCTTTAAAAATAGAAATGGTCAAAAGTATTTGATAACTCGTAAGACGATTTAAAAAAAATATTTGAATGACCAAATGGCCATAAATTAAAACTTTAATAGAAGAACACTCATTTTAGGAATAATAGACCCATCAAAATAAGTTAACACCTTGAAAGTAATATGACTTACAATATTTGATCTCAAAGTTGTTGAATTTTCAATTAAGTCACAAATCGACAACACAATAGGTGCAGAATGTAACTAAATGTTTTACAGAAAATAGGAAGAATAAAAATATGAAGAAATCCATCAAATTGTTAGCTAAGTTAATTAAGTTTGCTTTAACAGAAGCAGTAGTATGCCTCATTGATGCTGATTTATGAGACCTCCTTCCAGCAAAACACCCGAGTCATCCTCCTCAATTGCTTATGTTTTCAGTTCAGTCATGTCTGAATGTCTCTTCCAGAGAAAATTAAAATGGTAATAGCAATAATAACAATAGAATTCTAAAAAGATATAGCAATTTGAATGGTGTATTATTTAAGATGCTCATTTATGTATTAAAAATTCATTGTACATATTGGTTGACCTTGCTATTTCAAATTCTAATATGAAACGTGTGTCAAATATCAAACATGATATACATTTATAAAAGCATAATACCTTGGAATGGCATGTGGTCATCAATCCAGGCCCTCGTTTATTATGCACACATGCATCTAAATATCATAAAAAATACAACTCATTTTGTCAAAATAACATGTTTTGATAACTCCTTGAATCATATGCCCTAAATTAAACAAACATGAAAAAAAAAACAATAGTCGTTGTAGTGAAGGTGGGTTAGTTCTACATATTTGATAACTCCTTGAATCATATAGCTTTAAGAGCCCATAACTAAATATCTAAGTATGAAATGAAACGATCTGTATAAAAGATCAGTGGACCAAACAAACAAACTTTAACACCAATTGTACCTTTGTAGAATGCACATAAAACTTTAACTATATTCTGAATCTCCAATAGGATAGAAACAACCACACTTAGCTCCAAATATGAACAATTTGTAGCAACAATAAGAACACCAAAAAAAAAAAATAGCTAATGAGAACCTGCAATCAAATATTTCTAAATTAATTAACGATTGACTTGAAATCCATCCCAAATTGCCCCCAAAAAAACAAAATTAAAGCTAATTATAAATGAAATTGATGGAAAGAATCACAAACCCTAAATTTCTTCCAGACCAGTTATAGGTTACGATATGCAATTGAGTTTTTGTAAAGAACAACTAACCGCAAAAGAAAAAAGTTGCTAATAGAAAATAAAGGGAGGAAAGAAGCTTACCGGTGGTCACCGGATACGATCGAAAATCGCTAAAAACATTGTAAGATGCATAAGGGGAAGCAAATTAAATTGATGTTCGACAATCAAATAGCAGAGCCTTAGCATATTCAATGTTACTCGGTCCTCTCTGTGTGGATCGATTAATTTTAGGACGATCAATTAAAATGGCGATCTGAGACTTGAGGAAGAAAGATAGTTGATTCACCTCTGTAGATCTCAGAGTTGTGGAGAAATCACAGAGCTTTGTAAATCGCCGTATGGATGAAATCACCGTGTGGAATTAGAGACGTGTAGAATTAGGGTTTTGAGAGCGGTGAAGAATTGGGTCGATAAGGATTGAGGAGCGCTAATGAGTGACGGGTGAAGAATTGGGTCGATAAGATCCGTGTGTTATTAAGTGGGTATGTGATTTAGGCGGGAATTTGATTCCAAGAGGGGACGTGGTGATGCCACGTCAGCATTTTGGAATTTTTTTATTGAAGTATATATGATATATGATATGATATGATATATGATATATGATATGATTATCACCATAATGCTAATGGAACACCGTCCTTCTAGACGTGATGTGAGGTGTGACCACACTTGAGGTGTGACCACACTTCCTGATCATGAGAATGAACATTTGTTCTTTTTCACCAATCAAATAATTACACATCATCCTTTTTATTTTAAATAAATCTCACATTCACACAATCACCATAAATCTCACATTCACACAACCACCATTACACGTACCTTCGTTACAATCATTAAACTACATATACACGACATCATGTGTGATAGCAGTTTTAAACTTTACTTTCATTAAATCAATAGACATAAGCCTATGCTTTAAAATAATTTTTGCTTTCATGTAAATGGAACATTTGATGATAAAAAAATATTAAAAATAAAATATTGTTGTAAACTTTTTCACGTCGATCGTGGATAGAGGTGTATAAATCGTTTTTTTTTTTCTTTTTTGTATAATGGGTTGCAGTTATTGGTGTTGACCGGTCATAACTGGTTAGGGAAGAAACCGGATCGGGTGCAAACCAGTTTGTGGCCAAGAATTGTATAAGTGGTGGGAACCAGTTGGTGACTAGGTAGAAGCTGGGTTACGGCAGACCGGTTTTTCCGGTTGGACGGAACCTACACTTTTTTTAATAAAAAAACACCACTAACTTCTTAAAAAACATACAAAAGTTTATTTTTTTATTTCACAGTTCAATAACAAAAGACAACAAACATACTAAGGAGTTAAAAATTCAAAACATCACAGACAACACATGGTTAAAAAAAACTAATTTATTTTATTTTCTCGTTGCATCACGAACTCGTTTTACTATCCCGAACTAGAAGAAACGAACCTCAAGTAGTGGTCTCATTCGGCTTCATCATCGGTCATTTTCGAGCTAAATTCACTTGAAACATCGTCTTTGTACAATTCAGCTTCATATTATAACTCGCCTTCAAGTGTTGCTACGTTTTGAATTATTTCCACGCAATCCAAGTAATCCTTCAAGCATATCGAGGTCTCCACCGATGCCGGAGTTATTATTGTTCTCCTAACCAATATAACCATGCCACTAACAGAAAAAGCAGATTCCGAAGCTACAACGGAAGCTTGGACCGTTAGTAAATATCGGGTCATGACGGAAAGCACTGGAAAAGTATCTTCCTTTGTCTTCCACCAAGCCAACAAGTCAAAGTTTTTAAAACCTTGCATCACAATCCACGTTAGAAAATCGGTCCCCCCATACCTCCCAAGTTTGCTACTTGGAGTGTTACCCCTTTGCATTTGGGGGCGAAATAGTTAACAAATGCAAAAAACAACCATATTTGAGCTCAAACAGTAAAAAAAGTCCAATACAACAACTATAATTTTTTTAAACTGGTTTAAAATGTTTTTTAAACTCGTTCAGATCGGAACTGATTTGTAGACGCGTGGAGAGGAACCAAGGTTAGAACCGACGGTTTGGATTGAATCTAAGGTCGTGTTTGGCGTGCCATAAGCTAGCTTATAAGCTAGCTTTTTGATGTTACCAAACAAAGCTTTTTTTAACAAGCTAACTATTTTTAAAAGCCACGTTTGGTAACGTCAAAAAGCTAGCTTTTGAAAAGCTAGTTGGAGTAGCGTTTCAACTGACTTTTATAATTTTTTCAGTTTTACCCTTCCCTAACTTACAAATAAATATATTATTTATGACATTTTTATATTTTTCAGCTAGTTTTAGCTAGTTTTTACCAAACGTTATTTTTTATCAGCTATCTTATAATTTATCAGCTAGTAGCTAGCTTATCAGCTAGTAGCTAGCTTATCTACTAGCTTATCAACTAGTAGTTAGCTTATCAGTTGACAACTTGTTTTTCAACTAGTACGCCAAACACAATCTAAAACCAGTTTGTGTTATACCTGGTCGGAATCGATTTTAATAGAACTAGTTTTTTTACCCACCTGATTATGTATGCCTAATTGCCTATGTAGTTCCATTTTGAACCACACACATTTCCATCATATCTGTATGAACGTATAGGCCCACTAAATTTCTCTCACCAGCCCATTTCGACGAGCCCAATAAAAAAAGATCCATGTTAGAAACGTCTTCTTCTTCATCAGTCTCCATTTTAGGAGATCCGAGTTCACTGGTGTTTCGTCGTGCCGATTGAATCATCTAGAACTTCTGCGGAGCGATTGAATTGTCAGTTTTATAACAAGATTTGATTTGATTTGATTTGATTCCAACCTTTTTTATGGTTTAATTTCAATTTGGAGAAACTAAAACCATTCGAGGAGTTAAAACCCTAAAATTAAAAGTGATGGCTTTTTCTCCCAAGTTCCTGAGAAGATTCTCAAGATCTCTCAGTTCCATAAACAACTGGCGATTATTATCGTCTGCTTCAGATTCTAGGGTTCTTCTTCAGCGTTCGGAGTCCGCTAGTTCTCCTTGTTCTTCGTTTCTCTACAACGATTACGGTTCTCGTTTTTATAGTAGAAATTTCTGCTCTAGGACCTCTAATTCCGACGAACTTGTTTCTCATGGACCGGCTGCCATTGATTACAGGTTTGTTCAGCTTTGATTTGACTTGAAGTATATCAAAATTAGGCGATTATCGCCTGCTGCACTACTGTACTTAGGTTTTTTCAACCTGATTTCAATGAAAAATGTTACGTCCATTGGAAATTGAAAGTTTATGGTTTGTGATAAAAGTTCTAAATCTGTATGTATAGCAGTCTTTTAGTTTATTCTAATTCACACAATAGTTGTATTCCTTGTTGTTTAAAGCCTAAGTCAGCATCAAACTTTGAAGCTGTCTAACATCAAAAGTCCAAAAGCATACCACTTTTTCTTGGAGCCTGTGGAACATACCATAGAAAAGTATATCTAGCTCAAGTAACTATTAAGTTATGAATTGTTGATTTAAATTCGGTTGGTTGAGCTTCTAGTTAATAGGGATGGTTATCTATTGTATTGTTGTCATGTGTATGCATTTTATATGTTATCTATGTGAAAAGAGCATAAATAGATTTTCAAAGATCACATAATTTTGTAGCAAGGTCACCTTTGTTCTTTTTTGCAAAGTGAAATATATATAATATAGAAATTGTGTTCATCGTGGTAGTCAAAGGCGAGCCAGGTGCATCCCAATTTCTGGCCAAAACTGGTCCGAACCATCTAAAACTGACCCGAAACATCTAAAATGGGTCATGTTTTTACTATGCGCCTTGCTTAAAAGTTTCTCGCTTTTTAAGCTTCTTGCGCATGGGTTCAAGGGTCACTCTTTGCACCTTTGACTACTATGGTGTTCATATAAACATATCTATCTTCATCTTTTGATCATGGTGATCATCATTTTGAGCTATAAGTTGTTTTGCAATGGAAAAAAATTGAAATTGCTAATAGTTAATGTGCATACAGTGCTTTGCTACAGGAGGATGAATTTCATAAACTGGCCGATGCAACAATACACAGTTTGTTAGAGAAGATAGAGGTATTCGTCTTGGTGTAAATTGCTTAATCTTTTTAAATTTAGTTCATTAGTTGCTTATGTATGATTCCATTAATATGTAGTTTTCTGATTTGATAGTTGAGACACTCCATAATATATATACGAGGAACAGTAGCATAAACTATAAACCGCCTTCCTATAACCAAGTGAACCTGAATTGTTTTCCAATCGTTGTCCTCGTCCTCATTCATGCATCTTGGTTTTATAACATCAGTATGATCTTCCTGAAGTCCCTTGGCTTATTGGCTACTGGTCTTGCATATTTACATGATAATCCAACTCCGTTTTGAGTAGAATTTGAGCTAGGGCTGTGAGTTGAAGCTTTTAGCTGTAGCTGTTAAGTGTAAATGACAAAAAGACACTTTAATTTTTTGTAACTTGTAAGATATGTGATTATAGTGAATGGCTATTTGGCTCATTTTCTTCTTAAAAGCTACTAACTTATTTAGAACGCTATTCCAAATAACTTGTCTTTAGAGTTTATTTTTTTTGAAATAAAAGCTTAAGCTCCTCACATCCATACAAATGTTTTTATATGAGTGCTTAGTTTTTAGAATAACAAAAGCTTAAGCTCCCATTCCCTATCATACATGCCTGAATTTGAATATTATAGTTTCTTGCCTCTCCTATTCACAATACATGTGATAAACTGATAATGGTCTCTCGTTATCCTCATGTTGAATATCTAGTCTCATTTCTATGCTCTTAAAAGCTCCTAGAAGCTCCGTGTAAAACAACCACTCTTGATGGTTGGAGACGGATTGTTTTGTCTTCTGTTTCGTCTAAAACCTTCCTATTCTTTGTGTCAACTGCTTCTTTTGTATATGCCTGAGGATTTAACAGTCCGTAACAATAATCCTAGCCACTATATCCTAGATGTCGAAAATTTGCTAACCATGCTCACAAAACCTCTGTGTTCCGGCAGATTTATAATTTTTTCCTTGTTTGACAGGAATATGGTGATTCTGTGGACATTGATGGTTTTGATATAGATTACGGGGTTAGATTCGATCCCCATATAACTTTGCTTCTTTTCTTTAAATTGCTGATTAGTTATATAATGATTTCGTTTTCAATGCTGCAGAACCAAGTTTTAACTGTAAAATTCGGTAGCTTGGGAACCTATGTGTTGAACAAACAGACGCCAAATAGACAGATTTGGATGTCTTCACCTGTGAGGTACCAACTTCCCACACAAACCCTTTTGATATCATGTTGGTTTATGATATGTTTCTTGATTTCATGTTGATTTATGATATATTTCATTGTTTTGATGCAACAGTGGTCCTTCAAGGTTTGACTGGGATCAAACAATTGAAGGTTGGATATACAGGCGGACAAAGGCTAAACTTCTAGAAACATTGGAAAGTGAGATCCAACAACTTTGTGGTGATCCCATAAAACTTTCTTAAGCTTCCAACGGTATGATAATTTATGTTTTGGCCTGTTGTACTCTTTACATTGCCATGGAGTCAAATTTCGTGTCCTGTGGAAGCTTCTAAAACACCACATTAACTCAATCTTTTGGTACCATCTGAGTTTTAATTTGTACTCCACGCAATAAAAGTTTCACATTTTAATAGATTTGTGGACTTCATATTTGAAAAAAGGACAAACAAATTTTTGTGTTTTTTTTCTTTATTTTTAAAATCGTTATTCAACCCGAACACCAAAGGACTTGTAAATCAATGGTATCTGGTAGTCGAGATAGTGGTGTCCATTTATTATATCTATATTATCGATAATATTTTAGATACAAATCAAGAATGAAACTACATTTATTATATCTATATTATAATACTAGTAGGATGTTCGTGCGATGTGGTGGGGAACACAACATATTAACATACACACCAGTAAAACGGTTCAACAATTAATCGTTGAAGTGGACATGGGGTCGGTGTGTGTCCAAAAGGTCACCGGTTCGACTCTTGCCTCCAATAACTCGTGTAAAAATCCAGGTGGGCTTATGACCTGGGTCTGAGGGGTGGGAGAGGGGAGTTTTACTGTAGCCACTAGCCAGTAGGTACCCAGTCTCAGATGCACTGCTACTGCTACAGGTTTATATAGATTTAGAATTAGTGAAAGCTAAACGTTATCACATCTTTAAATTGATTTCACTATTAATTGCTTATTTTGTTAATTTTTCTTTATATATCTTATAACATATTGGACAAAGATGATCTTGCCCTCTTAAACACTTAGTTTTTTAATTAAAGGATAATTATCTCTTCATTAAATGTATTATCTATAAACTTATATTATACATTTATTTAAAAAATTAAGAGCTTAAAGGAGCAAAATCATATTTGTCCATTATGTTATTAAAGAATTAATAGTGAAACTAATTTAGAGATATAATTATGTAATAATGTATAATCAAAATTTGAAAATCATTTTTATTTTATATAAATATAAACTTTTATTAAACCTTTAAATATATATGTTCTCTCACCAATTAATTGATCAATTAATTGATGAAACGTTTTGTCGGTGTATTAGTGTGTCGTGTTTTTCGCCGCATCACGTAAACACCTCATCAATATTATTAAATGAAAATAATTGGTGTTAAAAATTTAAATTAGAATTCTTTATATTCAACTAGAAATAATAGAAATGAGACAAGATTCACAATATAATTAATAGCATAATGAGAACATATAAGAATGATCAAGAGGTGTATTCCACTCATGAAAATGAATTTTTGATGTGTATTTTCTTTTACTTTTAGCGTTATTTGTACTATTATATTTACTTTTTATTGATCCATTGGTCATGTTGAATAATAGTGTAGGAAGACATGGTTGGATGAGACGGTTTGATTTGCCTCTAACCCATAGTGTAACTTTGAAGTGGAATCTTATTAAAAAGTAGAAACATTAGGGAGGGGGGAGTGGTAGGATTTTTAGGATTTTGAAGAATGAGTTGTAACCAATAGGAGGGTGCCATGCAGGAAAGAGAAAAAGAAAGAATTTTGAAGAATTTTGAATAGGTTAATTTATTTTAATGTTTTTGAGTTATATATATTTTGTAATTAGTTTTAAAACACTATATTTATTTTATAAAAACACTACATTTATTTAAAAAAAAACATTACATTAATATAAAAACATTACATTACTTAAAAAAAAATGACATTACTTAAAAAAAAAACACACTAAAAAAAACATTACATAAGAAACTTAGATATTATTATTTGAAGTTGACGCCCTCTGGAGACGGTCCCTCATCAAGGTCCAAACCTCGACGTGTGAAAAACCCTTTCTGTCATGTATTTTTCGGTACTCGCACAACGCCTTAAACATCAAACCCGATTCAAGATCCGCCAAAGTAGCTTTTTGTTCAAATTCGATGTACACGCTTTCGAACTTGTTAACCTTCGAACTTATTTTGTGCCATTTCGAGTTCATTTGGTGCACGGTTTTATTCGTACCACCAAGTTCTTTGTTGAAATGGTCAAGCACTTTAGCCCAAAATTCATCCGCCATTGAGTGATTAAGAACCTTCTCGTCGGACACGTGGTAGAATGCGCGAGCCAAAGAGACCTCCTCGTTGGTAGTCCAAGTCATTTTCAAGTGAGATAAATGTTGAGAATTTTGAAGATGAAATTTGAGAATTTTGAAGATGAAAGGAGAATGAATTGGTGTGTGAAGGGGTGAGTTATATATATATATATATATATATATAAAAAGGCAAATTTTTTTTTTTTTTAGTAAAGTGACCGTTCCCAACGGTCCTATTTCTTGGTTGCACAAAGTTTCATCGGCAACTTGTAGATTCAAAGTGAAGTTTTGCCGAAGAATTTTGAGTGGCGGCGGTGTTTGCCGAGAAAGTTTTCGGCGCCGCGGCTTTTTGCCGCCCACTCCGTCCCCCCTTAGGGGAAATCTAAAACTTTAGTTGAAAGGAAAATATGGAGTCCATGGTTGACTTTTCCGTGCTAGTCTATTTGTAAATAAGTAGCTTCAAACACATAGTTTCCGTGCTATTGCAAATAACTAGTTTTAAACACATACGCATGACATGACACTACATATTGGGCAAATTGAGGGTGTTAGCCCTTTGAATGATTTTTGGTTTCAGCCATTTAAAAAGGGCGCGCCTGTAGGCGTATTAATTGTTTTCTTTTTCAATTTCTCACATACTAATATTAAATGAATTAATATAGGATGTTTGTAGGAAGAGCTGTGTAAAGGTAAAAACTATTTATAAGAATGACAGATAAAAAGATGTGATCGATAACTATAACTGTTTGTGAAAAAAACGATGCTCAGCATTGCAGATGATGTAATAGAATAGAAAGTGGAGGGATATATTAATTTTGAAAGTATTATAAAAATCTTAAAGTATAGGTTTAGTTTTATCTCTCTTTATATTAATTTGTGTGATACACGTTCATAGTTATCTTTTTGTCCTTTCCTAATCCACATGTAGTTAAAATGACTCGTGTCATCTATCTGAACCATGCACACTCTCCATGAGCTTTAGGTAGTGCTGCAATAATTTTTTGAATTTGTTACAAGGGTTTGTTCCAAGAATATACTTAATATAATCTAGTATTTTCTTATACTACAAAAATAAATAAATAAATAAATTGCATTTACTTAATCAAGGAAACCTTAATTTTAAATCGTTACAATTGAGGGTCTAAATCAAAACATCCACAAATGTATTAGATGAGCGGTATGCCTTCCGGCTACCCCCATCGGCTACTTGCGGTTACTTGTGGTTTCCCACGGCTTCCATGATTTGTTGCTTCCATTGGCTTTTACTAGCCGCACCAAGCCGAGAGAAATTGGAGAAAGTTGGGGTGACCATTATGTAGGGAAGTCTTAGGCTTCAAAATTTAACCATACCCCCTCTTTAGGCTTTAAATCTCTTTCTCCTACCCATTGTGACTCTTAGCATTATCTAATTGGGTCAACATTTTGAAGCTTTATGTTTCAAATTGGACCATACTGGCATACCACCCTATCCAATAGAATATGTGGCTTGTTGGTGCCTGGTGGTACTTTCTAACTCAATTCATAAGCCAACAATGAAGTTGGGATCTAAGTTGACAAGTTTGTCAAATTGGGTTTTGTTTTCTAATTCTAATATAGATAGTACGACAAGTCTTAGTAATTAAATTAGGGTTAGTCTATATATAGTTATGGTGTTATAGTGTTATCATCCTCCGTAATCAGCTTTGAGTTATATTTTGATTAATCTAAATCCAAAATTTCCTTTTGCGCTTAATTTGTTAGAAACATTTAATTTAGCTCCCATAAAAACAAAGTATATTTAAGCATCAAGTCCCCAAATCGGTTTTTTCAAAGACATAAATTAGTTAGTAATTTGCATAAGAGCTCTAATTGAATTAAAGTACTGTACTTAATTTGTATTGCCTTTAGATTCATTTAACATATTTAACTTAGGGTATGTTTGGTAGAACTTATTTGAGTGAAAAAGTCCTTTTAAGCAAATAACTTATTGACTTTTAACTTTTTTAAAATGAGTTTTAAAAAAAATGTTTGTATTAACTTTTAATGATGAGATTGTTTATTTTTATGTAAAATGACTAAAAGGGGTTATGTGGGTATAATGTTAGGTGAATATAAGGTTAAATAAGAGTATTTTGATAATTACACTATTAAAAAGTCAAAAGCACTTTAAAACGCCAAGTTTTATGGATTTTTTAAAACTCCTTATTACCCTTTTACAAAAAGCTAAAATTAAAAGTGCTTTTGAGTTTGTCAGACAATATTTTTACCTTATTGGCTTTTTGAAAAACTAATAAGTCAATAAATTAATTTTAAATAGTTAGCCAAACATGCTCTTTAACTTCTACTATTTATTAATGTATCATCCAATACTTAATATTAATTATTATTAAAGAACAAAATAATTTAATGGATTAAATATGAGTATAGATAAATCAATCCTACTCTACTATTATTATTATAAAAATAGAAATGTCATCTTTAAAGGAAACAAGAGTTGTTTTGTCCACGATGCATCGCTTTGAATATAAGGCGTCATTGTCGATTAAAAAAAATAAAAAAGTCATTATCACACAACCTCAAATATCAACCATAGAATCTTTAATAAACCATTATGAATTTTTCAAGTTGTTCATTAATTGGCCACACATACCTCCAACCATCTTTCTCCACTCAATCTTGGTTTTTTGTTTTTTTTTTCTCCTCCTTTATTATTTCCCAACTACTTTACTTAAAATGAACAACTTTAAAAGAACTAACAAAATGCAAAATTTGAATGTAAAATTATCTTTATAATATAGAGTTATAAATTCTACTAATTATATACTTAGAACCAACGAGTAACTGTCTCAATGTATATGGGGATGGTTAATTTTTTTACTGAGAGGCTAGGGTTCAATCATCACAGAGGGTTTTCGCAACCCGTGTGTTGCCGCGTGGATAAAACGGTTTACAAAAAATAGTTAAATTGCTATATCACTACATAAAGAGGACGAGAATAAAAGCCGTATAACGACCATAATGCTTATAAAAAAGCTTTGTTACACCAGTAATAAAATACAAAATAAACCACTATATCAATCGAGAATAAGATTAATTGAAAAATAAAATAAATATTAACTTCACTGTTTCTCTCAATTAAATAAATATTTAAAAAAATTATCATTACTGTAGCAACCAGAAATTTTTTTTTAAAAAAATATTAATTTTACTGTTCCTCGCCATTATTATATCCATATTTTCACAAAAAAAATTACTCTAGCAACCCGGAAAAAAAACTAAAAAAACAAATAAAATACTTGTTTACTATTTCTCACTATTAATATATACATCCAATTTAATACCTAGATGTTGAATAATATATAATAATAATAATGATAGTAATAAAAATAATAGTAATAATAATAATAATAATAATAATAATAATAATAATAATAATAATAATATAATAATAATAATAATAATAATAATAATAATAATAATAAGTTTGGACAGTAGTTGTGGTTTTCTTTTTAATTAAAATCTAAAATATGAAAAGCATCAAGACTCGTCCATACATGAATCAACCGACTTAATAAATTGTGTTGACAATGAAAATATTTATTCTCACCCACTACATTTTGTAAGGCTGTAAATCAAACATGCTTTTAACATTTATATTCTTAATCTATTTTTCTTTCTAACTATGAGATGATCGAGGCTTAGAGTGTGTTTGGTTGTGAAAAACGTTTTTCAGTTTTTTTTTTAGTTTCTAGAAAATGAAACGAGTTTTTCATCTCTAGAAAACACATGGAAGTTTTCGAAAACGCGTTTTAAGACAAAAGATGTGTTTTCCATTTTCCAAAATAAAAAACTAGAAAACGAAAACCGAAAAGGAAAAAAAAATAGTGTTTTCCAATTTTAGTTTAAAACTAAGAAACCACCATGTTTTTGTTTTTCTGAAAAACTACAATTTGAACGCGTTTTCTGTTTTTCATGTTTTCTTAGAAAATAGAAATGGAAAACAGAATATGTTTTCCACAACCAAACGCATCCTTAGAGTCTCCAATTTAATAAGATAGGATTCATTGTGAAATTCACTAAAAAAAATTTAATGTTAAACATGTCTAAGCCTTTAAGATAAGGGTCATGTATTCCACTATTAAGATGTTTTCATAAAACCATTAACCTAATTTACACTTTGTATTAAGCATCTTTAGATGTAAAGTATTTATATGCACCTAAGGAGTTCATTTAAAACAGTTAAATTTAAGCTGACGAGTGTAAAGTGTAAAAGAACTGCTAATCCCATCGATGAGAATGTGTAGATGTAATATGCATTAGTGGCAACCGATCCACTATGAATCAGTTCTGATGAGGGTCGAAGGCAGGGAACAAAGGGGGTGGTGTTTTGTTCAAGTTAATTACACAAACGTTAATAACACGAGTATATTAACCTTGAGTAAGTTGCATTATAGGATCATGTCATTTTCTTTTCTAATTTAAGATGATTTTAAGTCATTCATCCAAAGTTAACATATTTTTTAATTGAAGATGTCACTTTAATTTATGTGATTAACTCCAATGATAGGTAGTGGTTTATCCTTAAACCAAATACATAATGTAATGTAAGATACCACGAGTACAATTATTGATGTGTGATTAGCTAAAAGAAAATTAATTACAACTAGATATTGTTGAAACAAAACTATTGAAATTTTAAGATAAATTTAAAACATAAATGAAGCAAAACGCAAATAAATTGTTGTTTTTAAAGAGAGGATATTTTTTCATATAAAGAGTGGAGTCATATGAGCCATGCATATATAAGTGTTTGAAATTTCTGACTTGAATTCAAAGAATGGAGCAAGTATAAATTAAAGGTGGGGCTGATATACATCCAATGGGTTTAAATTGGACAGGTGAGAGACATGCTATGGGCGTGACCGGCTGACACAACTGACACGCAACACTTGCTGGTGGCTCACACCACACCACCCGTCACCCACATATATATCAAAATCAAATCATTTGATCATCGAACCAACGGTTGTTGGATGCATCATCACCTACGTTTTAAATTATTATTAATAATAATTACTGTTTAATTCATGGAATCAATTCTTTTGTCACATTTTTCTTCATTTTCTACCGGTTACATCTTACTTTTATAAAGCTTTGTTTGGTTGGAGCTCATGCGATGTTCAACTTCAATCTTGTGGCTTAAATGTATATAGGGACATCATCTTTATGAACTTTGTCATCCAATTAATATGATGTTCTAAGAGGTTTCTGGAAGTTGTTGTATCATATCTTACTATAAATTTTTATCACACATACTTTTATGGTGAGTTATTTGTCTTTGATTTTGCTGGTTAAGTGTTATGCCTTACAATTAAAAGGTTGTGAATTTAATATTTATAAGATACTGGGTGTCCACGCGATATGGTGTGGATTACAACACATCGACTCACCGGTAATTCCATGTTTCAACAATTATTGATTAAGATCATATGGATTTTTAGGTCTAATGAAAGTTTATACTTATATATAATAAAAATAATTTTTAAAATTTAGTTAAACGTCGATACAAAATTACGTTTCTAAACTAATGTCGTTAATTGTTTATTAGGTAAATTTTGTATTTAATAACATAATGAACAAAGACGATTTTGTTCTTTTAAACTCTTAATTTTTATTAAATGACAAGTTTGTCCTACTAAAATGTTTTATAATTAGGACCGTAAACAAGCAGAGCCTAGCTAGAGTGGGCAAGCTCAGCCTGTTCAGAAACCGAGTCGAACCAACTTGGCTTGTTTATTTTAACAAGCCAGAAAGTTAAGCCCGAGCTTTACTCGTCAAAAGCTCAAGCCAGCTTGAGGCTCGTCGAGTCGGCTCGTTTACTTTTACCATTTACTTTTAACACCAAATATAAAAAAAAATATAAAACCTACAAAACTTATAATGCAAAATTCTAACAGATAACCAAATTCTAGTAATAATTAGTAGTAATTTATAAGAGCTGAATTGATATAATATATTATATTATATAAAAGTCTAAAACCTAGTATATATATTATATTGAATCTCGACCACCCAAGTTGAATTCGATATGAACCATGAATTCAGTCATGTAAAGACAAGATTAGAAATTAGCAACCTAGCTACGCGTCTAGATCAAGTGTATGTACTGCAATTGATGAAACACGTTAACAAGGAGTAGTTGATGGATGGATGGATTCAAAGACGACGACGAAATTGAATTCCAAGAAGTCAAAAGTCAAATTCAACATGGGACAAACCAAACATCACTACTAACAAATTCCAATTTAAACAAAAATAATAAAAATACAAAATACAAACCGTAGATCTTAATCAAGAAATTTGTTTCGTTTAATCAAATCGCTAATTAACCCAAATAAAAACATGGTTATGTCCATCTGATATTCTGATCGATGATACTAATTAATATTCATTCGTTCTGGTGGTATTGTTATGTTAATTAAGGTAGGATACTTTCAATTTTAATTTCAATTTCAACCTACAACTACTACTACTACTGCCAATCTCTTGAGTACGTTTAAAATCTAATCGGACGGTCCTTGTTCGTTGTCCCTTTACACACGCCAACAACCTCTCCGGATTAATTATCGCCGGAGATCTTCTCCCGGCGACCGATCTCGCCCATGGCCTCCGAATTTAACGGCAGAAAATGGTATAATATCCTGCCGTTACCTTCCACGCTTCCAGAAAACTCCGCCGTAGACGCGCGGTGGTTTTTTCGAACGACGTCGTCCTGGTTTCAACAAATCAGCACATCAATTCAGCACTCATCTCTAAAAAGTGGAGAGAAGAAGAGAATTTGAACAAAATCAAAATCACTTTTAAAAAACTGAACTATATTTTATGCACAAAAAAATCAGGAAAATGAAGATTTTCTAATTACCTCAGAGGAACGATCTGCTGCATTTTCACGCTTTCGTTTCAGCGAAACGCCTCCATCGCCGGTGGAACAATCGTCGCTGCTGGAGGAGCTCGCCGCCGGAGGCGGAGAATAACACAACGGCACCACCTGATTCTCCTCTCTCTTCTCATTCTCACTCTCCTCATCTCCGTCGTATTCGTTATCATCATTTCCTCCCTGGCTCTCTTCTCTCCCGTCGCCTTCGTCGGAACTCCGGTCAACAACACACTTCTGACAAATCGAAACCGCCGACGGACCTAATTTCCGGCCGGAAGCAGTCCACGACGTCGGATTTTGGCACACGCGGCAGAGAAGGCACCTGGAATGCCTCGCTACAAGGAAGTTCGCGGAATGGACCTTACTGTCGCAGGTCCAGCATAAGCTAGCCTGGTCGGAGTCGCAGTAGAGCTTGGCCGGAGATTTGCAAAGCGCGCAACGCTTCATCTTGTTGAACAAACGCAGATCTGGTAAACTTTCTCTCTCTAAAACTTGTTTCTCTCTCTTGAACAACACTCAATCGCTGAGGAAAAGAAATAAGATGGAAGAGGTTAAAAAAGGGGAGACGTTGGGATGTTATACAAACAGCAAAGAAGTGATGAAAAGGGACAAGTAGTTTGGACCTTTTCAAACTACCCCAAATTCGACTTAAATTAACGATCATACCACTATGTGCTAGAAAATATCTTCAATATTTTAATATAAAAGGAAAGACATTATTCTCATATAGTTGGTGGGTTAAAATTTAAAAACCAGACCAGGTTTTGAATAAAAAGTTACTAGATAATTAGTAATAAATTTATGAAATATAAAATAGTATTTTAATATTAATTAGATTTTTTACACGTGTGTTGTGACAGGATAACGTCTATACATAAAATAGTTGTATTGTTATAACGTCATGTGAACAAAACGCAAGTAAAAAAAACTGAGTAACGACATTAAAGTTAGAAGATATGCATTTAAGGTATTGTGTCTGCTATCTAAAAATATGTTAGACGACTATACTCATTACACCACCAAATTATGTGGTTTGTTGTGTATGGAAAGAAAGAAAAAATTGCAGAGATAAGGCGGACAAAAAAATTTGCATTACTAAAACGCTACATAAAGAAAATAGAAATACGAAAGACTATGTACCATCATTAACAATCCCTTCTCAGGAATGCCTTCTCAGATATTGAAAATTTAGGGTAATTTCAAACGTCGTTAAAAAATTAACTTTTTATCATTTTATTCAATTAAGCTTATTATTTTTATATTTTTTTGTTATTTAATGATGTGTAATATGTTTTATTTAGGATTTTTTTATTTCAATGATTTTATGTTTATTAAATAGTAGATATGCTATCACGCGTTGTCGCAAAAATAACGTTGGGATATAAAACCGTTGTATTGTATAACGGTATGTAAAGAAATAGAAATAATAAAAATAATGTAATGACCAAAAAGCTTCAAACCTAAAACCATGTTACACTAGTATATGTAAGTAAATTTTTGTGTACCTAGTACATGCAATAACAAAAAAAAAACACCAACTCTTTTACCAAACTCAAACGACTTATTCACAAATACAAAGAGATTATGTTACAACGTTAAAATTAGAAACCGAATGCTCAAACTGTTAAGCCTACGACTTAAAATTTATGTTACACGGTTGTACCTACGAACTTATGTGTGTTAAACTCGTTGCTTGCGGATTAAAAAAATCTTATTTTGCTCTTTTATTGTAGCAAATGAAAAAAAAAACCAATAACCAAATGGTAAAATGTACCAATGGCAAATTGTGAAAAGAAGCAAATGGTAAAATGGTAAATAAGTTAATCTTTATAAAATGTATATTGGTAAATAACGACAATTAGGTTTTTTTTTTATTTCAGGTCCTTTAGTGAGAGAGATATTTATTTTTATGTTTTCTTTTCTTTTCATTTAATAATTTTATTTTAGGTTTTACTTTTTGGTTCCGGATTCGGAGATTAGATTTTGTATAAGATTGAGTCAATTCTAAGTTCATTTATTTATTGTTTCGTATATCAACGGTGTTTTTGGTGTTTTTTGTTGCAATGTATAGCCAATAAACTGTTCATTATTTTTATTTTTCAGTTAATAATATAAGAGACTCGCTATATAAAAATTCATTAGGAACAAGAGCACTCTAGAATGAAATCGTGAACTGTAAGCTTTAAATTTTTGTATTGCCCTACTCAATGTTTTAAAAACCGGTTCAACCGGTTATCATACCGGTTTTTTAATCCCCGGTTTTTTTAACATAACCGGACCGTTTTGAACCGGGCGGTTATCTGACAATTTTTTTAAAAAAATATTTTTTTTTAATTTATTGTTCTTTTTTATTATTTTTTAAAGTTTAAAACTTATATATTCTTATGAAATACCTATTTGGTATTATTTTTTAGTGGATTATCATTGTATTTTAACTATTTTCGTTATGGTGTACAAATTTATTAACATTTTTATAAAAATATATATATAAATCTTCTAACCGGTTCAACCGGCCGGTCTAACCGGTCCGACCGGTCGAACCGGTCCCGGAAAGTTTTCCGGTTCAACTAAAAAACTGGTTTT
This sequence comes from Deinandra increscens subsp. villosa, assembly GCA_039602395.1. Classification (NCBI taxonomy): domain Eukaryota; kingdom Viridiplantae; phylum Streptophyta; class Magnoliopsida; order Asterales; family Asteraceae; genus Deinandra; species Deinandra increscens. The sequence continues at coordinate 18,062,992 of JBCNJP010000027.1, forward strand.
TAAAACATTGGCCCTACTACTAGCTTGTGACCTATAAATTTGGAAATTCAAACATTCAATTCTGATACTAAACCAAAACAATATTCAAACATTCAAAAATCCAAATTCAAACCTTTAATTTTGGATTTTTGATTTTCAATCAAAATTCAAACTTTCAAAACTGCTTTTAGTGGTTACTATTAAAATTAATCTTGGAAAAATGATTGGTATCTTTGGGGAATAAGTATAGAAATTATAAAATACTTTTTTCCAGGTATTTATATCTTTTAACACCTTATTTTGTTTAGACTTTTTCGAGAGAAATTATGATCAGACTATTTAAGTAAGAAGTTTCATTAAAAAAATGACTAACAAATCATATTAGTCGTCAAATCTTCAATCTATAAAAAGAAAGGAGATGAAATTTAAGATAAAGTTTAGTTTTTTATATAGTGTGTATTTAATTTTAAGCGGCCAAGAACATTCACAACATGTTCCTTACTTTATGACTTTATCCCTATAATTTATTTAAATAACACTATTTTTTCTCTTTCTTTTTAATTAAATTAATTTTTTCTTACCTTTATTATTATCTTTTCTCTCTCTTTTTTATTTATAGCCGCTTTAAAAAATATTAAAAAATTATATAAAATCAATAGTGTTTCTCAAATATAAGGATGCACATTATTTTTTTCTCTTCTCCACTTACAACCAAACTTTAAATTTTAGAGATTACATTCACAAAAAATTAAGAAATGAATTGTGAATGCTTTAAAAAATATAATAATATTATATAGATTTTAAACAACTTTATTTTGCACCATTTTTCACTATATAACTTCAAACTCAACCTCTAACTAAATAACATTAAAAATATTAGGATACCATTATTTTATAGACATATTGTAAAGACTCAAAACCACCCATAAATCTATGGACGGCTAATAGCCACAGGGGCACGATGGTCCTTGAAAAAAGTATGAATTCTTGAAATTTCCACCGCTAGAACTTGTGGTTGGTAATGAGAGAGAATGCTTTACAAAAAAATAAAATAAAGTAATGGGAGAGAGTTTCTGCCACGTGTCTATAGGAGGTTTATAAAACATAATTTTTTGTGTGGTCTAAGGTAAGGAGTGCGGGTCCCAACTGAAAGATATTTTTGGGGTATGTTTGGACAGGAGGCTGTTGACGTGTCATTTTAGGATTTTGACTATCTGACGTGTATCATCAATTCTTCAAATCTCATTTTTAATACACGGTAAATACAAGTAATTGTATTTTCCTTAATTATCTTACCCAAATATTTATTTTTCATGAGTTTAGTTGTAGACGTAAAAATATAAAGGACTTCTACGTCTTAACCTTTTTCAAGGGTTCAAAGCGAATATAAATCTAAGGGCCTTGATTCAAATACGGGGTTCGATATTAAGGCTGCCCGTAGTGGGGCGTTACTGGGCCAAAAAGGGCTCCATAACGCCCCCCATAACGCCCACCCCCACTACGGTGGGGCGTTATGGGGGCGTTATAGAGGGAGAATGGGCGAGGGGCGTTAGCCCTATAACGCCGATTAGAGGAGTTGAATAAAAAAAAATAGCCGTTCAACGGCTAAATTTTGTACCGTTGAGCAAAGATTTTTTTTTTTTAATTTTTTTAATTTAAACCCTCTTTTACCTATAAATACCCCACTTTTTTAAACATCTCACACACCACTCCAACTCCTCTCTACTTCTATTCTTCTACTATATATACCCCATCTATTTTATAAACTTTCACAAACATTCACAATGAATAGGCGTAGTTGGAAGCCCGAAGACGACGTAGCGGTGGCACAATCTTTCGTTAACGTCGCACACAATTGGAATGATGGACGCCGGCCAAACGAGTTTTGGAATGCCGTGATTGATGACTTCAAACGGCGACGTGGAGTGTTTTTAAACGGGAACTTTATCAGGGCGAAATGGTGGGCCTTGCAATCGAAGGCACGAACTTTTAATGATATCTATGTACGACTCGAGCGACAATATGGCGCGGAGGGTATAAGCTCAGTGCTGCGAAGGTCGTTGAGCGAGTACAAAACTGAATATGGCAAGAGCTTTATATACGCAGGCGTTTGGGCTTTTTTGAGGCCATACATCAACAACCCCGAAGATCCTATTTTCACGTTTAATAGTTATATATAGGCGTTCGTGTTTTCTTTTAAGTTGTGATGTTTTAATTTATTTTGTTGTCTTTTATTTTATTTTTAATGAAAGTACTTTTTAAAAAAAAGTTAAAAAAATAATAATAAGGTAATGATGATGGTGGGCTTTATGGGGCTTTATCCACTACACCATAAAGCCCCATAAAGCCCCTTGCCCAGTCAGCGTCCACATGGCGCATAATGCCCCTTGTGGGGCTTTATGGGGCTTTATCCACTACACTTAGCCTAATAATTAACAATGTATTGATAAAACAACTAATGATAAACCAAGTCACTAATCAAGTATCAAATGCAAAAACATATGTTGGATTATGGAATACAGTTATTTTTCATTAACTTAGTCTAATTAGTTATGGAATATAGTTATTTTGGATTATGGAATATATAGTGACGAATCAAGGATTCTTTTTCAGTAAGGCAAAAATTGGATGATTAGAATGACTCGACAAAGATGAGTCGATTAAAACGAATCAAAATGGGTCGATTTTAGCGGGTCAAAACAAATACCTTAAAAGAACGTATATTTTGTTTAATAAAAAATTTACCTAAATTATGTCATAATAGTCTATTTTAATTTTTCTATGAAACAGAAATTTAACTTCATAAGAAAATGAGTTATGTGATTTTTAACTAGAATAGACCCTACAACTCTCTCACACAAAGTAAGTATACGGTATACCATAGCCGATTAGCAACAAAAAGACTTTTGTTTTTTTTTTAAAGATAAAACCTTCACATTTCCCCATATATAAAGTGCGTAAACATGAGGCTGCGTGTCTAGCAAATCAACATGTGTTCGTGCCTTTTGCATTTGACACCTTCGGTTACCTTGCCTCGGAAGCTGTGGATACTTTGACCCGCGTCCAGAAGGTCATGAATGGGAATGTGGCGACCCCTAGGGGGTTGAATGTGGTTTTCACTCGGTTAGGCTTTGCTATTCAGAAGGGTTTGGCGGCGCAGCTTGTTGCCCGCCTCCCTTGTACTTCATGTTGAGTTGTAACCGTTGTTTTGTTTAATGAAATTCACAGCATGAAATTTAGAAAGAAAAAAAAAAGTAGTTTTTTTTTTCATTCTCGTTTACGGTATAACAATGATGAAATCTTTCTTTATAGTTGCTTGTTTATCATTTTTATTCTCTAAAATTTGAGGTTGAATCTTGCTCTTTGGGTGTCTTAAAAAAACTTTGGATGCCTTCATCAAATGTTTCAACTAATTAGCATCTCATTTTTTAGTTGAGTGGGTGTCTCGGACCCCACTCACTTACCTTTCAATCCACCCCTCGGAATATAGATATTTCTCAAATCTTCATTATTTGGTGGAGTGGGTATCCATTTATCTTCCAATGTGGAGGTAGAAGGTTCAAATCCCATTAGACAAAAAAACATAAAATATTATAGAGGATGGTCAAAGTTTTACCACAATGGGCTTTAAACGGTGTTTTTCCTTTGGAATTGACATGCAACATAAAGGGTCCGGCTAAGGTGCCTAAGTATGACCAATTCGGATGAAGCTCGACGACAAAAGGGTTAAGTTTAATAAATACCTCTCAACTACCTAATGAGGGGATCATTATGTCCGTCCGACACTTTTTCTTCTGTTACACACACTGGCGAAGTATAATACGGACCAGGAGGGGCGACCCCCCCCCCCCCCCCCGTTTTTTTTTTTGCCCTAGTGCTAATTTTTATGACTTTTTCTAAAAAAAAAATTATATATTGAGAACCCCCCCCCCCCCCCCCTTCCCGGATTAGGATTCATGACTTTTTGCCCCGTGACTTTTTTTTGTCAAACTTCGCTAATGATTACACACAAATACTTATTCTCATGCCTGAGCCTGAGTGTAGGACACAATCCTGTCCTGTAGCGAGACCAACGAGGCTGTTCAGTGTTTTAGGTCTGAAGTGCGAGCCTAATCATCCGAAGCAAAAATCTCATTCAACCTCTTAGTCGAGCTGTAGACTTTCCGGATCGTCCTAGATCCAACCTCTCCAACTGATAGGATACCCTGATTCCACATCCATGAAACCCGTTTTCTTTACCCGTGCATTTCGTAAAAATAAATTATTAATACTACTAAAACATTTATTCCTGTTTATGATTTATAAAGCATAAGTAGCAAAAGTGGCAAAAATGGGTATTGTTACTTATTGTTTTTTTAAGCAACACATCACAGAGTGGCGTGAAAAAGGTGCAAAATGAATCGTATGGCGTGGGTGTGCAACATCCACGAATTTGGAAGTAAATCCGATTCCATAGCCCACGTGGCATATTGATGTGGTAGTAAATGGTACGTTTGCATTTTATATCTTTATTATTATTATATTATATTATATTAATATTGTTATTATTATTATTTTTATATCTTTATTCTTCTTCTTCTTCTTTTAAGGAGTTTTAGTATTTCTTTCTCTCAGACTTTAAGTTACATTTAAATGAGATAGTATTAAGAAAATATGTGAGGCATAAACAAATTATTGATTAAAATTTTAGAACTAGGATTAATTTATTATTGAACTGTAACATCACAAAACAAAAAACAAATAGCAATATCTTAATAACGAAAACAATGGTTCCGATACTAATGTCAAATATGTAGATTGGATTTTAATAATCTAAACAATGACTTATTAACTGATAAATAATAATATATACTACCAGTTTCATCACTAACACTTTCAACTTTTACTTTCATTGTTAAATTGTTAAGATAAATACAGTAGCATAATAATCATACATTTCAGTTTGATTTCCATTTGTTTTTTATTGTATGTTTCTTTTCATTGCGTTCATAATGATCATTGTGGGCCGTAAGTAAGGGCCTGTGTTTGTTTCCCTCTTATTGAGGTCTAAACTGAAAAGAATGTATTTTTCGGTCAGATATTTCATTAAGAGGTGTTTGTTTCGTTACCTCTTAATCTAAAAAAAATAAATGAATGAATAAGGGTTTAAAGGGTTACTTTTTCATTCAGAAACACAAAAAAAAAAAGAACGCGTTCCCTCCCCTCCCCTGTCGCTCTCTGCTACGCCGCTACCAGCCTCAGCTCCGGCGAATCATCCGTCCGGCGCTCACTGCTCCGGCGACGGCGCTGCGCCTCCTCTCCGCCGTTCCTTCCTCTCCGCTACCAGCCACAGCTCCGGCGACGGCGCTGCCCCTCCCCCCCAATTCTCCAAGTAAGTTTTTTTTAGGGTTTGTTCGAAATCTACAGATCTTCTACAAATTGTTGTTGTTTTATGCTCTAAATCAGTCATTTGTAGTTGTATCCATGCTCGAATTGTTGTTGAATATAGTTTTCCCCAAATTTTGTTAGTTTTTCTCAAGATCTAGGTTTTTTTTTTACATGTTGGTTTAATTTAATGCTCTAATTATGTTATTGTTCATTGTTTAGTGTGTTTTTTGGTGCTCAAAACATGTGGTGTGATTTAGGATTCTGACCAAACAGATATATTTCATTCAGAGATCAAACCAAACAGCACTTAACTGATTCAGAATCCCTTATTCTTAACTGATTCAGAATCTCTTATTCTTAATAATTCAGCACTTATGCTTCAGTTTCTACCAAACAGCCCCTAAGTGTAGATATATAATAATCATTCTATTAGGATTATCCATTATAAAAAAAAGTAGAAGTTGAAAAAGAAAAATAATAAAGTTACTAACCAATGAATCCTGACTTTTCAATTATATATTAAACTACATATTACTATCCACGCGTTGTCGTGGGTATACAAACTAGTAGTATTGCTAAAATGCTACGTAAAGAAGTCATAAATATAAAAATACTATGCAACGACATTAAAGCTAAAATACTAGTTAAATTACATTACAAAACAATTAAATAGCTAAAGGCAACACTATGAAACTAAAACTAAAACCAATTAAACATTTTCAAAAACAGTTTAAAAGGAATTAAGCAACAATTAAAAAATGATATAAAAAACTAATAAAAGGTGTCATGTTAACTACACAATTAGATATCTAAAAACAACGATGTGAGATTAATACTAAAAAGAATTTCTTAAAAACAATTTCAATTTTTTTAAAAACAAAAATAATAAAATAAATAAAGAGTACCGCGTGACATGCAACTTGAAGCAGACATAACACAATGACACTATTCTTTAAGATTTAAAATCTGTATATGGTACTATAATGTTGATAACATAAATAAAATCTTAAGTCTTAACTCATGAATGAATATTTTCTAACATAGCCCAATAAAATTTGAAAAGTGTTGATCCAACCCAATAAAATCTTGTATTGGGCCAGAGAACATGGGCTTTGACAAGTATCATCACATTCATATCTACTTTATTAAACACGGCGTGATCAGTGAATTAGTGATGGATTCAAATTTCAAAACTACCTTAATCTTTTACCATCATAAGATAATTTCAGAAAATCTGATATCAGGAGATTCATCATGTTTAATAAGTTCTAACTATATCACATCTCCATCAATAGTACTAGTATTTTTTTTACCTGCAAGGTTTACAAACCAAACTGACATATTAATGTTCTAACATGACAGATTACGAGACTTTTACGCAAATAACCAAAACGGAAATGAAGTTTCTGCTTATATTAATACCGGTGGCCGGCTCAACCAAAGTCACGTTCTAAAATCCTCATTTATCCGGGGGCTTAGGATATATGACCATTCATATTTCTGGTTTCTACATGTTAAACACAATTGCCCAATCATCAAGTAAAATAAACAAGAAAAAAGTCAAGATTTACGGAACACCTTTGTTGGAGAGGAGGAAAGTAAGCTAAAATCAAACAACAATCGAAGCAGGCAAAATCGGATAAAAGTCATAACATAATTTCTTTTGGAAGTAGGCAAAATCGCAGATGAACAAGGCCTTAACAAGCGAACATCAAGTGGGCAAAATCGCAGATGAACAGCGGGAAATTGAATACCGTCTTAGACTGGTATTAAAGGCTAGAAATTCGTCGTTTGATTTCTCATGCTTGTTAGAATTTCCAATCCATTTCCTTCCTTTTTTGTTTTCAAATCCAGACATCCTTTTTTGTTCCTTACGTTTGTTTTCAAAATGGCAGCCCATGCCTTGGCCCAACACTACAGCCCAATACGTACAATCTTTTTTTTAGGAAATTAGGAGCCTAAAGTTTTGAGGGCCCAAAGTACTTATTTTATCTAGCAAGCCCATTGGGCCGGCCTTGTTGATACCATCGAACCAACCAATTAACCTAATCAGTTATCAACTTGAGACTAACCGGTCACTTGATAGAAGCCTTGTTTTCTTAATTGGACTGCTGGAGGTCCTCGATCCAATCTAGACATTAATGTAATTTAGTTTATATATTAGTTTATGAGTAGATTTGCACATGTTTGCTTCTTAGGAAAAATGAACAAAAGTGTTTGAGAGACAATTGAATCTAGTCATATTACCTTTGCAGGTCAATAAAAGTGGTTGCAACTTGCAATTAGACTAATTGCATAAAAAGGGGTTGCTGTAATTCGACTAACGTCATACCCGGAAAACGTATGAAGAATAATTGCTTTCTTCTTCAATAATAAAATACCAAAATTAGTAACATGTGATCTTTATTTATTAAGTTTTCATTAAACGAAGATATCTTGTAGAAAAATAATAATATAATTTTGTATATACATACATGACCGAGAGCAGAGATTTACACTTTTTTTTTTAATAGCGAAAGAAATTTTTATTAAAACTAGCAAGATGTTAGAAGGAAAATATAAGGGAATTATAAAACAAAAACGTTACAGAAATGATCCCATTCTAGAGTAACCAACTTGGCCCTATATTTAAGCCATAAAAGGCAATTTGTTTTTGCTTCCTCTACTATTCTTCTAGGAATGGTGTTCAGTCCTTCAAACTCTTTATGATTGCGGACTTTTCATATCTTCCAAACCGTTGCCGAGATAATGACAACCAAACCATTCCTTTTCTTTTCTTGAGCAAGAATTCCATTGATTTTTTAGAGTAATTCTTCAATAGTGGTGCTGGTATGAAAATGATAGTTACACCATTTGGACATCAGGGCCCATGTTTTAGATGCCATAGAGCAAGAGAGAAGTGTAAGCAATACTGATTCGATGTTGAGGGAGCACCGGGAGCACGTCGAGTTCGTTATGTTTACTCCTCTTTTTATGAGTTCCTCCTTTAGCGGTAGTCTGTTTAGTGACGCTCTCCAAGTGAAAATATGAATTTTCTGAGTATCCTATCTGTGAAGTTTTGATAAACTAAACATGGATATCAAACAACTAATCGAATAGATCGATGAACCAGAAAGTAATCGACAATCTACTGGAAATACAACAACAGAAAGAAGACGACTACAACAAGAGATCATCAACAGGATGATCTTCAACAAAGAAAATGAACGAAACGAGCAACAAATCTATGATCGGAACGAAACCCTAGCAGAGAAGGAAAAAGGGAAAACGGCGAGAAGAAATGAGCTCGAATGAAGAACCCTAGCTGCAAGGAGACTTCTTATACTATCCATTCAGCAACCGACTCAGGTCGGGTCTTGACCCATCTTCATAACAGCAACCCGGTACAAGCCCAAAGCAACCTTCAGCCAAGCCCAATCTCTTCTAAGCCCAACTGCCCTTTGTATCACAGCTCAGCCCAGCTTATATGCAACAAAAAAAATAAAAACATATTAAATACATTTGAAGTTTGAATTAGAAATATAAAAAATATAACAACATTTTTAATATATTTTGACACTCCCCCTTAATTCAAACAGCAAATGGGTCAAACATGTTTAACTTTTGACACAAAAACTGATGCTGAGCAACCAACAACCCTTTGGTAAATATATCTGCTAGTTGATCAACAGATTTTATACCATAAACTTTAACAAGACCAGAAATTATTTTTTCTCTTAGAAAGAAAAGATCGATTTCAAAATGCTTAGTTCTGTCATGGAACACAGGATTTGCAGTAATGGAAATTGCAGCCTTGTTATCACAGAACATAGACACAGGCAAACTAATATTTATGTTTAATTCTTGAAATATATTCTTAATCTATATAAGTTCACATACAGCAGAGCTCATAGCCCTATACTCAGCTTCTGCTGATGATCTAGAAACAGTACCTTGTTTCTTTGATTTCCAAGATATCAAAGAACTTCCAAATAAAATGCAAAAACCAGTAACAGACTTCCTAGTGACTAAACATTTTCCCCAATCAGAATCAGAAAACACAGTTAAAGTAAAGTTGTTATCCTTTTTAAACAGGATTCCTTTACCAGGAGCAGCCTTAAGATACCTTAACAGTCTGAGAGCAACATTCAAATGAGATTTAGAAGGACTATGCATAAATTGGCTAAGAAACTGGACAGTATATGAGATATCAGGTCTAGTATGAGATAAGTAGATGAGTTTACCAATTAATTTCTGAAAACTAGTTATATTAACCAATTTTGACTCATCTTGTTTACAAACAGCATTGACAATAGAGCTTTGTTCAATAGGAACATTAACTGGTTTTGACCCTGTGAGCCCAAACTCAGCCAACAATTCAACACAATACTTTCTTTGAGACAAACATAGTCCTTGACTAGTTCTAATAACCTCAAAGCCAAGAAAATACTTCAGCTCACCTAGATCTTTAATTTTAAATTTTGACTGCAAATCTGTTTTAATCTTATCTATACTATTAATACAACTTCCAGTAATTATAATGTCATCCACATAGACCAATAGAACAGTAATATTATTCTTATCAATTTTAAAAAACAAGGAATAATCACTTTTACTTTGTACAAACCCAGACTCAGTTAAGGCACCCACCAGCTTCTCATTCCACATTCTAGGGGCTTGCTTCAAGCCATACAAGGATTTATTTAGCCTACACACTTTAGTTTCAGAAGGTGAAAAATAACCCTCAGGTAAAGACATGTACACTTCTTCATTTAAAGAACCATACAAGAAAGCATTGTTAATGTCTAACTGATAAAGAGGCCATTCATTTTTAACAGCAAGGTTTAAAACACACCTAATTGTGACTAATTTAACCACAGGTGAGAAAGTTTCTTCAAAGTCTATTCCCTCTTTCTGACTATAACCTTTGGCCACCAATCTGGCCTTATACCTATCTATCTCTCCTGAAGACCTATACTTAATCTTATACACCCACTTGCACCCTATTGGTTTTCTTCCCTTAGGAAGATCCACTAAAGTCCAAGTGTTATTCCTATTTAAGGCTTCCATCTCTTCATTCATAGCAAGTACCCAATTTTCATCATTTTTAGCCTCATGAAAAAATTGTGGTTCAACACCTTTACTTAAGGCAGAAACAAATCTAGAATTATCTTTGGACAACCTAGCATAACTTACTACCTTCTCAAGACCATAGACACTCCCCCCCACCACAAAATCCTTGAGATTTGAGGGAGGCCTAGTCTTTCTTGAGGAAGGAGCCCTAAGAGCTATGCTAGGACCCTCAGAGGAAGGATGAATTTCATCCTCAGTTTCAACTGGACCAGGGGCAGAGGTGCCATCACTAGAATCAGAGTTCCCCTGTAAGCCAGGTGTACCACTGTTCTGTGTATCACATACACCCTGACCAGGAATACTTGAGTCACCTGGGACCTCCCCTTCATCATTGGGATTTCCACTTGGAGTATTTGGAACAGACACAAAATCATCAAAAGAATCAAAAAAGGTCAAACAGTCATCAGATTGTATAAAAGAATGTGTAGTGGTATCAGAAAAATTATTAGGTTTAAAGGGGAAAACATTTTCATAAAACTTAACATCCCTTGAGAAAAACACAACCTTTTTTTCCAAATCCCACAATTTATACCCTTTCTTTGTATTAGAGTACCCAAAAAAGACACATTTTTCTGCTTGACTTGAAAATTTATCTTTATTGTCTAAAACAGTGGCAAAACACAAGCAACCAAATACTCTCAAGTGATGTAGGGAAGGTAATTTATTAAACATGACTTGAAAAGGGGACTTGCCATTCAGAACAGAGGAAGGTAACCTGTTAATTAAGTAAGTAGCAGTCAACACACATTCAGGCCAAAATCTTAAAGGTAAGCCAGATTGAAAAAGTAATGTTCTAGCAACATTCAGCAGATGGCGGTGTTTCCTCTCAACAATACCATTTTGTTAAGGGGTATACACACAAGAGGTCTGATGTATAATTCCATGAGTTTTTAAAAAAAGTTCCATTTTTTGATTTACAAACTCAGACCCATTATCACTTCTAAACATTTTAATGTTTTTATTAAATTGAGTTTTGATTAAACTGTAAAAGCTCTCAATACAATCACCAACTTCCCCTTTATTTTTTAACAAATAAACCCAAACAGCACGACTATAATCATCCACAATAGTCAGAAAATATTTATACCCTTCTACACTAGTCACCCTGTAGGGACCCCACACATCCAAATGAATAAGATCCCCAACAGCAGTAGATTTATGGCTACTAAGAGGGAAAGGTTCCCTATGCTGTTTAGACTTATGACAAACCTCACATAGAGAAGTGGACTCAAACTGTTTAATTTCTAACTCATTTTTTAAAATCTTTATCACCTGATCTGCTGGATGTCCTAGTCTAATATGCCAAAGATCAGACAGGAACCCAGAATTAAAACACACCTTAGCACAAAAAGGTATGTCACCATACAAATACAAGCCATCCACTTGTCTACCAGTCACCACTATTTGGTTGGTAGACAAATCCTGAAGATACACATTGTTTTCATCAAAAACAGATCTAAGTTTGTTATCTCTGGCTAACTTATGAACAGAGATGAGGTTAACAAAGTAATCTGGGACAACAAAAACATCATGTAAAACAACTTTTTCAGTAACTTTAAGTTTCCAATTTGGGTAACACTAGCAAAAGACCCATTAGGGTGTTTAATTTTAATACCAAACTCAGAAACATTAACAGAATTGATTAACCCTTTATTTGAAATCACCATATGTTGATTTGCCCCAGAGTCAATAACCCATTCTGCCCTATCAGTCCCAGAAGAAAAAGAGTACACACAATTACTATTCACAAAACAATTACCTCCAACATTATTAACAGTTGACACATCAGGTGACTTATCATCAAGCAATTTAAGCAGTCTGGAAATCTGATCAGGACTTAAACCATTACTGACAGAAGTAGAGGGTCCAGGGTTGGAAACCACATCAGTGCAGGAGTTATTAGATGCTCCCTGCTTGAACCCTGGACCATTTCCTCTATTACCCCTTTGTCTATAACCAGGTGGGTATCCTATTAATTCATAGCATTTATCCACTAAGTGACCAATTTTATTACAATGAGTGCATTTAACATTGGTGTTTGGACCTCTATTGGGCCTTCTAGTAGAATCAGAGAAAGGGGCAGTTCTAGACACAAAACCAACTGGTTGCCCCTTTGAACCAGTATTGCCTCTATGGGACTCTTCCCTTGAAATAGTAGAAAAAGCAGTTTTAAGAGAGGGAAGAGGATCCCTAGTCAGCAAATTGGTTCTCACAGGCATATATACATCATCTAGGCCCATTAGGAACTGCATTAATTTTATAGATGAACTAAACTCATTGTACTTCTTTGAAGCATCACAAGAACAAGAAGGCAGTTTGACCAAATTATCAAACTGTTTCCACATAGTGTTAAGTCTATTGAAATAATCAGAGACAGAAGACCCACTCTGAGTAGCAGAGTTGATCTTTTGATACAGGTTAAACACAATAGAACCATCAACCTTATCATAGGTCTCTTTAAGGTCAGTCCACACTTCAGAGGCAAGCTTGGAGTACACTTGCCCCACATACAGTTCCTCACATACAGAATTTAAGATCCAAGACAATACCACAGAATTGCACCTCTCCCACTGAGTAGCTAAGACAGAATTATCAGTTTGTTTTTTACAAGTTCCATCTAAGAATCCAATTTTATTTTTTACACTTAAAGCCAGTTCCATTGCACTTGCCCAAACCGTGTAATTTTCCATACCCTTCAATTTAAAGCTAATCAGGGAGAGGGTGCTAGAATCACTAGCATGTAAGTAAAGAGGATCATCAGCCTCAATCTTGCTAACAAGTGTAGCAGAAGATGAGGGAATATCAGCAGCAGCCATTCTAATGATCTTCACAGTTATACAACACAACAAGAACAAGATACACACAAGCAGCCAAGACAATCAACAGGTAATAGATCACAAAACGTAAAACAGCCAATTATTCACAAACAAATAACAAAAAACAAGTAGAGAGGAAAGATCTCACCCAATACGCCTGAGTTGAATGACCTTCACTTAGGGTCAACAACTCAGGCAGCCAGCAACTAATAACGGCAACGCTGAACAGCACCTCCTAGCTCCTCAACCTTCACTTAGGGTTGAGGTCTTGACCAGCAACAACTCGAACAGCCGATGCGCGGATGAGACAGCGAGCCCTAATCTTCGAACAGCAATCAGTTAGGGTTTCTGATGTGAAACCCTAGATCGCAAAACAAACAGCGGAACGAACACCAGAATCAATCAACAGACCGATCGAGGACAAGATCGATCGAACAACCCCAAGAAACCACCGATTTAGGGTTTCTAGAAACCGAATCGTCAAAACCTTGACGAAGAGGAGATCGAAAGAACAGTCGGTCAGGAATCAAAGCAGATCTATAGCTCTGATACCATGTGAAGTTTTGATAAACTAAACATGGATATCAAACAACTAATCGAATAGATCGATGAACCAGAAAGTAATCGACAATCTACTGGAAATACAACAACAGAAAGAAGACGACTACAACAAGAGATCATCAACAGGATGATCTTCAACAAAGAAAATGAACGAAACGAGCAACAAATCTATGATCGGAACGAAACCCTAGCAGAGAAGGAAAAAGGGAAAACGGCGAGAAGAAATGAGCTCGAATGAAGAACCCTAGCTGCAAGGAGACTTCTTATACTATCCATTCAGCAACCGACTCAGGTCGGGTCTTGACCCATCTTCATAACAGCAACCCGGTACAAGCCCAAAGCAACCTTCAGCCAAGCCCAATCTCTTCTAAGCCCAACTGCCCTTTGTATCACAGCTCAGCCCAGCTTATATGCAACAAAAAAAATAAAAACATATGAAATACATTTGAAGTTTGAATTAGAAATATAAAAAATATAACAACATTTTTAATATATTTTGACACTATCCAATGTGTCAAGTTGTGCCAAACCGGAAATAGCTAAAAATAGATTTGTGGATTGTGAGTGACATGATATTGTTCCTTTCAGTTTCTGGTTTGGGATCAATTTAAGATAGTGTTGATAATTGTGGAGGTATATGGACATATGGTGAGTTCGGTTAGCTCTTTGACGAGACAATAACTTTTTACAGTCATAGAGTTGCCCTCATTTATAATGACATTCCCGTAACTAATCTGAGCCACATTTTAATATGATCAAAATTTGCTATTTAATATTTCTCTCTTTTTGATCATCTTTTAATGATGTATCTGTTTTTTTTCCAACTATTGTGATGTGCAGGAAGTAGAATTGAACCATCCTAACAAATGACTTAATAACCTAGAGATGATAAATTCCATTGCATTTTCATTGCAAGTGATATGTAATTTACTATTTATAACAAAAAGATAATATTCCATGCGATTTATATGTAATTTATTTTTTATTTCATTGTAAGTTAAATTAGTTCATCCTTAATGTTAATGGGCTGTCTAACTTTATATTTAATCATCATCCTACTTATAACTTCACAACAACAAATTATAAGCGGGTGGTGCGTCATAACGTGTAAACGAATCACCAACTAGTTATTTGTAAACTAAAACTTGACCGAGTTAAAAGCTTCACTAAATTGTTGAGTGTGCAATTGTGCATGTATATGAAATATGAAGTTGACTTCTTTTTAGTTTGGGGACCGACCATATGTTATAATAATCCTAATAGTACTATCGCTAATTCACATTACTTTATAGGGCAAATCATTGTTCATAGGCTCCAAGTGAATTAAGGATTCAGTAGATAATTGGTGGAGGTGGCACTAGTAAGATATTAAACCTACTAACTTAACATTCCATTTCCACCTTTTTTCTTGTAATTAATAATATATTTGATACCAAAAAGCCTTAGGGAGCAAGCGGAATCCCTGTCATATAAGATAATATAATTATCGATAGGATTTGAACACTCGATCTTGAAAAAAACACATTATTAAATATCCAAATACCATTAGCTATGAAATAGGAAGTGGTATGTGATTCACGTAAATATTCTAAACATAATGTATGTATATAATTTACATTACATCACATATCATGTAAATATTTCAACCAACAAAATGACTTAGAATGTAAATCTTTAACGGGTTTCCCTTCATTTCCTTCTCTCTTCAACAAATTTTCTTCTAATGTTCTCATGGAAGATAAAAAAATAAAATTAAACTTCTTTTTGAAAGGGCTAATTTTCTTAAAACGAAAATTCTGAATGAAATTTTGGTAAAACTATTATGAAAAACAAGTTTCAAACTTGCGACCTTATCATAATTGAAGGAATTGAGGAGTATGCGATTCCAATTCAACTAAGCTGAAATGATGTTAAACTAATGAGTAATGGCAATAATCCTATATAATAATATTAATGTTCTAAACCAAAATGATTTCATTCCGTTGACAACTGTCTCTCTCGGAGGGTCCAAAAATTTATTCTCGCATAGGGCCCCCAAAAACTTTAAGGTTCTCAAGGCGGACCATAACAAGAACTAAACCCTCAACCTCAACTAGAGAAACATTTTTATCTCGACCATAAATATCATTAAGGTTGAAGACATGTGGTATTTATAGAGATACTTATACTTAAAAGTAAATGGTAAGTTCAATGACTCCAGCCTACTTTTGATTGTGATTATTACAATTTCGTGCAAAGGCCCACTAAATGATACATAATACATTCTTTTTAAAAGTAAAGAAAATCATATATTGCATATTACTAAGATATTAGCAACATTAAATAATGCCACCTAGAGGATTAAAGATTTCAGATTTCACACTCCATATGTTATCATCCATAATCCAACAACCAATACTTTAAAACACTTGATTACTTCAACCATCAATGCAATGGCATGGCAATGGTTATGGTGTCTAGTGTTCATTCTCTCATCATCTCTATTACCTCTTTCCACAAGTGATCATAGCATCACCATAACCAAATCCATTAGTTTCAACCAAACCTTAATCTCAGAAGGAGCTAAGTTTGCATTAGGCTTCTTCACTCCTAATAATTCCACAAGTACCTATTTAGGGATATGGTACAACACAATCCCCAAGCTAACAACCATATGGGTCGCCAACAGAGAATCACCAGCACCCAAGAACTCACCACCAGTTTTCCGTCTTTCAGAAGACGGAAATCTTGTGGTTTTAAGCGGAAGAAAGGTGATTTGGACAACAAATGTGTTGGGTATTGGCTTAAGCATACACTCTGCAAATGCAGTGTTGTTTGATGATGGAAATCTAGTTCTTAGACATGGAGAACAAGAAGTATGGCGCAGTTTTGATCATCCGACTGACACATTTATATCAGGTATGAAAATTAGCTCAAACCGGAAAACGGGTAAAAAAATGCTTCTTACATCATGGGTCAATGACGAAGATCCACGACCCGGTGTATTCTCATTAGGGATAGATCCAAACAGATATCAGTTATATATTTGGAAGGAAAACAAACCATATTGGAGAAGCAATGTTTATGCCGCTTCTTTTTCTTACGCCAGTGGCTTTGTAAAGTATTATGAGCAAGTATTTTCAGCATACTTAAGTTTCACTATAGATGATGATGAAGTTTATGCCGAGTATAGTACGTCCTCAAATTTGGTTAAAACGCGGTTCACCTTGGATCCTAGCGGGCAAATTCAACTAACAGTATGGGTGAAAACTACATGGTTAGTTTTATTCCAGTCACCACTAGTTAAATGTGATCTTTATATCTATTGTGGCCCATATACCTCCTGCCAGAAAGATGGATCCATTTCACCATGCAAGTGTTTGACTGGATTTGACCCGAAATCGCCCAAGGAATGGAGTTCAGGAAATGGGACAGGTGGGTGTGTGAGAAATAAGCCATTGAGATGTGATACCGGAGATAAGTTTATAAAGTATGAAGGAATGAAGCTACCTGATTTCGCGGTTAACACTGGGAATAAAACTGTTATTGACTGCGAAACAGAATGCTTTAAAAACTGCTCATGTTTAGCTTATGCTTATGAAAATGTGACATATGAAGTTACAATAGTTTGTTTAAACTGGTTCAGAGAGCTTGTGGATATCTCAACTAACTCGAGTACGGGTCATGATCTCTTTGTTCGTGTACATAACTCTGAAACTGGTACATATTTTCGTCACCAATCGCAACTTTTTTCTTTCTAAATTCATTTGCAGTTTACATAACTAAAGTTTCTATTTTTCTTCCATGGTCAACATGCAGCATATGATAGTCAAGAACACACTTCTATTCACATAAGGAAACAGTGGATTGCATTTGCAGTAGCCATTGTTTCTATAGGACTGCTTCTCATCAGTATCTTTGGGTACTTGTGGAGATGTAAAAGGCTGATAAGAAAAGGTTGACTGTTAAATAAGTCAAATTTAAAATAAAAAAAAAAACTTTCCACATTCAAGATTACTAAATTATTATATGTGCAGAGAGAATAAAGAAGGAACTGCTTGGATTTGATTCTATGAGCACCGCCCCCGGGGATGCACATAACAATGCCGAGCTTGTATCATTCAGCTTAAAGAGCGTATTGGCCGCAACAGGTTCCTTTTCAGCTAAAAACATGCTTGGAGAAGGTGGATTTGGTCCTGTTTACAAGGTATAATTCACTGATCACCAAGATATTACTTATAAAAAACATATAGTTTAGATTTTAATTGTTGAAATGAGAAAGAGACAATGCAATGCAGGGTTCTTTGCCTGGAAACAGACAATTGGCAGTAAAAAGATTATCAACACGATCATCGCAAGGACGAGAGGAGTTTATGAATGAATTAAAACTTATTGCAAAACTTCAGCACACGAATCTTGTTCGGTTATTAGGATGTTGTGTGGAAGAAGATGAAAAGATTTTAATGTATGAATATATGCCTAATCGAAGCCTAGACAAGTTCCTGTTTGGTACATTTTATGATCTCTTTTATCGATCTGTTCCAAGATTATATTCTTTTGTATCACATTGCTAAATAATTATGTGTTGTTATTAGATCCAACCTTGAGTGTTCATCTTGATGGGAGCACTAGATTCAAAATAATAGAAGGGATTGCTCAAGGACTTCTTTATCTGCACAAATATTCTAGACTCAGAGTGATTCATAGGGATTTGAAAGCAAGCAATGTTCTTCTTGATGAAACAATGACTCCGAAAATTTCAGACTTCGGATTGGCAAGGATTTTTGGGATGAACCAAATTGAAGATAAAACTAGCAGAGTTGTTGGTACCTAGTAAGTCATGTACTTCTGTAACGGGGCCAAACGAATAACCGTGTACCATTAAACCGGGTGAGGATCTGGTTAACCCAAAACACTTTTTCCACAGAATCTATTCTTTTTATGAAAGCTTAGTTGGTCAAATATGATTCTAAGAGTTATATACTTGTATCATTTTAATAATAATCTAATCTTTTGAATGAAACATTTTGTGCATTGAAAATACACTTTAAGCGACTGTATCGTTCGACCCATTTGACCCGTTTCTTTTTAAGCTATGTATTATTTAATTTCATCCGTTTGACCCATTGGAAAGAAACAAAACCAAAATGGACCGATTATGTAAATGGGTTTTCCAATTCATATCATTGTTCTGTAAATTACAGTGGATATATGGCACCTGAATATGCATTGCACGGGCGATTTTCTGAGAAATCTGATGTGTTTAGCTTCGGGATTTTACTGCTGGAGATTGTGACTGGTAAAAGGAATACTGGTTCTGATTTCACAGAAGATGCTCTTACAGTAACTGAATGGGTAACTAGGCTTTGTATTTTTCATTTACTACATAATAACAGGTAATTGCCAATAAATAGTTTCAGTTTGAGGGTTTAAATCATGCATTTTCAGGCATGGGAAAACTGGATGGAAGGCAGAGGTGTAGAGTTGATTGATCCTTCAATGAGAAAGAGAGACACCTGCAATCCTGTACATGCAGTGAAGTGTATTAACATTGGACTTTTGTGTGCTCAAGAAATCATGGATGAAAGACCAACAATGTCAGAAGTTGTTGTGATGTTGAGCAATGAAACTGCAACTGTACCATTGCCTAAAAAGCCCGCCTTTACGATTCATAAACGCTCTCAGATGTCGAGTAATTACTCCAATAATGAAGTTACAATGACCATTGTAGAGCCAAGATAGATATTTTGAACTCTATGTAATAGTTAACCACCCATTTTGAATGTCAAATTCTTGGTCATGTTTGTTTGATCATGATTTAGACATTTTCCCTCTACCTATGATTTTACATGTCTAAATTTTTTGTTACACATGTGAAAGTTTAGAGAAATACGAAATAATATTTTTTGATCCAAATCAGGTGGCCCAAAGACCCAGCCCGCCCACAAATTCCAGTTAAATGGTCACATGGGATAACTGTTAGTTGTATTAGATAATTGTTGTTTTTCTTTGTACACATGAGAGTAGGTTGAATGTAGGTAGTTGTATTTCATCTTTTCAGCAGATTAGCATGAATGGTTTGAATAACCTTTTTTTCTTAGTGGATGTCTAAATCTTACATGATCTCTCGAGTTCTCTTCTTTTTTATGAATTCTTTTATCTTAAATCAACCATATTTAATCATATTATAGTAGTACTTTCATTAATGACTCTCATCATATCTCCCTAACGTGAACCTCCAACTTTTCATTCTGGCTCTAAAGTTAGAAGCTCATTTCAGCCCTTCATCTTATGACAATCATTAGGTTGGAAGTTATACAAGCACCGAGCATCTCAGTGGTGATGATGTAGAGCTAGGTGTTGCGCGGGAAAACCATAATGACCCCCACGGCGCCGAGCTATCCACTCCCACTTCAGTGTTCGGCCACCGAGCTTCACACTTTTTCCGCATCTCTCTCTCATCCGGTTACACCCTCTCTCTTACTTTCTCCCTTTTTTTATTAATAAAAAGGTGTATGCTGGTGTGGGGTGGTATTATGGGTGGTAAAGTGTGGTGTGATGATGTGACGTTGAGGTGTAAAAAAAAAAACGTGAGGTTGAAATAGTGTGGTGGAGGTATTACCACCACCCTTAGATTAGATGACACTTTTGCAAGCTTCATCAAACCTCTCTACCCTATGCAGTCGATTTTGAACACTTACGCGTACTTCATTTCAGGTCTTCGTGAAAATATGCAACAAGAACTCAGCCCTCAGCCAACCTCAAACCTCAACCACTTATGCTGAGTGTTTCTTGTATATATTCGACAAAGATTTCATTAATCTATATCTAGTCGTATCATTCATGATGTTGAACGCAACACTCCTCGTCAATGACAAGTTATCTACACCCAAAACTTTTCTGTCTAAAATTGCCCAATCTGCGTCAATCGTCTTATCAGGTTTGTTTCCTTCTAACGTTTGGTATAAGTCGTAATCAAGGACATCCTCAATTTACATCTTTCAAGACTCAAAATCGTGTCCCTAAAACTTCCCGATCTTAAACTTCTCCTCTTCAGCCATTTAAGACTCAACAGACAACAACGGATAAAACAAGTCTAAAAAAGTTACACACCTTAAAGTTTCGCAGAGAGAACTTGTTAGGTGTCTAATCCAGCAAATAAAATAATAAAGTGAACTTACTACACAGTAAGAATAATATAAGCAATACGGATTAACTTATTATACCAAAAGTTGTTTAGTGCAAGTATGGTTATGGGGTGGGGGTGGGGGGTGGGTGGTTGTGAAACATAAATGTAAAGAAAATAAAGTAAATAAGAATGTTAAAACTATAGTTTTGGATTATTAATTGTAAAAATACTACTGAAAAAATTACTAAATTCCTATGGAAATTCAAATATTTGAAAAATAATTCCGAAAAAAAAACGTTTCTTTTGTTCGACTCGGCTTACGTTGATTAACGGCTACACTGTAATAAATTTTTAAATAAATGACTTGTATCAATTTTATACGTGGAGCAGTTATGATGTTCACTCTATCTATTGTCCAACAAAACGCCCATTCATTGATTAGAGCCAACCTGCTACCCTATGTTCGAGTCGCTGTGATCTTAATTAGTGTGTGGGTTGCAATGATAGAAGAATTAATTATAATCAAATATACACGCCGTTATGATCTTAATGTGCACGTTGCAATGATAGAACAATCAATTAAATTCATAGATAAACTCAAGCCATTATTTGTTCCTTTTACCAAGATTAAAATTGGTTTATAGTTTTATTAACAATATGGCTAATTTCATTAGTAAAGTATTTTCGAATGATGGTTCCTATTTTGAGAGCAAGAAACATAAAAATAAACTATTTAAAAGTGAAATCTCATATCCGTTTCACATAAGTATATGAATCAAAACCAAAGATATAAACCCTAATATCGAAATTAATAGTTGTTTAGCCACATATGGCTGAATCGTTAAACTTGTAAATGAAACCAAACATAAACAAAATCAAAACTTACGAAACCAACGGATTAATTTTTTTTTTGAAATTAGAAACCACCAAAAGAAATCCAATTTGCTTCGTTCCTTCCCTTGCTTCTGCCGTCAAGAGCTTCCAGCCACAAAACAAGGATGTGATCTTCTTTTCTTTTCTAAAAGTCTCATGTAACCGTCGAGTTTCCCCCCTTTTTTTTACTTTCTTTTCTTTTTAACTTTTTGTTTTTTTAGCAGCCCATCAAAATTCAGTTGATAGCCATGAGTCCAAATTCAATTAGCAACCCACTTAATTTTGAGGCTTTATATTTAATTCTAGCCCACTTGTCCAGACTTTTGAACAACACAAATCATATGATATCACTTTGCCCCTATCAAAACAATAAAAATAATCCAAAGTAGATTTCATTCAACAAAACCAAAAATATGTAAAGTATAAATGTGCCCAAGGAGATTTACATAGGCCCTTAATGAAAATGGGGTCAAAACTCGATCCGGTTACATTCATGGAGCTGTCTCTTTTTAACACTTTGTGTGGATGTTATCTAAAACATCAACTACATCCAGGGGCGGACCTACCCTATGGGTAGGGGTAGCCCCAGCGACCCCTGAACCGTTAACGCGAAGAAGGAATTTTTTCGGGGTTTTACGTTTTTGGTATTTTGCGACCCCTGAAACGAATTTTTCGCGACCCCTGGAAGAAATTTTATGGCTTTTACTTAAAAATATGATCAAAAGCCCCTTAAAAATATGATTAAAAGCCCGTTAACTACCTAAATTTTTTTTCCGGGGGCGCTGCCCCCGGACCCCGTTAGTCCCCGCTACCCCTGATATTTTTTCCTGGATCCGCCACTGACTACATCCCTTTTTTTAATGGAGATTTACTTGTGGGGTATAACGATATATGACTATTATGGCTTCCTCGACACACCTTCCAATCCCGCAGGTTTGATAGTCAATCAATATTAATTTGGCACCCAAATTTCACCATCATCATCACTGCCGTCTCGTCACCATCGCCATCATTCCCATCATCATTATCGCTTCATCAGTCATCGTCCCCACCCGAAATCAAATCCCTCATCACCTCGTCGCTATTAACGAACCCTTAGCAAAGTCGTCCATCAAAGCCCATCATTATCACCTCGTCATCGGCATCATCATCATCAAGTGTCATTTCACCTCGAAGATGTCACGAGAGATTCTTCATTTACTATGTTACGAGGTATTCTCCGACATTATTAGATGGTTTAGATATGCATCTTGATTTACGATGTCAAATGATATCTTTTTGATATTGTTAGCAATGATTTAGATTGGTTGTATTGTAAGGATATCCCATATTTGTTTGAGGAGATTAGAAAGATGATGTAGGTGGTGATTCTGTTAAGCAGGTGGAGGTCTCTAGGGGTGTTCAAAACCGGATACCCGGAATTTCGGATATCCGAAAATTTTGGATATCAATTTTCGTTGTCCAAGTCCAAGTCCGAAATTTCGGATATCCGAAATTTCGGACTGGACTTGGATAGTTAAAACGGATATCCGAAAATCCAGTTTTTTTTTAAAAAAACCACAATTTAACCAAAAAAACGACAAAACAAATAAACATATTCCAAGTCTTCAAATACAAATAAACATAAGTTCGAGCTAAAAAACAACAAAACAAATAAACATAGTCCAAGTATTCAATAATTCCTTATATTTTTAATATAAAATTTATTTTAATTTATTTAAATTTTCGGATACCGGGTATCCGAAACTTCCGAAAATTTTGTAAATTCTTGTCCAAGTCCAAGTCCGAATTTTCGGATATTCGAGTTTCGGATATCCGAAATTCCGGATATCCGAAATTTTCGGATAATTCGGATACGGAATTTCGGATAATTCGGATACGGATTCGGACTCGGATATTTTTGAACACCCCTAGAGGTCTCGATAATGATGTGATTATGTCTAGCTAACTAGGTTACTTTTTGTGGTCGTATATGATAAACCTAGATAATTGTTGTATGCTAATTTTTAAAGTGTAATATAGCCTTAAACATTCCATAAGTCTTGACCCTGAAGGTAAGACTTGATACACGTGGACCACGTTTTGTAGTTGGTGTGACTTAGCTTCTTGATCCCTCCGATGACTTGAAATTCAGCCATGTTCTTGTCTTCCTTGTTACTGTTCTTGGTCGCTGATTACAGACCCGATTTGCGCAGCCCTGGACCGGTTTTCTTGCACCCTTCGGTCGTTACTTCTGCTGTGATTCTGGATCGTATCGCTCTGATACCAGTTGTTAACTTGGTATGACAGATATAGAACTCAAGAAACATAAAACAAATTGCTAAATTGCTGCTACTTGTAAACGAATAACAGTAGGTAAACTTCTTTATCCAAGTTTTATTCTAAATTGAATAAAGAAGTTTACCTACTGTTATTCGTTTACAAGTAGCAGCAATTTAGCAATTTGTTTTCTGTTTCTTGAGTTCTATATCTGTCATACCAAGTTAACATTAAACGTATGTTAATCCTGCTATACAATCATTACATTATGAAAAATCTCGCTAAAACATAGCTTCGGCAATCGAGAGATTATGAAAAATCTAGCTAAGCAACATTACATTACTTTTCACGAAAATCGTCATCGGACCTGTAGGAGTCTCAGTAGAGGCTTAGGAACTGAGAAATTCTTATGCGGGCTAGTCATCTGATTGTATTTTGAAATCTATAAAATTTTATCTTAATACAATATATAGGTGTTACCAAATAGTTGTAAAGCTTAGAAATTATAATTGTTCGGGAAAAAAAATATTTCATGCACAGACGTAATGTATAAAACATAAGGAGGGTGGCCAACAATGGTATGCATGCAGGGACGTAATATTTTGTGGGATCTACTTTAATGCCAAGCTCCGAAATGATATGCCCAAGAACCATCCCTTCTTTCACCATGAAGTGACTCTTTTTCCAACTTAGCACTAAATTCGTTTCGTGCACCGGTTGAGTACTTGTTCAAGTTGAGACAAACACAAGTCAAATGTAGTTCCAAAAATGCTAAAATCATCCATAAAAATTTCCAATAAATCTCCTATTAAGTTAGAAAAATACTCACCATGCAATGTTGAAACGTTGCGGGTGCATTGCATAAGCCAAAGGGCATCCGGCGAAATGCAAATGTACCGTAAGGACAAGTAAATGTGAATCGAATCCGAATTCAATTCGAAATTCGAAATTAGACATCGATGCGAATCGAATCCGAATTTTAAATTTCGAACCGAATTCGAATTTGAAATTTCGAACCGAATTCCGAGCCGGTGATTTTTTAATCGAATCGAGTCGAATTTCGAATTTTTAAATTCCCAAATATTGAACAACCCTAGATGGAATAGACTCCCGCAAAATTTGGATTGACGCCCCTATTCTTAAGTTAGGTCTCTTTCTATCTCGTTTACGTTGTCTAAATATGAGTCCTATCATTGATAAAAAAAAAATAGGGGTTTCAAGTTGGGCTAGAAGGTTGTCTCACTTATGGTGGGTTTTCTTCTGAGCATGGACTTCCGTTCATGTACTTAAGAAATAAAGATGATCGGTTAGAATAGTTACCAATTAGTATCTAAATTTACCGTTAAAAAAATAAGTCTAAAGTATAAACGTGTTAGGTCCTAAACCCGCTCTGTTTCATAAAAGATCTTAATAAGCAAGACCCAAACTTATATTTTATCTTTTAATTTTTGGGAAAACAGCCAAACTATTGTTTAACCTACCAAGATTCATGCATATAAATAGAGATATGGTTGTGTGGTAAAATGTGACCGAAATGAACAAGGGAAGGTGTAGGATGTTTGAAATATGGGAACAAAATGGGGAAGTGTGAATCTTTACATATTAAAAAAAATGAAAGGCAGGTGGCAATTGGGCAACGTAGGAAAGTGTTGGCCTTTGCATCTTTGCATCCAGAAAGTTACTCTTTGCATCCCTTAACTATTCAAAGCATCCACTTTGCCACCTTAAAATATGGTAGAGTTATTACTTATAGGATCGTAGTTGGGCACTTGGGCCTCTCTACTTTTCTACTTTTATGTAATATTTTATAACGAATTAATTTAGTAAGAGTTGGAAATATCATAATTTCCATCAAGCATATATATATATAGTTTGCTCTCTATTTGAATTGCTATAAGAATCATAATTCTATTTTTTTTAATAGAAAGTAAGAAGAACTTAGCATAAATCTTCTTTCATATTTTAACTCAATTTATGTTATTTTATTATAGTTTTTTATGTGTTAGATAATTTATTATTGTCTTTTATATATTATAAATACACAATGTTATTTCAGAATTATGTTGTTCAGAACTAATAATTTTAGAAAAACACAATGGCCAATAGAAAGACACAATGACGAGCAAAATTACATAATAACGAGTAAAAAGACACAGTGACGCACATGAAAACCCAAATAGCTAAAAATAGTATTTTTTATTTTAAATATAGCAATACTGTAAATATTGTTTTAAGGATAAAAATGCTTGTTTTTAAAGTATAATTAAAAAAAATATCGTATATAAAAGTTATGAACGTATAAAAGATAGGGGAAGTTGTTAAAAAACCAGCAAAAATACCTAAGACTAAAATGTTCCACCATCATTTTTTCTCTATCAATGTAGCTTCAACAATTAATTAGATCTTAATAACAAATCTAATGACCTCAAATCCTTCTTAGCCTTTTTAAATTAAACGAATTTTTTAGAATAACCCCTCCCTTTAACTTTAATAATATACTTATGCTTTTAATTATGCAAAGGGTGTCTACAACGTAAGAGGACCACACGGTACACTCGTGAGAAGAGGGCCACTCATACTCATGGAAACACTACTCTTTCATCCGTAAGTGGAAGAGGACCACACGCGATTCACACTCGTGAAAAGGGGGCGTAATTTTTTTTTTCTCTTTTCCATTATGACCAAGTTGTATATCATCAAACTTTCTAAGTGTATTTATATGTGAGGAGGTATTTATGAAAACCCATGTTAAGTGTTGGCTACGGTTAAATGTGGAGGGTTCCAAATGTCATTATTCATCATTCAGGAACCAAACTGTTTAAAATATCAAAAAATTAGGGTCAAAACTGAAATGTTACCCATATATAGACCACCCCTTCCATCCCCAAGACTCTCAAACCCAAGACCACCCTCCAACTAATCCCAACATTTTCAAAAGCAAATTCCCAAAAAGATGGGATCAGAAGCAAGAGTGAAAGTTTGTGGGGAAGAAGAGTTTGAAGATATGCTGCCAAAAATGGCAGAAAAGTTGGGAGGTGAAGGTCTTATTAAAGAGCTATGTAATGGGTTCAATTTGTTGATGGATAAAGACAAAGGCGTGATCACTTTTGAAAGCTTGAAGTGCAGTTCTTCGTTGCTTGGGTTGCAAGATTTACGAGACGACGAATTAATGAACATGTTAAAAGAAGGTGATTATGATGGTGATGGTGCTCTGAATCAAATGGAGTTTTGTGTGTTGATGTTCAGGTTAAGTCCAGAGTTGATGATGGAATCTGAAGCTTTACTGGATCATGCTTTGCAACAAGAATTTGAGTCAGATGTTGACTTCTTTGATGTGAAATGATTCTATGTTTATGGGTTCATTTCTTAGGTTGCAAATTTGGAAGTAATATTAGCTTTGAAATCATGAATAACAGTTTATAAATTTTATTACCAGAATCATTGATGAATATGATGATATTTTCTTAGTTTTTAATAGTTTATTATTAGAATCATGTGCATATATATTAACTGAATAATTAAACCAAAGTCCCTGACAAATTTTGACCATGCTACCTATTCAGGGGACATATATGCAAATATGGACACGTTATATTATTTATGAAGAGTTAAATCTAGTCATTTGTGTGATATGATTCAAGAATATGGATTAGCCTTGTATGTATAAAGACGAAAAACAAAATTTGGATAAAGAACAACTTATGTGAATAAACACATAAACATGCTTTGTCTTTATTTCCTTAAATCGTACTCTTCATGTCCTCTTTCTCTTTTGTCAAAGCATCTTCATCGACCCTCACCTTGACATCAAAAGTTCTCCTCCTGGCCATCTTAACTTTTTGATACGTTCTCTTCAAATTAAGGATGCTATTCATCCATCTACTTCTTCAAATGGCCTTTTATTATCTGTGAATATTACAGGCTCGATAGATATGCCACAATCGGTGAAACTTCTTATAAAAACTAAGTTAAACAGTTTTCTTGCAATTATCTTATCTTTAAGTAGTGCCAAGACTTTTAAACTCGACTCTTATGTTGCCCAACTTTCCTCGCTTCCGCAAACTTGCTCATGGGTTCGTTTTCTTTTATCTTCATGATCTCTAACTCACTCCTCAAAGTTTGCAAGCGTGCCTTCTGAACTAAATCTGCTCTTAGGTATCAAACTTTAGTCAAGTCCCATACTTCTTTCACAGTCGAGGATTGTGTAACTTGTTTTTGGCATAGGAACATAAGTGTAAAATATGTATAAGTTTGTGAAATGAAAGTATTTCATGTGTAATGAAGTTGTACAAAAGATGGAATAAAAAACAAAGTTTGAGCCCCAAGAAACAAAAAATAATATTGGGTAGGATATGCATTGGAAATGTGTAGTAAGTTCTCACATAGTTGCTATGTATTAGGATATCCGTAGTGGATGGAGCCCCTTGTGGGCGTTATGCGACATGTGGCGTCCACATCATCAAGAGGGCTCTATGGAAAAAGTGGTGTAGTGGTAACTGGTAACCCCACATAACGCCCTTCTAATTATTACCTAATTATTATTTTAAAATCTCACTTAATAAAATCTCTCCAATTAAAAAAAAGAAAAAAGAAACAAACCAATCAACAGAAAGGGGGGAGCGCCATGTACATAACGCCGGCCAATTCAATGTGTAACATGGCGCCTGTGGGGGGTGGAGGAGGGCGCCATAGGGGCGCCATGTTAAGGTATTTGGTGAAGATGGCGCCCCACTACGGATAGTTTTAAGAATAGGTAGAATTCTTTTTTGTTTCCCAAGCCTTTCTTCTTTTGGGATCTGTGTTTTATACAACTTCATTATATGTGAAATACTGTCTTTTCACAAACTTCGACCCATCTACTCTTGTTTATCCACCATTTACTTTCACATGTGAATCCAACTTTAGGATTAATCCCTTTTGAACCATACACATAATCAAAGTCGTACCTAATTCGATCACATTCGAACCATATCTCTTAGATTATAAGGTAAATTCTAATACATGCATGATAAGAAAACGATAATTAGATTGTACCCCTTTTGCATAAAATATATGGTAAACGTGCAATGTTTTGTTCATTGAATCTCTGTGGTTATACATTTATCTCATTCAAACCAAACACATCTTAACAAAAACTTAGTGCTCAAATGTTGAATCTGTAGTTTCTGATATCATGTTAATGAAATGCCAGTTTAGCATCAGCGGAACCTCGAGGAAATCCCATGATCCGTGATTTTAGTTTTTCATGCCGAGGGTAGCCTCTTGAGTTGTCTTCCCCAAAATAGAGGATAAGATCCTGCAAGACCTTGCCGTGCAGGAGCAAAAACTTAACTAGACTGATGTCATATTCCGAAAACCCTTGAATCTTTACAACCTTTAGATTATGTAGAAGGGGCTTCAGATCTCTGGTTTGGGATTCCCAGTGTTTTTCTTCCCAGGAGCTTGATAAATCCCATGAGAGTCTGTTTCGCTACAAGAATGGTAATAAATCATTATATACATTTCGAAAATCACTACTAGAAAAGTAAGTAGGCATATTCATGTTCGTTCATTCATTTAACTTTAACCAAACAAATAGTGTAAACGAGAATATAACTGAACGAACATAAACATTATGAAAACATGCTAAAGTGATAATACATGAAACCTTAAAGATAACATAAAGTATTATGTTCATGTTCATTAGTTTATTTAACATTATTCCTATTTTGGAAAATTAATTAGAAATTCTGTAGAATCTAGTTTTAATACTTACTCTTCTTTCCCGCTTGTAACTGTTGGTAATCTTGATAATTAGTTTGGGGACAAAAGGGCAGGCCTTGAGTACACTTGCCAAACACAGAACCTCGCTAGTTTGCAATTCCAGTGAATTAACCTTCACAAATGGATTGAAAAAGACAGCCACAAGAGGATCGTTCTTTGACATAATCTGTTTCCAAGAAAACTCAATTCTTAACCATGACTAAAAAGGCATGTAATCTGTTTGTATGATACAACTATCAATGGCACATCATGCAAGTTACCCAAAACTATAAAATCATAACTAAACTACCTCAACAAACTGGCGTTCTAGTGTTAAAAACACCGCATGAGAGAGCCCAGAGAGGAAACTTGATAGGCTTTGGAGCCTCTCAGCACTAAGATCTTGTTGAGTTACATGAAACCCAACAGTTGCCTCATGCAAGCAAACAAGATTTTGCATACTGTTCTTGCTAGTAATCCTATTATCCACCCAAATAAGAGTGTGCAATCTTGGTGCATCAATTTGAAACCAAGTGTTATAAATACTATAAGCACCAAAACAACTAGAAACATTTAATGTCACCAATCTTGGAGACAAAATCTCCAAGCCTTGTAACAAAGAGCATCTCTTTATCACTAGTTCTTCTAGTAAACGACAACCGACTCGAAGGTAATTGAAATCATAACAAGACTTTAGGTGAAGTGTTTTCAGCTGCGGAAAAGAACAATCTGTGAATATCTCCGGTACGGATGATTGATTACTTAGGTTAACATAGGAAAGTGATAACGTCTCAAGTGTTTGAAACGCGGATCTCATTAACCGAGATGGAGGTAACCGAAAACCAGCATAAGCTTTCATCTTCAAAACCCTCAAGCAATCATGGGTGATTATGCTTCTTGGGAAATTTATAGTGTCACTAGTTTCAACCCTAATGTCGAGTTCTTGAACCCTAAGCCTAACCGCCTTTCGGATCAGTGTTTGCAGCCCGGAAAAACTCATGCAAGCATGGAACCGAAGGGTCCTCACATCGGAAAGATTATCACGAAGAGATAAAATCCGGGTGATCACATTCCCATTGACAAGGTTCTTCAAGTTAGCATTCTTTGTGAAATAATCAGTTCCAGGTGGGATAATGGTGGTGAAATCAAGATCAGGGAAGGTGTACCAGAGAGTCCTCCATCGTTTGGATAAGATGCTTGTTTGTACGATGGATTTGATGGGAAGAAGGAGGAGGATATGATGAAGAATAGCATCGGGAAGATCGGTTATTCGGTCGTCCCCGGTGTAGTTTTCTGACGAATAATTGGGATTTCGAAGCTTTCTTCTCTTGGCAGATCTTGTTTCCATGGGATTTGTTTTGATTGGTAATTTGTGGGTGGTTATGATTTTGAATTTTGGACGTTCATGATGGATGATCGTGTGTTATGGTGGTGAATGAAATAATGATAGGTTAGGGTTTGAAAAGTTCAACAACTGGACTTGAGCGTAATACGAGAGGAACGCTTAAAATAAATAAATAAACAAGGCCCACGATAAAGCCACAAGTATACTTGATACATGAACATACTATTCACGATTGTGGGTTCCGAAACGGTACAAATGTTATTTTTTTATTTTATAAATGTTTTAAATTATTTAATTTTATAATTATTAAAAAGATTTATTCAATCATAGTTGATAATAAAGTACCTAAATGAACAAAGTAATGACGTAAAACAATAAATTATGAAACTCAGAGTCTTTGCTGGAATGGTTTTGATGACTTCTCGCAAGTTTTTGAAGGTGTTGGGTCCCCCATGGCCCATGGTTTTTTTATTATTAAAAAAAATTAAATCAATTTTCAAACGTTTGGAAAATTTCTGAAAATAAAAAATCATGGGTCGTGGGGACTCAACACCGTCAAAGGCTTGCCGCTCGAGAAGCCATTAATTGAGACCGTCTCGACAAAGACTCTGAGTCTCAAAATTTATTATTTTACGTCACTACAACGTTCGTTTAAGTACTTTATTATCGGCTATGATGAATAAAACTTTTTAATTTTTATAAAATTAAATACTTTAAAAAGATTTATAAAATTTAAAAATAAAATAAAAAATAATAATAATAACATTTTGGTCGTTTAGGAGCCCACGATCGTGGTAAGTGAGCATATATCAAATATGTTTGTGTCCATATAAACTCCCATAAATATATAGGAGTAAGTAAATCCTTTCCCAGACTCACTTTCCTAAAAATCTTCTATACTATATAATAAACACAAGTTTTAAATGTCTAGGTGGCACAATTTAAGGTGTGCCATATAGGATTAGCTTATGTGTCATTTTTATAGATTTTTGAATTAAAAAATTAAATGGTATTTACAAAAAGGAAAGATCTTATAATTAAAAATAAAAAAAATAAAATTATTTCCATATAAAAATTATCCATATTTGTTTTATAATACCATAACTTTGATTCATCAATCTCCTTCATTTCTTAGTTAAAATTTGAAAAAAAAAAACTTTCATCTTTTACTTCGTTTAGTTCTTTTTATATCACAGCCTCGGGTATTTACCCGGGGCACTAACTAATATATAAATATATATAATCAAAATACTGATAATAATTGCGAAAAACATCATAGAATAATGACGAATTTTAAGAAGTGTTTAAGTTAAGTTACTTTAAGTTTTTTTTCCTATTGTACGTAAAAACCATTTAACTTTCTACATCTTTTCCTATCTTGTAAAAATATTTTTTTTCCTTTTAATGATGATGTGTCAGTTGTTTTTTCTTTTCAATATTTAGATATGACGTAGAAATAAGAGAGGTTAGGTGGCTTTTCACGTAAAACGTAGTATTTGTGAACTATCAAGATGTCCTTAAACGTAGTAATGTAGTATCTATTCGACTTCGTCAAGAATAAGTAGGGGGCTTTTATTTCATGAACTTAAACAAAGGGTTTTCATACACATAGTCCATTCATCATGAACTTCCAAGCAAACAATTACGCCGGTTTTTGTCACAAATCCATCTAGCTTTCATCACTACATGCATGTGACATGTCACTACCATATAAAATTATGGATTTCAGCCTTCATGGCTCGTATAGCTCTTGAGATTTATGGGCCGGATTTCTTGATTTCCCTTTGACATTTTTAATGCTCCGATTACTGAAAAAGGGGTGTTACAGTTATTTACGAATAAGTTTTGTATATGAATAGTGAATAGTCTCACGTATGTCTATTATAAATTTATAACCGTTGTGACTATTCCATGCATTGGTTCAATGTATATAAATATGTATATTTGTAGATGTTGTATCATTGACGAAATCTGAAATGAAAAGATTAATTTATTATGCAATTATATAACAAACTTTCTTCATATGTTTACACACACGACATTAACACCTTACAAATATGATACATAAGACTCGGAAATAACGATAAGAAGCATGATACGTTATATATTGATAGAAGACCATTATTAAGATGCATGCATGGGCACACCATGACGGAACGACGCTTGAAGAAGCATATTCAATTTTCAAATACTACATAATACAAGGAGTGAGATAGTTCATGTGGCCGTTGATCAATTCTTCCTTCACAAAAAAGAAGACACAAAGGTTAGTTGGGAACTAAAAAAATAAAAAATGGATAGATCTA
Source organism: Deinandra increscens subsp. villosa (assembly GCA_039602395.1). NCBI lineage: Eukaryota > Viridiplantae > Streptophyta > Magnoliopsida > Asterales > Asteraceae > Deinandra > Deinandra increscens. The sequence continues at coordinate 18,096,460 of JBCNJP010000027.1, forward strand.
TAGGCAACTGAATACAGTGATGTTGGAGAACTCATTTGAACCATACCTACCAAGTGAACTAATTAAGCAAGTTATATTTGGAATACTTCTTGTCACGTGTATGGGCCGGGTGTGGTTGCTATTAACACACCGGTAAATCTATCCCACACCACCGTTACTTTCAAATCAAAGCCAAACGGCCATCTGTCAACAACTTAAATAGAGGCCTGATTATAAACTTCAACTTTTTCAGCGTTTTACTAGCTCATACTTCGAAAAAGGTTGATGGTCATATTATATGAATAAGTGGAACGGTATTTTGACTTAGTCGTACGATGAAAATATTAAAGTTTGAAAAGTCAGATGATCATTTAAGATGTTCGTGGATGGCCGCTTCAAAACGGTGTGAGGATAGATTTGTAGGTGGTGTGCGAATAGTGCCCCCATCTTAATACTAGATGGAGGAGAATGTGGTGGCTCAAAATGTTGTAAGTATATATGATAGTATGCTACGAGTTAAATGAAGCTAAAGAAATTACCTTGACATAAGATGAAAATCAATGAATACTAAGGAACCGACTGCTTCAAATAAACATGCCACTCATCAATAAGTGCCAATTGATTTGGTTCCAAGCTTGGTAGATCATACACTTGAAGTCTTTCTATTATCTTCTTAGTGTTACCAAGAATCGTTGCTGCAGCTTGAACACTAGCCTCTCGTTGTTCTATTGTGCTTTCATAGCATTTCATTACTATGACTCGTGGTAAGTTGGTGAGGCAAGCAACCATAATGCTCGTAATCATCTCAGAAAGTAGAGCAAACAGTTGCTCTTCGCTAATATACTCATGATGGAATTTAAGCATGATTGTTTGTGTAACACGGTACATTGAATTGGCAGCAATCAACATGTCTTTAGATCTCCCTAACAGTTCCTCACTGTTGTTTTTGTTGATTTCTACAATTATTTCTTCCCCTTTATCAGAAAACCACTTAAGAATTTCTGTTGGTGTTTTTTTCGTAAAATCATTTCTTTGGAGTGTGTTCCCCAACCATTTGTGTTTGTGTACTTTGCGATTGAGTTCAACCTCATGCCACAAGATCCTAGTTGCTTTTAGAATAGTTATAGCTTCACCGGTGTTGTTAAAGCTTTCATCAACAAGAAAAGTATACACAAGACCTTCGGAAACGCTATTGAACAAGCTATCTACGACCTCCTTACATACATTTGGGAGAGTAATGGCAACAGACGTTAATGTTACTATCAATAAGCTCCAATTGTTGGGAAGTTCAACAGATACTAGTGGTTGAACTTCATCACTATCAAAGCTCAATACACCTCCAAATCCATTAGATCGCTCAACAAGTTCTAAAAGTTTTTTGGGCACTTGTTTCTCAGCCTTTTCGATCAAATGATCCAATGACTTTGATATGCTTTGCAGTGTTCTTGTACCAAGCTCTATCTCGTTATCAAGTTGCATAACATATCTTTGAATATCTTCGTCTACATCATTTAGCGCAGATTCGTGTATAATGTCACAATTTGAGACCTCCAGGTTAGCAAAGAACACTATCTTAAATAATATCATACAATACACACCAAAAACTACAATTCCAATTGGAATAAGAGCTATTGTTTTGCATGATACCACAATTACCCTCTGACATGCCGTGCAAATGTGTATTGTGAAGCGATTCAAATTATGGACAAGAGCTTTTAAAGTTGGACTACCTAATGGAAAAACTAAATCAAGATCTTTCCATTCAGACAACTTCTGGATCCAATACCTCTCCACTTTAAAGATCTTATATTTCTTACACCACTTGAGAGATAATTTGAAGTTCAAGGGAGGTACAAAACATCTAATTAATGAGCCTATTGTACCCACTATAATTCCAACGGACTGTACTATGAAAATCAGAAGCATTGACCACTTATAATCAGAATTGTAGTCTAAAATGAGCTTATAATACTTGCCTCTAAAGATACGTACCACATAATAAAAAAACGTGATTGTACTACAAATGCAAATTATACCAGCCGTGGAGCATAAGGAGGTAGTAGCCATAACAAATTGAGGGTTACATGTTCCTGCCATGATAGAATATCTTCTCACATATCGTGTTAGTTCCTCCAACGTAGACATTCTTGCATGTTGCGAGTGTATGTCTTTCGACACCATTTTACGAGCAGCTTGATACTTGATTTCCAATATATGTTTCGACACTGGCGTTGTTAAAGCTAAAGATGTCAGTATGAAGAGTATATACAGCATCTCACCTATGAATATGTATGTAATGACGATAAGTCTATCAAGGACACCAGTATGAATTTGGATTAAAACGTTGACAACAATGGTAATTACGAGAATAAACAGACCAACAACGTTTTCAGAAAGTTCTTTGTTGTCCATCGATGCTAGAGAAGGCATTAGATTCACCATCATAATCGACATGAAGGGCAGGCTTGCCAACTTGGCAAACTGGTCTGCCCAGCCTGGCATCGGATCATTTAAATCAACTGGGAGCTTCATTGCAGTAGTAATCACCATGATGGAAGCAACGTTGAGGGTGAAGTATTTGGATGGAAACCAGAGTTTTTTATTTCGAAAGCCATGAAACAAGTCGGCAGCCATGGCAAGGACGCACAATAATGATGCGACTGCTATGTAGATCCCGATCCACAACATAGGCTCGCCATAACGTTTCTCTTTATTCTCCTGAAATTCATGTATAAAATCACATATTTCATCTTGCATAAGATAGTAGTTATTATCTAACAAGGCTTTAATTGCCTTACAATTCGCGTATGCAATTCGAGCAGAAACCATATTATTTGAAGGTATTATAGAGGGAATGTAGCTCGACGCTAAATGTTAATGAAACATCAAGATGATAAGTGTCTCTTTTATAGCAAATAATGTGAAAGACGTAGCACCGAAACTCCAATCATCGCTTTTAAGTCCACTTGGCATTGTTCTATGGATGAGCCTTACGTGGCTGTAATACATCAACACTTACGATCTGATTAATTATAAGGGCGGCTGATAGCACTGTTTGAAGGTAAAATTAAAGTTACTTTAGACTGACGATAATAAAAGTTCTTAAAATTGGTTCACATCATCAAAAGTAATTATTATAATGGTAGATTTGAAAATTGAGAATTATAATCCTTAAAGATCATTTCATGTGTCATTAAATTCCTACTTTTGACTAGTTTTGGGCATGCATGCATTTCATGCATCATAAAATTTCTACTTTTGACTAGTTTTTGCATTTCGATTCGACTTTCTATAAAAGTATCAATCCATAGATGGTTTGAACTTTAAGTATATTTTGGTTAAGCTAATGATAAAATAATTTATTATATGTTTAGTTGAATATGTGTATCATTATAGATTTATAGATTAGCGCGCTTTAGCCAAGTTATAGTTTTACTATAAATAAATTGATTGCGAATGCAATTCTTGGTTCAAGTTTCCTAAAATAGTAGTAGGAGTTCCACAAGATTGTTATCTTCGTTGTCTACTTTGATTCAATTAATTCCAATAATTGATGTATCAACATGTGAAGATCGGAGTGACATTTGTAGATCAACAACCAAACAAAGACTTACCCCAGTGAATTGCATCAAATCCGAGTTATTTCCAATAAGAAGAGTTATGGGGTTTTTTCATTCGATCAAGGAGTGATTAAATCCATCAAGATGAGTCACACATCACTTGGTACTTTCTATGGAGTTTCTACCCTTTATGGAGTTTCTACCAACGTAGAAACTTGTCACCACAAATAGTTTAGTACGTACCAAACATCAAGGAGGAGTACATAGTCGAAGAATATTAGATCAACCCATGTAGTTTGTAAATTCGACTATGATTCAGTCACAACCTAACCTGTGTGGGGTTGTGATAAGATTTTCGAAAAAGGACCCGGGGTTCTTCCAATCGGAGTAATAGGAGGCAAGGAGTTTTGAGTTGTTTTTGAAAGTTTACGACAATGAATTAGGAAAAAGACAATGTTTTAAAGGGATGCTCAAATGAAAAAACGATGATTTTCTAACTAAAGATCAATTATGATAGTGATTTTGTGATAGGAGGTTTTGGAGGTAACTTTTTCGTGTTGGACACACAAATTGAGGGATGCAAGAAAGTAGCTGAGTGATCGAGAAAACAAATTAAACTCATAATCTTTTGCTTGGAGACCACCACTTTACAACCAAGCTATTCCGTTGAGGACAATTCACCTGTTCTGTTCTGGTGAGAGAATAATAGTAATTCGTTTCAAGTTCCATGGTTGACATCCACTACAAGAAAAAGGGGTAGTAGAGGCGACGACAATAGCGGCGACAGAGGCTTTAGCGGCGACGGCAATAGTGGCGACGCCAATAGTGGCGACATGTCGCCACTATTGCCTCCGATCCATGTACCCTTTAATCTGACCGTCCAAAAATATTAGAGATCAACGGTTGGGGATTAACCGCGCGATTACCCTAAAAATAGCGGGATTTTGTTCCCTCGTTCCCTCTTCTTCGACGAATTTCACAGAAAAATACCTCCCTCTCGATCCATGGCGATTTCTCCGCCGTTTCCGAAGACCGGCGTTTAGACCACCGCTACGTTTCGACTCCGTTTTGACTCCGCCGTTTGACCACCGGCGTCCACTGCTGAATTCCGGTTACCTGCCGCCGTTCACCTCACTTCTTCACCTCCGATTCGAAGCTTCCTTAAGGTGAGTTGTACATTTTATTTTTCTTTGAGGAATTCGTGAATTTTACATAGTTCCTTAATCATGAATTTTCTGTTGATTTTGACTCCGATTTGAGAATCTCCGGCGTGATGGTGTTGGGTCCCCGGGAACTAAACGACGCCACCACCGGCGACGGCTGGATCCCTAATTTTGTACCTTCGAATAGTATCGCCGCCGTAGGGGCAGATTCGGAAATTACATACTTCCGTATCTCGTCACCGGCTTTTTGTCCCACGGTAGTCGCCGGTAACAAATGGGTTTATTGATGCTTAGCAAACTGATTTGAGAATTTTCTGTAAATTTGTTTTGGTTTTATTGATGCTTAGCAAACTGATTACTTACTTAGGCATTTAATTGTTTGGTGTTCATCATTATATTTTATTTCTTAGTTGAATTTTCTATGCTTAGTTACGTCACTTTTGTTTAGTTGTCTTTATTTCAATTTTTCTGATACTTCTATTCATTTTCATAAATCATATTCTACAAGCATTCTTAATTGTGTCATGTTTCTTTTCAGTTTTTTGTGAAAGCAAAGGTAGTTTACATGGTGCTTTTGTTATTAATACAGTTAGAGTTCTATGTTTCTCTATATACCTGAGTATGTGTTGGCTGTATGCATATTCTTATGTAAATATATATATGTTAGTTTATAATGATCATTATCAAGGTATGGTTTTTGTATTATAGGGTTTAGGTTGTGTGTCTTCATTCTTGTCAGTTGCAGCATGGTTGTCGATAAGAGCTGGCTTAACAATCCAAATCGTAGCTCAACGGAGTATAGTAATGGACTTGATACTTTTCTCGAGATGTGTAAAGGTGTTGTCGACGAAAGAGGCTATGTTTTTTGTCCGTGTAACAGATGTAAGAATACGCTCCTGTATCCCTTGCGAACAGTGAAGTATCATTTGAGAGGATGGGGTTTCTGGGCGACGTACAAGGTTTGGAACTATCATGGTGAAATTTCAGTTCCTGAAGCTGTAGTTATAGATGACGTTGCGTTAGGCAACAATATGGGTGGTGCTCTCGAAGATCTTATGCAAGTGGATACCAACATCGAAGAGGGGAACTCAGATCCACAGAGTAGCGAGGCCAGTGATGATTTTGACGACCTATTAAAGGAACTCCAATCAGAATTATATCCGGGCTGTACTAAGTTTTCTTCCCTTGACTTTTTAGCAAAGCTTATGCATATCAAGGTGAAGCATAAAATGACAAATAGTTTATTTGATGAGATTCTTGATTTAATGCGATCTTCATATCCGGAAGGAAACAGGATTCCCGCTTCGCATTACGTAGCCAAAAAGACATTAAAGAAGATTGGGCTGGGATATGAGTCAATACACGTGTGCAAGAATGATTGTGCCCTCTTCTGGAAAGAACACGCATCGTTGCAGAATTGTCCTGTTTGCAATGAGAGTCGGTGGGTCGATAAGAACACAAAGGGCAAGAAGGTAGCTAAGAAGGTGTTAAAATACTTTCCTTTGACCCCCAGACTACGACGTTTGTATTGTTCAAGACACACGGCAAAAGATATGATTTGGCACAGTACCGGGCGATCAGAAGAGGGTGTGATGCGTCATCCTGTTGATGGAACTTCATGGAAAGAATTTGATATAAAGTACCCTAACTTCTCTAGGGAAGCCCGAAATGTTCGATTGGGGCTTGCAGCTGACGGTTTCAATCCGTTTGGTAACATGAGTTTGTCTTACAGCATGTGGCCGGTTCTACTCACCACATACAACCTCCCTCCATGGCTATGCATGAAAGAGTCCTCGTTCATGTTGGCCTTGTTGATTCCTGGCCCTAAATCACCCGGGAAGGACATGGACGTTTTTCTTAGGCCTTTGGTGGATGAGCTTAAGCATTTGTGGCAGTCAGGCGTACGTACTAAAGATGCAGCTACAAACACATTCTTCACAATGAAGGCGGCGTTGTTATGGACCATAAACGACTTTCCAGCACGTAGTAGTTTATCAGGTTGGACCGGGCAAGGCTACAAAGCATGCCCGACATGCAACGAAGACACTTCATCGGTACGTGTAAAAAATAAAACCGTATATGTCGGCCATCGTCGATTCTTAGATCTTGATGATCCATGGAGAACCAATTTGGAATTTAATGGGAAACCGGAGTTAGGAAACGCTCCTAAACAATTTAGTGAAGCTGACATAAAAGCTCAACATGATCGTTTAGTCCATCAACTACCGGGCAAGCATCCTGATTTTGGATTAGCCGGTGGTAAGAAAAAGCAGTCAGAGGAGTTCGAGAAGAATAACTGGTACAAACGAAGCATATTTTATGAACTTGAGTATTGGTCTTCTCTGCAACTGAAGCACAACTTAGATGTAATGCATATCGAAAAAAATGTGTGCGACAGTTTGTTGGGTACTCTTCTGATGAACGATAAGACCAAAGACACGGAAAACGCACGCATCGACTTGAAAAACCTAAACATTCGGAAGACACTGTGGTTGAAAAACAATGCTCGTGGCAAGTTATGTAAGCCCCACCCAAAATACTCGTTAGAGGTTAGTGATCGAAAGCTTTTCTGCGAGTTTATAAAAGGTGTTAAACTGCCAGATGGGTTTGGATCTAATATCAGCAGTAGAGTTACAGATAACAATGCAAACATTACTGGGTTGAAATCTCATGACTGTCACATTATGATGCAACGTTTGATGCCAATTGGGGTTCGAGGTTTTTTGCCAAAAGATACCTATACACCAATAGTAAATCTTTGTATGTTCTTTAAGCAACTTTGCTCCAGAACACTATTGGTTGAGGATATGAAAAAAGCAAAGGCTGCCATCATTACAATCTTGTGTGAGTTAGAGTTGATCTATCCTCCAGCTTTTTTTGACATCATGGTTCATTTAGTTTTGCATTTACCCGATGAAGCAATTCGTGGAGGCCCGGTATGTATGAGATGGATGTATCCATGTGAAAGGCTTATGAAAAAACTTAAAAATTTTGTCCGAAACAAGGCAAGGCCCGAAGGTTGTATAGCCGAAGGTTATGTTGCGGAAGAAGCTCTATTATTTTGTTCAAGGTACCTTCAAGATGTTCAGACTCAGTTCAATCGCCCTGACAGAAATGAAGATGTTGTTATCGATAAAAGAAAATTGTGGGTGTTTGAGTCTCTCTGTCGTCCGGCTAGCGCAACAAAGATCAAACATCTCTCTATAAGCGAAAAACTTAAATTAGAATGGTTTGTCCTCGATAGCTGTGAAGAAGTCAGGAACTACATGAAGTAAGTGTTCTTATCTCTAACTTTTAATTACTATTTAAGTGTTATTCACTTACTTGTATAATTTTATCGTCAATGTAGTGAATTCAAATCGGAACATCCCCAAGATGATGTTAAAAGTGAATTTCCTAAGTGGTTTCTTGAGAAGGTCTATTCGATGAAAAAACAAAATTCTCCAGAGTTACACTCAGAGTTGTATGCTCTTTCAATGGGTGCGAGTATAAATGCATCTACTTACACCGCTTGTATAGTCAACGGTGTTAGGTTTATGGTACTTGACCGTGATGCACGACGCAAAACGCAAAACTCAGGGGTTACAGTGGAGGGGGAGGATGGTCATAAATATTATGGCCAGTTAGAAGAGATTATTGAGTTGCGTTATCCAAATGGGTATTCAACTGTACTATTTCGATGCAAGTGGTTCGATACCCAAAGTGGTGTTAGATTTGAAAATAATATCACCAGTATTAACACATCAAAAGAATGGCATAAAGAGGATCAACTCATTTTTGCTTCGCAGGCCAAACAAGTGTTCTACATCCAAGAACCTTCCCGAGGAAACCAAAACAATAATCATCGTTGGGTCGTCGAGCATGTTAATCATCGGAGAATTTGGGATCTACCATTAAATGTTGGCTGCGCCGAGAATGTTGAGGTGGATGAGGACGAGAATGTTCAAAATGTTGACAACAACTCTTCATCCGAAGATCTTGATGTCGTTAACAACAACTCTTCATCTGCTATAAATTTGTTTATTGACTTCAGGCAATACTTTCCAAGCACTTCTGCTACTCAGGGCGAGGCTGTTGAAGTGTCTGAGGACATGATTGTTGATGTGTCTGAGGACAAATCTGAGAGTGAAACTGAAGTGTCTGAGAGTGAAATTGAAGTGTATGAGGGGTCTGAGAGTGATATTGAAGTGTTCGAGGGGTCTGAGAGTGATATTGAAGTGTCCGAGGGAGAGATTTCTGAGGGGGGAGAGATGTCTGAGGGGTCTGACTAAAAGTAAAGTTATTTAAATTTCTATTTGTTATTTTATGTTGTAATGCAAAACTTGATTCATATTTTATATCTTATAACTTTTCAGCATGACGGATGTGATGGGCCATGGCGGGGATGGCGCAGGCCAGGATCCACCACCACCCGGTGGTTTTGGTGCGGGACATGGACATTACGAGGATGGTAAGTCTTATTATGTTACTACACTTACTTATTTATTTTAAAAATCGTGACTGATTTTTTCTAATTATAATTGCAGTGGCTCAGGTTCGTAGGAAACGGGGAAAGGCAAAAAACGATGGGCTCGAAGCATTGGTAAAAAAAAACGGGGGACCATTAACATTAATTTTTGATCACCGTGCTACATTTGATCCACTTGATGATGCTGGAAAGTTTTTCAAACGGGAAGTCGGAAAGTATATCTGGAATTGTATCCCCTTTGATAAACCTTCTTGGCAGGATGTTTCAGAAGCCCAAAAGAATGCGATGTTACAACATCTCAAGGTAAATGATTTATTTATGTTTAATTTATATGTCTGTGTTAGTTTTTTTACTTAAGTAACTTGTTTTGTTTAATTTTGTAGGCTTCATTCAATCTCGATAAGATTGATTCTGAACCCATGCCCATTAAGAACAAAATTATGAAATCAGTTCGTAATATATACATGAAGCGGTATAGAGATCGAAAATATAATGCACATGTGCATTTTAATGAAAATGGAGGGGATGATAATGACATTGAGAGAGCTTTGGCCAGTCTGCCAGAAGGGATGCAGATTGATAGTTGGCGTAGGTCTGTTGAGTTTTTTACATCAGAAAAATTTAAAAGTAGGTCAGCAGCCAACACATCAAATCGTAAAGCCCAACTAATCACAAACCGCGGGGGGACGTTATCATATAGTAATACGAGTTATAAAAAAGTAATGATATGTACATATATATAAATGTATATATTTATTATAGTAGTTCTTGAATTACTAAAGTAATATTTGATGTTGAACAGGCTCAAACCCACCTACAAACGTTCATCGATGCTCATACCCTTCCAGACGGGACGCTTGACCCATTAGTCGTCGATACAATTGTATGTATTTATTTTATATATAATTTTTTAATATATATACATGATGTATTAAATCATCTTTGTAAAATATAGCGTGAACTTCAAGAGGAGTTTGATTCCCAAACTCAACCTGACGGTGAGGGGACTTCTTCGCAAGTAGCGAATGAATTCGAAGTGTTTCAAAAGGTGTTGAAACCTCGACGTGGATGGATCCGAGGAATTGGTTTTAAAGCATGTTCTGAAGCACCCGTTCCCGATATGCAGTCGCAACCGCCGCCACAACCCTCATTCACACGGGTAACATTATAGCTTTGTTTATTTTATGTTTGTATAAGTAATTTGATGTTTATATTTGTTAAATGTTGGTATTTCGACCCGTTTGACCCGTTTGACCTGTTTTACCGAAATATTGTATGCATCTAGATGTATGTATCATGTATGTACTTAGGTTTTTTAGATTGGTTCAACTTAGCCATTTGGGTTAATTTGGCTCATTTTTTGACCAATTGGTTAATTTAGTTCAGTTTGGGTCACTTTCATCACTTCTGTTGAATTTAGGTCCCTTTGGTTCAATTTGTATACAAGTGAATTGATATTACAGTTTGTTCATACATGGTTTTACACTTTGACTTTTAAAGTCAAATTAGTTTAGTATATATCTCATTTATAAGAATTCCCATTTACTTATCATCTAGATGTTGCTGCATTATATACATTAAGATATTTCTTGCTATTGGTGTTTGTGTCATTTCTATTTGTCCATACTGTATTTGGTATATGTTTGGTCAAGGGGCAAAAATTAGTGGAAGTATATACTTGGATTGGATTTTTCTCTAGTAATACTTGCAATTATTGATAAAGTTAGTATGTACTTACATTATAGTATATATTTGTATGTTTGCAAAATGACTAGTTTGATGTAAATGTTTGTATATTTTTGTAGGATCAAATTAAGGAATTGATACAAAACCCGTATTTTCAAGAGCAACTCTCACAGATAACGGGCTTGAATGTTGGAACACAACGACAAAGAAATGACGATGACGTGGGAAACGACAACGAAGGAAACAACGACGATGACGAAGGAAACAACGATGGTGATTGATCGATGGCACATCATCTTTAAGTAACTAGTTTCTATGTTATATATATGTTCACGATATTAGTTTGTGTTGGTGTGTAACTTTTTAAACTTGTTTCGGACCTTAATGGTTTTTGTACGACTTGAATGTTTATTAATGATGGCGTATTGTATGAATTTATCTTGTCAATAGCGGCAGTTTTATTAGCGTGTTTGGATATAAAACAGGAAACGTATAAAATACAAACGAAAACTTGTTTTGCACAATATCGGGCAATAGTGGCGACATCAATAGTGGCGACCGAAGGCGATAGTGGCGACACACTCAACAGCGGCGACCGATGGACTAATAGCGGCGATACACGACGACAATAGCGGCGGGTGAGTAGCGGCGACACAGTAGCGGCGACATGTCGCCGCTAAAAGTAATAGTGGCGACAAGTCTAAGTAATAGCGGCGACATTTGTCGCCACTATTGATCTTATTTCTTGTAGTGATCAACGAGCTACAATACTTGGGCTATTTTTATAGAGTCGGTATTGGTGTATAAGGTCTTTGGGAGGTGATTGATCCGATAATAGATAATGTAGAGGATGGGAAGAAGAACAAAGGTACTACAGTCAGTTCTTTTTCAAGCTCTTAATTTCAACGTGCATATTTTAACAAGTTGTAAAAATCTAATAGCCAAAGATATTTAGAAAGCTTTACCATTAAGTTTTCTTGGTGCTGACATGGTTTAAAATGCTCAATTGCAGGTTGCTTTATAAGAAGAGAACTCGAGCACCTTTGAATGAGAGAGATAGACATGCACGTACGGTTGAAAACCTCATTCCCTCACTGGGAAATGACTAAAATGTCATTTTTTTAATGGCGGTCACTGAGACGTCCCAAATGGCCGGGAAGCTCGTAAATCAGTCATTCGCTTAACCGGGTCACCAATTTAAGAGAAAACTGACCTTTGCAAGAAAAACCCTTTTAAATTGATCAAACCCATGACCTCTCAGTCACAAGGCCTATCCACCCCTCCATATTCACTTCAACAAAACCGAGGGACAACTAAAATTAATGTCCTTTTACTTGATAGAAATATTTGACAGAGTCAAGTTTTTTTTTTAGTTAATAATGAAAACTCATTGAGTAGAAAAATAAATTTTGAACTTTTTGTTGGAAAATGTTAGTTGGATCATAAATTTTGCAACTTTTGGTTGGAAAATGTTATTGGTACTAAACCAAAAACCAAATGAAGTAAAAACAAAGTTTATAGTTTAAATTATATAGGGTAAGATGTTCTAAATTAGCAATATTCATATTGATATTGTCCATGTATAGGTGTTAGCAACAATGTTTTAAAAACCGGTTTTTTAGTTGAACCGGAAAACCTTCCGGGACTGGTTCGACCGGTCGGACCGGTTAGACCGGCTGGTTGAACCGGTTAGGAGATTTATATATATTTTTTTTATAAAAATGCTAATAAACTTGTACACCCCAACAAAAGTAGTTAAAATACAATTATAATCCACTCAAAAATAATATCAAATATGTATTTCATAAGAAAATATAAGTTTTAAACTTAAAAAAAAATAAAAAATAAAAAAAAAAGTTAAAAAAAATAAAATAAAAAAATCAGAAAACCGGTTGAACCGGAAAAAACCGGTTGAACCGGACCGGTTGAACCGGAAAAAACCGGTTGAACCGGAAAAAATCGGAAAACCGGCCGGTTCGAAGCGGGTCGGTTCAACCCAAAAAACCGGGCATTAAAGAACCGGAAAAGTGACCGGTCCCCGGTCGAACCGGTTGAACCGGCCGGTTCGACCCGGGTTTTAAAACATTGGTTAGCAATAACCATGTGGACACCACGCATGAATCCAACTGGATACCCGGATCCATATCACCGACCCATCCACCCATGAAGTTAGTTCGGAGAATCTGTCAAAAAGGAAAACCACTTTTGCAAGCTGTCATATTGTCATATTTTATGTTTTTATTTATTTCTTTAATTTCTTTTTATTAGCATGTCATGAAGTAGTAGGTACTAGGCGGTTGTTTTCTTAGTGCACCTAGTATACTCCCCGTTAACACATGTATTGGATCTTGGCGTTGTGATGGCGGCGGAGAACACCACCCCCCTCAGTTGTTAAGGGGTGGCGCGGTGATTCCACCCCTAATCTTTAATGTGCGTGATGGTTGAGTTATAGCCATTAAACGGCTAAAAAACTATCCGTTGGGCCATATTTGAAAAATATAATTAAATGTTTTATCACACCACATAACATGGAGTATACCTAATGTATGTGGTTCAATCATTGCTTGATTGGTAATCACAGCACTCCACATAGCATGAGGTATACATCATGCCTTAGTAATTATTTTCTTTTCCTATGTAATTTCAATTTGACTTCAAAAACGGGAGAGAAGTTTTACGTGAGTTTTTGTACTGGTGTTTAATACTCGTTCTTTCCATTGCTATTTTAGAATTTAGTAACTTTTAGAGGTGATCTTTGGAGTTTGAATCGAACTCAAGTGGTGTATTTGTATTTTGTTTTTTGTTTACTTTGCTCAACGAAATCATTCGAGTGGTGAAATCTGCATCTCCATCGACCAGTTGCCTATCCGTTTGTTTTTATTTCTCGAACCCGGCCATTTCCTCACCGGATACACAATAGTAGGGTGGTGGAGCATTCTAGAGTGGTTAGAGGAATGGATCGATTAGGGCGTTTTAATTATTTGAAGGCAAAAGTTGTTTATGTCGGCCACGAATAAGCTTTCAAAAGCAATCTATTAATTTAAAGTAAGCAAAGAAAATATTTAAAGTGAAAACGAGTGAGAAGAGGAAGAGTCGTAATGTTACTCTATTAATCAAAGCTAAAAGTTAATTGTAATTGTTGTCTTGATTCAGTTGCATGAGAATGAAAACGAGAATTAGGGTTAAAGATCGGGCCTACTAAGGTCACATGCTTTATCTCATACTTGACTTTGAGGGTTTTTTTTATAGTGATAAGTTTTCTTTTATATCGAAAAAATTGAAAGTATTATGACCGATGTCCTAACTTTCCTTTAAAGATGTGACAGTCAATCAACTATTGCCTTAAAAAGGAAAAAAAAAACACCCAATAGTTAAGGGTATATATAGTACAAAGGTGTGTTAGTTTCATTACCCAAAGTAATGCCAACGCTGGCGTTGATGGCGCTAGTGGTGGTGATGGATGGACCGTTGTGAAGATCATATAAACAAAGAGAGACCCAAAATTGTTTTGCCATGTCGACTTGTGTGAGTTGAAAAACGGTCTCATAAAGGCTCAGCCTTGTGGATCGAGCTTTTCTCGAGGGAGATTCCAACTCGAATTTGCGAGGGCATATTAACACATATAATTGCAAAGCGAAGAAAAATAACCCAAGTTCCGATAAAACTAAAATTAGACTCGGTGGAGGCATATAGAACTTCGATGCGGATGTGGTTCGGGAACAAATGGATAACTTTGTGATTCAATTAAAAAGCTTTAATTACCAATTGATCACTTCAACAACGTGCGCATGACATGCTTGATTCAACAAACGCATCAGCCACGTTATCATCATGTAAGTCGTACTACTCTTGGAAGCGATCATTTAAAAGATGAAAACAAGCAAGAAAAAAGATTAATTTTAGGCTTTGGAATTTTAATACTAAAGTTAACTTAAATACCCATGAGACTAATGAGCATTTCAAAAGCTCATGCCACACATGGCCTTTTTTCAAAGTAGCATGTGCAACATACACCGCATCTACTTTGAAAAGGAGATGTGTGACATGAGACTCTTGAAATGTTCATGGTTTTAATAGAGACAAAAGTGATAGTCTATCCGACAAGATGGTGGTATTTCATGTTAAAGCAAAAACTGATGAAGTGACGAAAGTGATTTATGTAAGGAATTAAATTCTCCAAGTTTTGGTGCTGATTCGACTAATTTCAGTTATCTCGGAAGAATATAAGACCCAAGGTATATAGTGACAAACCACAATCCTACAATTTACAAGTACACGAAAGACTCCAGTGTTACGTGAGGTGGGGTAGTGTTTTAACCGTATGCCAAAGCTTTCTTACCCGACGCTAAAAGATGTAATCACATCATTTGTTATGTAATCATATCCGTTGTTTTTTAATGTTAAACTGAGATTTTATCTCATTATTAAGGAATATTCTTTTGAGATTAATAACTGATTACTCATGAATTCTACATATGTGTTATTTAGGGTTGTTGATTACATGATTAGAGTCTGGTCAAGATATTTGTTGAATACGAGTTTTATTAATGAATTTTGCATATGTTCACATTTCTTCCGATAGAGGATAGTTAATGGATCGTATATAATATACATGTGTTAAAAGATTACACTTTCCCAAAAACTTTAATAGTGTTCTTCCAATTTGGTAAAAATTTGATTGAGTTTCATCATATTGCAGTACTGTTTTATCTAATTACCTTTTAGCTAACCAAACATCAGAAAACACCGTGCAAAGTTTAGGTTAAACGATATGATGGTTGATAAAAATGTGAAAACAATATTACCAATCAACTCAACCGATAAAGATTACATTAATGTGTTGAGTGTTATGAGTGTGGTCAAATACTTATTAGCCAAGTTGATATTGCTAAGTTCATTGCTACTTTTAAGGGGGTTTATTTTAGGGTTTAACTTCATGGTTTAGTTTCTAGGGTTTATCATCTTAGGGCTTTCTTCAACAAGAAAAGTATGAACAAGACATTCAAAAACAGTATTGAACAAGCTATCAACAACGTCCAAACATATATGTGGAGAGTAGTGTGGCAACACACGTTAAGGTTACTATCGCTATATATGCTCCAACTTTTGGGAAGGTCAACAGGTACTAGGTGTTGAACTTCATCACTATCAAAACTCTATACATGCACCTCCATATCCTTTAGATTGCTCGACAAGTTCTAAAAGAATTTTGGGCTTTTGCTTCTCAGCCTTTTCAATCAAATGATCAACTGACTTTCATATGCTTTTGAGTGTTCTAATAACAAGCTCTATCTCGTCATCATGATGTAAAACATAATTTTGAATATCTTCGTCTACTTCATTTGGCTCAGATTCGTGTATAATGTCACGATTTGAGACTAGTGGCCTAGCAAAGACTGCCGCCTTAAATAACATCACACAATACACATCAATATATATAACTACAATTCCAATTGGAATAAAAACTATTGTTTTGCATGATACCACAACTACCCTCTGACATTCAGTGGACAAAAACTGAATCAATATATTTCTATTCAGACAATTTCTGGATTTAATACCTCTCTACTTTAATGATCTTAGTATGTTTCTTATACCACTTGGGATAATTTGAAACTCAATGGTGCCAAATAACTAAATAATGAGCCAATAATACCCACTATAATTGGAATAGACTTTTGTACAATGAAAATCACAATCATTGACCATTTATAATCTGAATTGTAGTCTAAAAATGCCTTATCATAATACTTCCAAAGATGCTTACCATATTATAAAAATACGTGATTGTATTATAAATACAAATTATACCACTCGCAGAGGATAAGGGAGTAGTAATAACCATGATGAAAGCAACATTGAGAGTGAATTATTTTAGAAACAATGAAACAAATCGGCAGCCTTAAGGACGCACGATAATGATGCGGCTGCTATGTCTAGAGGCGGACCTACATAAGGTCCAAAGGTATCCCACCTGTGCTACCCCTTAAATTCGTACACTATATGAAAAGTTTTTGAATTTTTTGGAATTTAATTATACATGTTTTCCATATTTACGCTTAGGACATATACGTAAGGCTCTTGACATGTTAAACAAAATTAGATTCAGCCCATTGGTTAAGGCTATCACTTTTGTTGTGGACCTACAGAAGGTCCATGGTGGCATGTACCACCCCTTAAATTCATACACTATATTGAAAGTTTTTGAATTTATGGGATTTAATTTATACATGTTTTCCATATTTACGCTTAGGATATATACGTAAGGCTCTTGACATGTTAAACAAGTTAGATTCAACATATTGGTTAAGGCGATCTCTTTTGTTGATAATCTAAGGATCGACCCCTGGGATCTGTAGTTTTTTCTTAGGTTAAAATGTTTTGACTAGTTACTATTAAACACTTGACGCTTTTTTAAAAAGTTTTTTATTGTTGGTATGAATTTTTTTTCACTTTTTTTATGCTAAGCCTTAAAAAATTTCTAGTTCCGTCTCTGACTATGTAGATCACGATCCACAACATAGGCTTGCCATAACCTTTCCCTTCAACTGAAAAACATGTTGCTAAAATTCCATGCACGAGTGGAGGAAAGAAAATGGTTTGTATCTATTAAGGCAAACTGAATTTTCAGACATTGTTCATATATTTCTGGATCGGAAACCATGTTTGAAGGTACTATTATATAGAGGGACTACTATATTAGCTCGATGCTAAGTGTTGATGAAACATGAAGATGATAAATGTCACTTTTATAACAAATAATTATGTGAAATACGTACGTAGCATTGAAATTTCAATCATCGCTATTAAGTGCACATGGCACTCTTCATTTTGATAAGCCTGGCTGTACTACAACACTTACTGTCTGATTAACTAAAGGGGCATGTTTTGGAGGCAAAAGTTACTTTTGGTTGGCCATAACAAAAGTTCGTTAAATTGATTCACATTTTCAAAAGTTATTATTTTAAGGGTGGGCCTCACCAGAGCTTTTACATCAAGAACAAATTAGAAATTGCTTTTCATTATAATCATCATCTTCTTTTACAGACTCGATCAACTATATATACATATACATACGACGTTTCATGAACCATTACATATTAAACAACCAACGTACTAAAACTAATAAATACAACTTTAACCCTAAACTATACTAAATATGCATTAGGGTCAACAATTATTGAGACCAACAATCGCTCCCCTAATTTTTTTTACCGGGGGTTTTGAATCTTCCCGATGTTGTGCTACCCTTCCTTATATGATCTTCATTAGTTATATATTCATCTTTTCTCTCGATCATGTTATGATCATTCTTCATTTCTCTTGATCACTTCAACCTTTTGATTTGTAACTTGCTTAATTATGCTCTGATTAAGTGAAAACGGGTGTTACAGTTATTTACAAGTAGTTTTGTATATAAATAGTCATGTATGTATATTTTAACTGTTGGGACTAGCTATTCCATGCATTATTCGATCCATATAAATATGCATATATGGAATGAAAAGATCACCTAATCATACAATTATATTGCAAACTCCCTTCATATCTTAACACACACGGTGACACGACATTAACACCTTATCAATATATATGATGCATAAGACTTGAGAATAACCATAAGAAACATGATGCGTTATATATACTTAATTTCAAAAAGGTTGATGGCTGTATCAATAAAAACGATCGTTGTTTAACAATAAAAAAATTAATGTTTGAAAAGTCAAATGACCGTTTAAAGTGTTGGTGGACGGCCGGTTCAAGATGGTATGGGAAATTGTAAGTGGTGTGAGAATAGTACCCCCATCTTAATACTAAATGAAGGAAAATGTGATGGGCCAAAAATTTTTATGTATATATGTTATGAGTTCAACGAACCTAAATAAAATATTACCATGATAACCGATGAAAATTGAAGAATTCTAAGGAATTGACTGCTTCAAATAAACACGCCATTCATCAATAAATGCCAATTGATCTAGTTCCAAGCTTGGTAGATCACACATTTGAAGTCTTTCGATGATCTTCTTAGTATTACCAAGAATCTTTGTTGCAGCTTGAACACTAGCCTCTCTCTGTTCAATATTGCTTCCATGGTATTTCATTGCTATGACTCGTGGTAAGTTGGTGAGGCAAGCAACCACAATGCTCGCAATCATGTCAGATAGTAGAGAAAACAGTTGCTCTTTGCTAATATGCTCGTTGTGATGGCATTTAAGCATGATTGTTTGTGTGATACGGTACATTGAATTGGCGGCAATCAGCTTGACATTAGATTTCTCCGATAGTTCCTCATAGTTGTTTTTGTTGATTTCTATAATTATTTCTTCGGCTTTATCAGAAAACCACTTCAGAACCTCTGTTGCTGTTTTTTGCGTAAATTCATTTCTTTGGAGTGTGTTCCCCAACCATTTGTGTTTGTGTACTTTGCGATTAAGTTCAACCTCATGCCACAAGATCTTAGTTGCTTTTTCAATAGTTCTAGCTTCACCAGTGTTGTTAAGGCTTTCATCAACAAGAAAAGTATACACAAGACCTTCAGAAACGCTATTGAACAAGCTATTAATGGCATCCTTACATATATCTGGAAGAGTAATGGCAACACACGTTAAGGTTACTATCGGCAAGCTCCAAATGTTAGGAAGTTCAATAGATAGTAGTGGTTGAACTTCATCACTATCAAAGCTCACCACTCCTCCAAATCCATTAGATTGCTCAACAAGTTCTAATAGTTTTTTGGGTAGTTGCTTCTCAGCCTTTTGGATCAAATGATCCACTGACTTTGATATGCTTTTGAGTGTTCTTGTACCAAGCTCTATCTCATTATCAAGTTGCAGAACGTAGTTTTGAATATCTTCTTCTACATCATTTGACTTAGATTCTTGTATAATGTCACGATTTGAGACACCCGGGTTAGCAAAGAACAATGCCTTAAACAATATCACGCAATACACACCAATAACTACTATTCCAATTGGAATAAGAGTTATTGTTTTGCATGATACCACAATTATCCTCTGACATAGAGTGCAGACTTGTACTGTGAAGTGATTCAAATTGTGTATAAAAGCTTTTAATATGGGACTACCTAATGGAAAAAATAAATGGATCTCTTTCCATTCGGACAACTTTTGGATCCAATACCTCTCTACTTTAAAGATCTTAGTATGTTTCTTACACCACTTGAGAGATAATTTGAAGCTCAAGGGTGCAAAACATCTAAATAATGAGCCAATTGTACCCACTACAATTCCAACAGACTATACTATGAAAATCACAAGCATTGACCACTTATAATCTGAGTTGTAGTCTAAAAAGACCTTAGAATAAGTACCTTTAAAGATACTTGCCACATAATAAAAATATGTGATTGTAGCACAAATGCAAATTATACCAGTCGCAGAGCATAATGGAGTAGTAGCCATAACAAATTGTGGGTTACATGTTCCTGCCATGATAGAATATCTTCTCACACATCGTATTAGTTCCTCCACCGTAGGCATTCTTGTTTGTTGCGCGTGTATGTCTTCCGACACCATTTTACAAGTTGCGTGATACTTGTTTTCCAATATGTGTTTCGACACCGGCACCATTAAAGCTAAAGATGTCAATACTATGAGTATATAGAGCATCTCGCCTATGAATATATATGTAATGATAAGTCTATCAAGGACACCAGTTTGAATCTGGATTAAAACGTTGACAACGATAGTAATTACGAGAATAAACAAACCAACGACGTTTTCGAAAAGTTCCTTGTTGTCCATTGATGCTAGAGAAGACATTAGATTCACCATCATAATTGACATGAAGGGCAGGCTTGCCAACTTGGCAAATTGATCTGCCCAGCCTGGCATCGGATCATTTAAATCAACTGGGAGCTTCATTGCAGTAGTAATCATCATGATGGAAGCAACATTGAAGGTGAAGTATTTGGATGGAAACCACAGTTTTTTATTTCGAAAACCATGAAACAAATCAGCAGCCATGGCAAGGACGCACAATAATGATGCGACTGCTATGTAGATCCCGATCCACAACATAGGCTTGCCATAACCTTTCCCTTTAACCTC
Source organism: Deinandra increscens subsp. villosa (assembly GCA_039602395.1). NCBI lineage: Eukaryota > Viridiplantae > Streptophyta > Magnoliopsida > Asterales > Asteraceae > Deinandra > Deinandra increscens. The sequence goes on from JBCNJP010000027.1 coordinate 18,117,389, forward strand.
TTTTTCATATATTAATTCGCATATTTCATCTTGCATAAGATAGTATTTATCTTCTAACAAGGCTTTAATTGTTTCACAATTCTCATATGCATTTGAACCTGAAAGCATATTTGAAGGTACTATAGATCGATGCTAATTGTTAATGAAACATCAAGATGATAAATCTCTTTTATAGCAAATAATGTGAAAGGCGTAGCACTGAAACTTCAATCATCGCTTTAAAGTGGCACTATTTTATGGGATGAGCCTTGTGTGGCTGATACAACACTTACGATCTGATTAATTACAGGGGTGGCTGATAGCATTTTTTGAAGGCAAAAGTTATTTAGGCTGGCCATAAGAAAAGTTCTTAAAACTGGTTCACATGATCAAAAGTAATTATTATAATGGTATAGGTTTGAAAATGTAGGGTTTAGAAAATCATTTCATGTGTCATTCAGTTATTACTTTTGACTAGCTTTAGCATTTGTATTGGAGTTCCTAATAATACTACAATATAGACATTATAGATAATGGCAAAGTTTGACCGGAAAATTAGTCCGGGCCGAAATTCAAGGGTCAAAAACATATTAAGTTGTCGCTAGGTTTTGAACTTGGTTTATATGTTCGGATTGGATATTCGAGTCGGATATTCGGTTCAAGTCGGGTCACACAACAAAAAATTAAAAAAAACTAATTACAATAATTCATTAAAATAACCATTGTTTAACAATTAACATAAAAAAACAAAGTAAACAATGTGAGAGTCCGAGAGAAATGAAGATTACCTGGAAGGATGATCACAAGTCAGCCCGACGATCTTTGAGATCTTTGAATTCATCTATTATGCAATCCGGATCAAACATTGTGAGCTTCTTCATCCTTTCTCTTGAAAAATGAATCAATGGTTTTAGACTTTCCCATTATACCTAAAAAATTAAAATCACTATGTTAAGAAAACCAACTAGTTGTAACAATCCTAATTATCATCCTAACTAAAAATCTAAACAATAATTTAATCACAATCCAAAAATCCCCAAATTTTGAACATAAACCCTAACTTAAACACAATCACAAATTCTCCAAATTGATGAACCTCAAGAGTACAAAACCTAATTTATACATAATCTAGGTTAAAATTGCATTGAAAACATAAAGAAAACTTACCTAAATGAAGTGTTGGAGAAATTGGAGAATTTGAGTAATGGATGATTGGACCCTTGGATGGGAGAAAAACGACACTGGAGGCGTTGGAGAGAGGTGTCGACAGGCTAGTAGGGTCGCAGCCGGCCGGAGGTGGTCTTTTCCGGCGAGTCATCGGCAGTGATAAAATGGCAGAAGAAGCGTAGCAGCGTGAAGAGTTCGACCCCCCCCCCCCCTTTTTTGTTTTGTGCGTCGACTGGAGATAAACAACAATAATATCCTTTTTTTTAATTCTCTTATTTACATAATTACATTTGACCCCCTTAACTATTAAACTATATACAATACAATTCATACCTTTTATGTAATTGAGGTTTCAAACAAATAACGATCGTAACTTTTATAACTTTACTAAATATAATTTGGTTTGTAAATTAGAGATGGGCCGACTTAGTATAAAAATATTTTTGATTAAAAATTGGATAGGGCCGGACTATATATATCAAAAAAATTTGGGCTAAACGGGTATAAATACCTATTTCTGAGCGAAAAACGGTCCGGACCAAGGCCCGGACGGGCCCTCTCTAACATGCGCCCCTGATTATAGACATTTTTTCCTAAAAAGATTTTAGATGAAAATGTTATTTATCAAAAAGATGTTCATAAAAAATTATTTACCTAAATAATGTTTCTTGAACTTTTATATTTTCTCATTTATATTCTTATTAGATAAAACAAATTTATATTAAAAAGTGTTTAAAAAATGTTAAAGAGAAGTTTATAGAAAAAATTAAAAATATGTATTGTTATATTACGGTACTAGGATAGAACCCGTATGTTATACGGGTTTAAATCATTAAAAAATCATATATAATTGATAAGTAATGGATACTTTTCTTATTACCGGAATAACGTTACATTACATTAAATAAAAAGCTAAAGTTATATTTCATAATATGGCATTGGTGATTTTTACCCTCTTTATCAAAAAATAATATTTAGAGGATGTATCTACTTATATATTTAGAAAAAGCAACATACGCGTGACCATGTTTAGAAGATGGTCGTTTAAAAAAAAAAACTAATTAATTTATGATTTGACAAAATTGATACTTTAAGTCTTTATATAAAGTTATGTGAGTATAGGATTTCAACAAGATTATGATGAACATAGTCTCATTGGTGAGTACAAAATCTAAATATAATAAAATATTATAATGTTACAACGATAAAAAAAAAGTTATCTCGGTATACATTAGACAACTTACAATTGAATTAGTCATGATATTTACAATTTTCAAATTGGATGAACATTGATCATTTGTTATGGTAGAAAAACTATTTAGTAATAGATATTACGAACATGATTTTTGTCAATGAACTTCTTTATAAAAAATATCATCCACGATGTTGATTGAATCTTTAAAACAATATGAGGTATTCATTTTTTAAAATATTAAATAGTATTTACTCAATTATATTTGAAAACGCACTAAATAAGTGTTTGTTGGTATTTTATAAGTTTTTTTTAGTATTTATTAGAAATGAACATAATAATAATTTATAAACATAATTTTAATTTAAAATAAGATGTAAATTAATATATGGTTGTTGTAATTACATAAATATAAATAAATAAATGAAATTATATCATGATTATAAAATAGGAAATAATTTCCAATCAAAAGAAATTTATTAAGAAGTTGATTTGGGAGGGAAAGCTTTTTTATGAGAACGAATCTAGTGTTGACATGTGTCAACAATTGTAATTGTTTATTAGAGTAGAAAGATTTTAGAAAAGTTTGTTTTAGTTGTTTTGAAACTATTTTATTGTCGTTAACTCTTTTTATTTTTTAAAACGAGTTAACGCAATGTTATAGCTTTTCAAAACCATTTTATTTAATTTCGTTAAAGAAAGTTTATTCTAAACGTTTTGTTTTGGAAGTCAATCTTAAAAGCAATGTTAAATCTTGAACATTAAAATAGGGGTGAGGAATGACTCTAATATATAAAAAGTTCAGTGTGAACACAATAATTTAACACTGATTAAACCAAAAAATAAGAGGGGGGGGGGGGGGGGATCCCGGGTCCTTAAGAAGAGCGCCCATGCTTTTAACACTTATAAAACAAGACGTTTAAAATAAACTTTCATAGAAACTAGCAATATGTAGTCGAAGAACCATTTTATTTAAAACATCAAGGACGAGTATGTAGTCGCAAAACATCAAATCAATCCGTGTAGTTTGTATATTCGATTTTGATTCAATAAGAATTTGTGTGGGGTTGTGATTAGATTTTCAAAAAAGAACCTGGAATTCTTCTAATCGGGATAATAAGAGGTAAGGAGTTTTGAGTTGTTTTTGAAAGTTTCCGACAACCAAAGAAAAAGGCAATGTTCTTAAAGGGATAATTTAAGGATAAAACGATGATTTTTTAGCATATAACTCATGGATTCAAATTTAACGAATTGCAATAGTGATTTTGCTGACAACGGGTTTTGGAGGCAACTTTTCCATGTTGGACACACAAACTGAGGGAAACAAGAAAATAACGAGAATGAACGGACGTTTGTGTTTTGGCAAAAACAAAAAAAAAATGGATTATCGGCTACTAGGAATTTGAGGCGGTGGACTTTATGATTAAGAGAAAGTTATTATACACATGTGCGTAAGTCAATAATTACACAAGTTAGATAATACATGTTATAATATTATATTGGTGGTAATCATGCAAGTTATATGTTTATAATTACGCACATATAATATACAAAATAAAATAATTACGCACAAATAATATACAATAATTACGCAACTAATATGGATAATCATGCAAGTTATATAGATAATCACACATGTTATATTAATAATTACGTGGTGATAATTACGCAAGTTATACGAGAAAACATACATGATTTTTTTAAATAATGTTGCTTATATATATATATATATATGGGTGAGGTTTATTGTAGACACTTTCGCATGTGAAATAGCTCTTTTTCACATGTGAAAGTTTCTAATTAATGAGAAAAAAGAAAAAAAGAAAAAAGAAAATTAATCACAACCATTATATCAAGAGATCTAATGGTGAAAAATGGTGTCTACCTGTCTACACTTATGGGGGTGTCTACAATGAACTTTTCACATATATATATATATATATATATATATATATATATATATATATATATATATATATATATGGTACATTTTATATATATATAAAATGCTTGATTTTATGGTACATTTTAAAAAAATGATGTCATATAAAAAGGTTAAAGACATTTAAAAAAAATTGGGGAACTTGGAAAACAATAACAATTTTAAGATATGCCAAATTTACCCATTTAGTTCTTTTCACGCTTGAAAATTTCTTTCTTATATCTGAATAGATCTGAACCATTGATTTCTCAGATCAATAGTTCTAATATTTTTTGCACTTTCTACAGAAAAAAAGCCTTTGAATTTAACTTTTACATAAATCACAATACCATATCTGTTACAGAATTGAACTCATAATTTTTTTTTGTTAAGAGCCCATTAATTTACCACCAAATAGTTCCCTTGAAGATTATTTATGTTTTTTTTAACACTAAAATTATTGTCACACATATCTATATTTTGTATAATTTAAATCTGTAATTTCTTTGTTAGAGAACCACCACAATCTTGATTTTTTTTTTGTTGGAGACCGCCACTTTACAAACAAACTATCTGATTGAGGACAAACTCAAAATTTTCCTACGAAATTTCGGACCAAAGTAAATTGGTCGACACGTCCTATTCTTTTCCTACCAGTTTCCTATCAAAGATCACATCTTTTGATTTTCAATGTAGAAACGGTATACTTCGGGGTGGCCGGAGTGGTAAGACCAAAAAGAAAATAGCTTATCTGCTATTCAAAAAAGAAAAAAGCTATCCCAAATTTTTCTTTCAAAACCTTTCTCTTTAATAACATTCGCATACATTCACATATGAGGTTACCAATCCTCATATATAGTTTCTAATCTTTATCCTTATAATTTATATCTTTATTATTATTTTGTTCTCTTCAGGGGCGGAATTAAGGGAGGGTCAAGAGGGTCCATTGACCCTCCGGCGATCGGAATTTCTTTGATATGAATATATAACCTCGTTGCTGGTTTTTGTAATTTGACCCTTCAAAATTGTTGCTACAGTAAACATTGAGTAGTTGATATGAAATGAATAGAGAAAAAGAGTAATGTACGTTAGAAGTTTCCGATCACCGGTGGTGACATCCGAGAGTAGCAGCGGGAGTGCTATTGCAGGTGGAAATAAAAAATAAGGAAGATGAAGTGGGGGACCCACTTTATATAAGAAAGGAAGGAATATATGACATTTTGATCAATTGGTCTATGAGCCTATGATGTCTAGTGACAATACACAAATATTACTTTACTATATTTTTAATAAGTTTATTTTTTTAAATTTCTCTAAAAACAAATCAAGCTTTATTTGTTATTGTATAAAAATGGATTCACTTTTGTATTAGTTTTATATACGATTAGGTTAAACTTTTTACACAAATGTCAAATATCAATCTAGGTTGCTGTCTTCTATTTGATTTCTTTTCTTTGTAGATTACTTTTTTGGTTATGAATTTAATTAATTTTGTTAAATAATTCATTTAATTTTTTTATTAATTTTATTATCTTCCTTTTACAAATACGATTTTGTGTTTTATTAACTCTTATTTATAACGATGTGAATTTTCTACTGCATCATATTTCTTTTCTCAAACATTTTAATACTTAGATTCAAGTCGTCATTCACACTTTTCTTTATGTACTTATCCATGTCAATAACACGGTCACAATATGCAACTATGTTTGTACTAGTTGAAAAACATTTAAAATCATTAAGGGTGTTTATTTACACAAATAATTAGAATAAAAACACTATTAAAAAAATATTCAGTGTATACTTGTGAACAAAAAAAATTCTATTACGACCCTCCGGATAAAATGTTCTGGTTCCGCCACTGGTTCTCTTTTACTCACAACCACAATTAATTAATATATTTTTATACCCTTATCATTACTTTTTATTCTCTCTTTCACTCATACCAAACCTTAAATTTTAGGAAATCAACAGTTTTTTTATCAAATATAGGGCCATAAGGAAAACAGTAAATTTTTTTATTTCCCTACGTACTCACAATCACTCACAACCAAACCTTAAATTTTAGGGTATGCACTCACATGATTCATAAGGATCGTGTGAATGCTCTAATAAATCATTTCTCTCTCGTTTATCTCGTTGTAATTTCTTTTCTTGATTTTTCCCAGAGCTCATACGCTCAATATGTCACCATCGATTACCGCAATTCTAGCCGTTTAACACCACTGATTATCGCAACCACCATTCAACACCACCGCGACCTCCCTTCTTCATTTTCTTTCTTTTGGAAGTAAATTTTGAAGGTAAAGCCCCAATTTATGTTGCCCTATTTTTTTCTCAAGTATTAGATCGATTTGTTTTTACCAAATCTGGTCTGAATGTGCAAATTCAATGTGCAAATCTAGTTTCTTCTCAAATGTTCCGAAAATTACTCGAGGATTGTTCTCTGCTCTTCTCAAATATGCAAATTCGATATGCAAATGGCTAACTAAAGCTCATTGGTTTACCTATACTCTTCTCAATGTGCAAATTCAATATGCTAAATGCTAATGGCTAGCTAAAGCTCATTGGTTTACCTATACTGTTTTAGTTGCTATAATAGCCAAGTGATGTTGGTTTTTAGTTGTTATAAATCATTAGTGCATCTTTAATAAATATGTAAAGTACTTTATGATATCTATAGCAACAAAACTTAGTACTATAGTATCGTGGTTGATTCAGTTAACCTAAACAAGATTACAACACAATGTTAATTAAGCGGAAACAAGTTAACATTCATTCTCTCACACCTGTATTTTGTAGTATGAACTTAGTTAATTGTTAACTACGACATTTTCAAAAAGTTCCTTGTTGTCCATTGATGCTAAAGAAGCAATTACATTCACCATCATAATCGACATGAAGGGCAGGCTTGCCAACTTGGCAAATTGGTCAGCCTTGCCTCATGTCGGATCATTTAAATCAAGTGGAAGCTTCATTGGTAATCACCATGATGGAAGCAACATTAAGTGTGAAGTATTTGGATGGAAACCAGAGTTTTTAATTTCAGAAACCATGAAACAAATCGACAGCCATGGACGCACAATAATGATGCGACTCCTATGTAGATCCCGATCCAGAGGCACAACATAGGCTTGCCATAACCTTTCCCTTTAACCGCTTTTTGAAATGTTAAATGGCATACATGATCTTAAAAACATGTCTTTCGAACTGGAAAACACGTGGCTAGAATTGCATACACGAGTGGAGAAAAGAAAACGGTTTGTATCTATTAAGGCGGACTTAATTTTCAAACATCGTTCATATATATCTGGATCGTTCATATATATCTGGATCGGAAACCATGTTTGAAGGTACTATTAGTATTATATATATAGAGGGACTATATATGTATATATCTCGATGCTAAATGTTGATGAAACATGAAGATGGTAAATGTCTCTAACTTAATTGTAACAAATAATAATGTGAAATACGTACGTAGCATTAAAATTTCAATCATCGCTATTAAGTGCGCATGGCACTGTTCAATGTGATAAGCCTTGTGTGGCTGGCTGTACTTAGTGTCTGATTAAAGAGGCATGATTTGAAGGCAAAAGTTAATTTAAGAAAAGTTCGTAAAACTGATCATTCACATGTTCAAAAGTTATTAAGTATTACAAGGGTGGGCCTCACCAGGAGCTTTTACATAGGAACAAATTATTAATTGGATTTCATTCATAATTATCATCTTGTTTTATAGACTCATGTCAACTATAATACATACAACGTTTCATGAACCATCGTGACTTTTTAAACTACATATTAAACCTACCTACGTACTAAAACTAATAAACACAACTTTAACCTTAAACTATACTAAATATGCACTGGGTCAAGAATTAATCAATTACTAAGGCCAACAACCACTCCCCTAATTATTTACCCGGGTTTTTGAATCTTCCCGATGTTATGCATGCTAATCTTCCGTGTATGATCTTCATTAGTACTTCAGCTTTATCTCGATCATGTTATGATCATTCTTCATTTTTCTTGATCACTTCAATCTTTTGATTTGTAACTTGCTTATTACGTCTCAAGCCATTTGATTGCTTTTATAACTGCATCCTAATTGAATTTCAATTTTTTTAACCGGATTCGAATATTAAACACCCTAATTAAATACTAAAAAGATATGTTTCCCTTTTCTTCATTTATCTAAGAGAAGATGATCGGGAGGGGATTATTTAAAACACTATGATAAAATAAGAATAGCCCACACATTCAAACTTTAAACCTACAATCATTTGTGTTAGTTTTCAACCATTGTGGTTATGCTCAAGTATTTAATAACTAATCTTATACAATTCATTTCTTTAATAATGACAAAAACACACTTTGTATAATCTTATTCTTGAGTTTATAGAAGTGTCGAGGGTCGTAACTAGAAATTTTTATATAATCTTATAAATTTTTTTGATAGCGCCTTCAAGAGAGCGGGGTTTAAGGGGCGGTAGCCTACGGCCCCTAGCTGGGGTCGAGTTTGTTATTGTTTTATAATGCGTGATCAAATTGCTTAATGAAAAACATATCGGAAATTAATTTGGCCAAAAATTGAATTATGATTTTTATAAAACTTGTTATTGTTTTATAATGTAACTTCCATCTTAAGGGGTATTTATGTTAGTTAATGGTCTAATATATTTTTATTAAGGAGTAGCACGCGTACATTAAAACACGAAAATCCAAAGAAAAAAAATTTACTTCACGTAGGAGCTTAATAGGTAGTACAAAATACAAACTACCCTAGCTCCATGCCAGTTTCACTCCTGGAAGTGACATGATCTCAACTATCCTTTGTATATAATTTAGTTTTTAACTACAAGTTATCAACCATTTTATATATAAAACCTGATATTAACCATAGTCTAATCCAAAGTATGTCTCGATGCAAAAGATGAATGTATACTGTCAAAATTTGCTACCTTTTCTAGAGTCAGAAAAATGAAAGAATAAAAATGAATATTTTTAACAAAACACACATTCAAACTCTGAACTTTGAAGGTTTACCGAATTAAAGATCACCAGTTTTGTAATTTGACCCAAAAAAAAGTTGTATTTTGGTATAATCAAAGATTCAAAAAAAAAAACACTTTGAAAAATCAAGAAACTCTAATTTCTATCTTCACAGAAACATCAGAAACAGTGACTTTTACATGAACAAGATGCTCATTTAGGGATTGATTTACAGCACCACTCTACCAGCCCCATCCATGGCGAAAGCACGCGCGATTCCATGCACAACGAAACTCCGGGACGCCAACAAATCCGGCGAAGTTATCTCCACTCTGTTCACCGAAACCAACGGATTAACATCAGTTCCGGTGATCTCAATCTGTTTACCGGGACACAACGTCATGATCGATGCACCTTCAGCCATGCCCGCCAGGTGTTTGAAAGAATGCTTCTTCGGAACTATATGATACCTCATAAACTTCTGCACCAGATCCGCAGGCACTTCCATCACATCGATAACCGGAGGCGCAAATATCGTCATCGAATGCAAATTCGGGTGATCTTTAATCACCCCATCGAGCACATTGTACAGCCAGAACGCAAACGGTGTGTAACCGGATGACGTCAGGAACTTAACCACCATCCTCCATTCCGCCTTGATTTTGGTTCGGTCAAGTTTCGCCCCAAACGTGCTGTTTGTGAATTGGGTCTGGTTCACGTTGCATATCGGGAGTTCGTTGATTTCCGGGTGGAATTTGAAGGAGGCGAAGGGGCCGCTGACGCCGTGGATTGCGACCGATTCGTGGAGGAACAAATCGGGTTTGGTGATCAGGACGTTGTTGATTTCAAGATTTTGATTTCTCTCGTCTTTTTTGGTGATGGAGATCTTCTGTTGTTGGAACATGGTGGTGAAGCAGGTGTGGAGGGGTTTTTGAAACAGGTCTTGGAATGTGAGTTTGTTTGGGGAGATGTGGTAGGTGATGAGTTCGACTGTTTTGTAGGGAGGGATGGAGAGGTTAGACATGGCGGAATCCGGGATGGCGAAGATGGTGGATTCCGGCGTGGAGAGGAAGAGGTCCGGCGAGATGTGGATTAGGTTGGCGATGAAGGTGAAGCCGTTGGATTGGAGGAATTGGGAGGCGTTGGAGGGGAAATCGAGCGGTGGGGGTTGGGGGTGGGACGGAGGGGGGTGGTGGTGGTGGTGGCGGTGGTATGCGACGGCGGTGGTGGTGATGATGACGGGGAGGATTACGGTGGTTATGACGGCGAGAATGACGGTGGCGACGATGAAGAGTTGGTTTTTGCTACCCATATCGCAGGGAAATTAAAACTGCAAGAAGCATCTAACGGTTTTTGTTGATTACTGATTTACTGTAACGATCTTGATGAAGTGGATAGTATCATAATAGTGACGGTGGTTGGATGATAAATTTCAAATAAGCCCCTTAAGTTTCGGTTGTTTTACGTTTTGGTCACATCTTCTGCAAATTAACGTTTTCATTCAGATTGATATTTGTTCAAAGCTCAAATATATAGATGGACTTGATACGTGTTGGAAGGTTTGATAATGAAGAATGGTTGTATTTTGAATATCCTTTTATACTCAATTCAAATTATTTTAACTCAATTAAGTATGATTATACATATTTATATTTAAAAAAGTTATGGATCAGGTATCAATTTTAAGTCACTCGGCCCGAGCAATTGATCAGAAGAAGAAGAAAAGTTGATCTTTGTTTAATCCGAGCTCAGTTCTCGGACCCATTGATCATTTCATGATCAAACAATCATATTTTGTAAAGCTTTTGTTCGTTATCGATAACCGACGGTTATACATCATGACATGTTTGGATCGAATACTTGGCAACATAAATGTGGAATAAGACCTACATGACCACTCTCACAGACCTGTCTGGACAATACAAGACTTGACCCACGCAAGTCCGTCTGGACAAAGACATATCAGTATTCCACATGCAACACATTACAAACACTAGACCGAACTAACATAGACCTAGTTCACACAGGTTGGTCCGGATAAGGATATATTAATACCCATCGGTCTGTAATGAACATTATGAACCAAAGTTCAAAACAAACAGGTACGAAGTGCAAACACTCTAACACCTGCCAAACATTAATTTCATTACTCAAAATATGTATTGACGCCACATGGCTCGGAATTGTCGCTCAAACCTACATGACCTCAAATCGGAAAATGCATTAATGATGCAACAGGACAAAGACTAAGTATTAAATACTCCTCAACTACTGGGTTCAAGATCCATTCAATGCTATCAGTCCTTACCAATATTCAAATACGCAAATACGTATTCTCACATTCTAGCTTGATAGCATGACTCAATCATATTTTGTGACGAGGTTAACGTGCTGCATTCTTAGTTGTGTAGGTTTTAAGTTCATTGGTCATCACAAGTTCAAGATAAGATCAACTCTTCACTCTCATTTTCTTGTAATTGAATGTGTAGCCCGATTTACCCGTCCCGGAACCTAGTCAGTCAGGCAATCTGGGATAGCCCGATTCTACAATATACACATTAGCCAACATAAATATTTTTAAAATGTGTTGACTAGAAATACATTGAGCTACAACGATAACTTAATTATATTTTTATTCTATATATTAATTGTATTAAATTTTATACTATATATGTCTAGAAATACATTGAGCTACAACGATAACTTAATTATATTTTTATTCAAATAAAATACTCTCACATTTCTCTTCTTTGTGTATATCTTCTTTTTCATTTTTGTATGTGTACAACTTTTATACGTTTAACCAGGGTGTAACACCGAGTGTTAGTTAAAAGAAACATGAGGAGAAAGTTGAATAGAGCTTTTTTTTAGGTGATGTTGGTTGGATCATCCCAAGAAGTGGATTCTTAACCCATACATTTAAGTTGGCTTTTGGTTTGTGGATTCAATGGAATTGTAATTATAAAGTTTTTTTTTTGAAAATTGTGTTGAGTTGTGTTATGAACAAATGAGGTCATATAATTTTCCATTAAAACGAAGGATTTATAAAGAATGTTGAAATAGTCTTTAAATTGTATTGATTAAAAGAATTCATTGTATTTCAAATTTCTTCGTTATCAAATCAAAAACAATTTTGAAAGAAAAAAAAACATAAATTCCAATTTAATTGAATTTAACGAACCAAACGCTACCCTAACACAATCTACGGTACACGATAGTAATCTGATCGTAATTGAGGGGCCGGGTGTTTCATGAGATGTGGATCTATAACTTGGAGTTTAGTGGTCGTCATAAGATCAATCAATACATAGACTAAGGGCATGCGGTATGGGGGCGTGGAAGGGCCGTTCAACGCCAAAACGCCGTGGAACACCGCCCCCCACGCGCGTTTTGGCTTTGCGTGATCCATCGCCGTGGACTTCTCAACGGCGTTTTCATTTGTTTGTTCCGAGAAGAAGACCGTTAAACGGTCATAAAAATAGCCGTTGGCTATTTAAAAAAAAAAAAAAATCTTTTTAATTTTTAAACCTATTTAAACCCTTCATTTATCAAAAAATCTCACACCATCACCATTTCTCATCTTAAAAATACCATCTCTCATCTTAAAAAAAATGTCTTCATCCATTTCCTCCTCTTCTAATCCCGACACTTCTTCGGACGAATCATCCGATCGTGCTGCGAAAATGTTTTTTCAGATTATGGTTCATCGTCATCAACGTCGTCTCAACGCTCGAGCGAACCGCGTATTAACTCGAAGTGCTCGTCTCAACAGAAATCGTGAAGAGGGTCAACAAATGTTGATGAGAGATTATTTCAACGACAATTGTGTTTATCCACCGCATATGTTCCATCAACGTTTTCGTATGAATCGTTCACTATTTTTAAGAATAGTGAACGATTTAGAGCGCGAGCATCCATGGTTCCCACAAAGGAGTGACGCAAGAGGTCGGATTGGTTTTACTCCTTTGCAAAAGTGCACGGCGGCCCTACGTATGATGGCGTACGGCACAACGGGTGATGGTTTCGACGAGTATTTGAGGATGTCCGATCGCACACTTAGGTCGTGTTTGCAAAAGTTTTCCAAAGGTATTATTTAAATTTCATTATCATATATCATTATTTATTTTAGTTATTTATTTTAATTATTTATTTTAATTACTATTTTAATTATTTATTTGAATTAGTTATTTTAATTAATTGTTTTAATGGTTTATTTTAATTATTTATATTAGGTATTTATAGATTGTACCAGAGGAAATATTTACGTCGACCAACAGCGAGCGACATCAGGCAACTCTACGAGTTTCACGAAAACAAATGGGGTTTTCGTGGAATGCTCGGCAGCATTGACTGCACACACTGGGAGTGGAAGAATTGTCCCAACGCTTGGAGGGCACAATTCATGCGTGGTGATCATTCTCATCCTACAATAATGCTCGAAGCTGTGGCGTCATATGACATGTGGATATGGCATCAATTTTTTGGAGTTGCGGGATCCAACAACGACATCAATGTCATGGATCGGTCACCCATTTGGGATGATATCGTAGAGGGTCGTGAACCCGACTCGTCTTTTGAACTACGAGGTGTCACTTACAAACGTGGTTACTATTTGGCAGATGGGATATATCCCGACTATTCCACTATTGTCAAAGGATTCACAGCTCCCATTGGTGAGAGACGTAAAATATTCACCGATGCTCAAACCGCCGCTCGAAAGGATGTTGAACGCACTTTTTCTAGGTTAAAAGGTAAGTGGCACATCATTGCGAATCCCGCACGTATTTGGCACCAAGACAAGATAGCAAACGTTATGCGGGCTTGTTTAATTTTACATAATATGATTCTCGAGGATGAGGGCAAAGCGATTTGTCAATTTAACGAGGCGGAATTGGATGCGACATACCCAGAAATTAACGAAGAGAAAAAACGAGCTAATCGTCAGGAAATACGAGATCGAAACATCCATATCCAACTTAAAGCGGATTTGATCGAAGATATCTACGAGCGTTCTCAATGATTTTAGTTTGTGTAATTTCGTATTTTCTTTTTTTGTCAAAAAATGTAATGTTTTATTTTTATGTTGAATAAAAATATTTTTAACTCCTTTGGAATTGTTTATGTTTTATTTTTTATTAATTAAAATGTTTAAGTATTATTTAAATTTTTAAAAAAAAAGTAAAAAAAAAATATTAAATTAATCTTTCAACACCACACCATGTATACCACACATGGTGTTGAAAGATGGTGTTATCCAGTCATCGCCTACGTGGCAGTTTCAACATCATGTTCAACACCAACCATACCACATGCCCTAATAACTTTATTCAAAGTAACTTTTTTTTTTTGAAAAGCTCAAGATCAAAGTAACTAATCTATTCTTTACACCTTTACTTACTTTACTTACTAAAACAAATATAAAACTAGAAAAAAAATAAAATACCCGTATACATCTTTACTACTACTAAGGCTAAGTGTAGTGGATAAAGCCCCAAATGGGGCGTTATCCGCCATGTGGACGATGACTGGACAAGGGGCTTTATGGGGCTTTATGGTGTAGTGGATAAAGCCCCTATAACGCCCCACAATCATTACTTTTAAACCCTTCTTCGGCGTTTTATCCCTAACGCTCGGGGTGAATTTGGGCACCATAACGCCCCATAACGCCCCAGCGTAGTGGGGCGGGGCGTTATATGGGGCGTTATGGGCGTTATGAGCCCAAAAACGCCCCATTACGAATAGCCTAAGCTAACTTCCTGTGGAAGGTAACATATTTAATGTTCTTCCCCGTCCCTTTTACGAGTGACCCTAATGTAGCAAAAAACCGCCGCGAAAGCGACGGTGACAAGGCCGCCGATGATAACTCCGCCGCCAGCAACCGACGAGTGATGATTCTTTTCCGTATGCACCGTCTGCTCATCGTCTTCTTCTTCTGATCCCGACGGCGACTCCACCGGCGATGAAGAAGGTGAGGCCGGAGCAAGAGCTGCTGGTAACGCACCTTTTGACTCTACCTCTCTTTTAACTGACATGTGGTTGTGGATGGGTCTGCTGGCGGTTGATCGGAAAATCAAGATTCCGGCGAAGAAGAAGCAAAATAGCATAATTCTGAACCTGAAGTGACCCATGAAGAAATTTTGAAAGAAAAGCGTGTGAAAATGGTTTTATGTTTTCTTGGAGAGAGAAAGGGGGAATATATATAGTTTAGATAGTTGAAATTGAATGGGTATAAATAGATGGTAGTTGAGGTTGGTATTCGAGGAGGGTGAAAGTTCACCGGTGATTTAGTAAAGGCGAAAGTAGGGTCCACACTGAGGTTACAGTGAGATTCAAGCTGTTTATTGTTCGAAGGTCAAAATCACTATTAAAACCACTCGTTTTAGGCTTTTAATGTTCTTTAACGTCATTTTTAATAATTATTACTAAATATATATAATTTTTATTTTATTTATTTAACGGTTTGAATCTAACTCCACCTAAATCTAGAACATTCCTTAAAAAAAATTAATGGTTAATTAAAATCGCTACATATGATTTTACAAATTTGAATCTACAACATCTTGTTAAAAAGTCATCAATTTATCATTAAGTTGTTTTCTTGAGGATTCACCAAATCTCAAATGAGACTAGAACTTAACAACCCCATGGTAAAGTCGGTGAAAACATACACATTTACGGTTATGCTTGACCTACTGGTTATTAGAATTTGTTCTTTTTAAATAATATATTTTTAAACTGTAAGCGAGGATTACGGTTTATTTTGTTGTCAGTTTACCTGTTATTTTATTGTAATTTGATCCTAATATATCTCTTTAGGCATTTCATCGAACATGTTATACGCATATAAATGTAGTTTTTTGGTTAAAGATGGATATACCCCTAATCTTAAAAGAAATTAATCTTTAATCCTAATAAAGCAATAAAATTTGTGTCACATGTTTCATTTATAAAGTGTCTACATCATCACCGCCACATGTCAAACTCACATTAAATCACCAATTTAGTAAATAATCAATTAAGATTAATTACCAATTTTATCAAAACTAAATTTTTTATTTTAAAATTTTGATAAAGTTAGTATAAATTTGATTAATTACTCAATAATTTTAATCTTTTGTAGAAAAGTAATCAACAACTTGTCAAAATAATAAGAATTTTATATCAATCATAATTTTTAAATTTCTTAATTATTATATTTTTCTTTGTATTTATCTAATATTATAAATTTATATTCAACCCGTGTAGTACACGGGTTACTAACCTAGTAATAATAATAAATAACTGTAAACACACTAATGAGATACTATTTTTAAACTTAAACTATTGGTCATCACGACACTTAAAACCTGAATTCCTTAAATAGAAAGTTCATTATCATTAGGATATAACTCCTTTGAAATCAATAGAGTTTAATTTTGTTGAAGATATTATTTATTACTAATCACTAAACATAACTCTTTTCTATTATCACACATATTATATTCTCAGGTTGTTGTTTCACATCAAATTTAAAGTTATAAACAACATATCAATTTTAATTTTGTGACTACAAATTTGGTGTTAACTTAACATATAGGATAAATAATGAATATTACATCAAATCTGATAAATTATTTGCTTTGGAAATTGGTTAAATGGAGTAATGGAAGGCAATGACTTGAGAAATAAGGATCGGTTTAGCTGCTAGTTACAAGAAGATATCACAGCATGTGAACAAGCGCGCTATTCCAAGTCGCCAAGACCCCCGGAGGTTCAAATCCTCTGCAGTTATATAGATTGTATAACCACTAGTTTAGTCTAGTGGCAAATATGTATGACCATTTACCATGTGGTATTGGTTTAAGTCTCACTTGTAACAAAATAAAAATAAAAAAGAGGTTACAAGTTGGGTTAGGGTTTTCTCACCATTTGTGAGTTTCCTCCTGATAGAGATTGGAGATGATCGGGTTGGGTGATGTAATGTCCATGTCAGTAATCCAAATTTGCCGTTCATAAAAAAAAAGTTTAATAAATCGTTAGATTTTGTTTGGGTCAAACGAGTACTTAACCAATAACCCAGGTTTACTTCTCTTTGATCTTGATTCTCAATTTGTGGAGATAGTATAGATCATTTGAGTTTAGAATTGAAATGGAAGAAATATTATGATTTTGATTGGAGCAACGTGGGATTGTATCACCGGGAACAAAGAGGAGAGAAATGAGAGATGAGAATTGTAAAAATAATGTCCGTATAAAGAGAAGAGAAATGAAAAATGCGATATGAGAATTGCTAAAACATCTCTATCTCTAGCAAGGATCAAACTTGCATCCTCCTGATTTGATATTTTAAGTCTTACAAGTTGTTTAGTTTGTTTAATATTATATTGGTTATTTGGCTGTTTTTTATCATAAAACCAATACAAAAAATATATATATGAGAACTTATTCTTTGTAATTAATTGAATGGTTCTTTTCAGTTTTTTGGGTTTTATGGATGATAAAACCAAAATCTTCGGTTTTTCAATATGTTAAAACCTTTAGTTTTCAGTTACTATTCCGTTTTTTTTGTTTTTATGCTCACTTTCCACCGTTAGCATACAAGAGTGTTTGTTTGTAAGCATCATTATAATTAGGAAGGCCCGGGATCAAAATCGAGTGTTAACAAAATTATTCCTCGGGCTAGAGATGGGGGTTTTCTCAAAGTAACTGAGTTACCTCCGAAATTAAAGATGATTATAAATAAAAAGTTAATGTCGCTAAGCTCAAATATGCCGCTAAAAAAGATCAATATTGTTGGAATTTTTTGAAAAAATTAGTGAAAAATGGATTTTTTCACTGTGTGAAAATGAGGTTTTCACTGACTTTGGATATAAATAAAATACAGATAACATAGGTTGTTGGTGTTGTATTTTTAGGGTTTGTGTATTACGTTGTGAGGGCTTTCCAACGTACCAAACCACGTCCTAAACCAATCTTTCATATGAATTAGATATCGATGCTCAAATTTGAGGTTTAGCATCTGTGAAAGCTACTAAAATAGAGAGGAAAATATAGTGGAACTCATTCCACATTGGTTGAGGGATGAATCTAAATGTGGTTAATAAGGTGAGAACTTCACCTTTTATTGCTTTTTTTTAGTATGACACATCCATTGGACCCTGAGGGGTCACCCCTAACTCTCACATGCACGTGGGCATATGGGCACAATGTGACACTTTGATGACGCACTTTGCACGCTCGCATTACCGCGAGCCGTTTAAGAGCCGCCTAATTGTTTTTTAGTTCAACCGGATGTGTTCCAGTTGAAGTTCAGGCACCAAATTCGAGTGTAGAGTTGAACCGGTGGTTCGGTCGAAAGGTTGGAATGGAAACAGGTTCAGACGGAATAAGGGTCAACCGAATGTGTTCCGGTTGAAGTTCAAGCGGAAATCAGGTTCAGCCGGAAAAGTTGAACCTAAGAGTTCAGACGGAACTCAAGTTCAGTCGGAGAACTAACTATTACGCGTCTGACCTCTTAAATTTGGAGCTGGAACTGAAAATTCAAGTCAATTAAAACAAAATTCGTATTAAAGACGTTTAATACGAAGTTTGACTACAAATATGATTTTTATGTTTCAATTGAGCTCTCCTCCACTATAAATAGAGCCTAATTGTTTGAGGCTCAATACACCAGAATTCACTGAGAATTCTCAATCTCTTTTCTTCATCTTTTCTCTCAATAACATCTTTGAATCTTAATCAAGATCTTCAAGTATTCATAAAGGTAATTCCGGACTTAGAGTTATTCATGCCGTATAATCGGTTTAGCCGATTGTACCATATGGGAACAAAACGGGTTCTTCGGTAGACCCGGAATTTGTTTTAAGTTTGTAAGAAAATCGTTCCTAATTTCGAAATAAAACGGGTTTCCCGCCCGCCAGCAGTGGCCGGCACATCATCATTACCAGGATCATGGTGAGATTGATATGCGTTTGTACGTACTTGTTCATTGTTGTCTATGCTACCTCGACTGCTACCCCTTCCGCCACCTCGACCGCCATCCCGTCCGCCACCACGACCACCACCCTGACTGCCACCTCTCATATTTGCTACAACAAAAACACACGTGTTAATATTCACAAAAATCATGATATATAATATTTCTCTAAGCTATAAATATTCACAACAAACCACTTATTCAAGTTCTTAGCATACTCCATATTGATAAACCCATCACTATTGGTCATCTTATACATCCAACTTCGATCATTGTACCACTCCATAACCAATAAAGTTAATGTCAATCCTAAAATTCAAAGTCATTGGATAATTCTAAATCAGACTGATGAGCATTAGAATCAGATTATTGTTGATCTAACCACTTTTTTACATAATCTGGTAGATATATAGGATTCCTTTATTACTATTAAGAGTTTAGGACTACTTTTATTTAAAATTATAATGTCTTCTACAAAAGGAGCAATGGTTATCATATCTGGATTGCTCTTTCCAGTATTTACACATATCTTCATTCATGACCTGTTCTACCAAAATGTTGCTCCAGGTGACCAAGTGACATTATCAAATTTGTTTTCGACACCCGTCTTCTACATGGCTCTATTGCTTATATGTTTTTATATTTCAAAAAGTGTCATCGATGCATCTTGTTCCGGTTTTTGAAGACTAATTGTAATTTAATTATTTAATAATAATAATAATGTCAGAACTTTAGCGAATTGGAGGGTATCCTTGGTACTGATTATCCATTTTCAGATGTAATAAGTACACTATATTAATTAGATTAATTTACATGATGAACAATTTGGATTTTGAAGAAATCTATACTGCAAAACACATATATTATATCAGCTTATGTTTATTGTTTATGGAAGATTTCTACAAGTTGCTCCTTTAACCAATTTGTTTTGGGGACTTATAACAAAATCTACAAGATGCTTAATCTACAATATTGAAATTAAAACATGACATTGTTTACTTGAAGACTAAAGATATTAACTGTGAATATCTAGAAAACAGCCATGGGAAAACCTTACCTGGTTAATTAGCAAGTAGCCTTCGCTAAACCAACTCTCAAGAACCCTGCAATCTGAGACCAAATTCCGTATTAACACATGTACAAAAAAAGTAGTTCAATCGAGCTCATATCACTACATGTAAGAAACCAACTGCAGAACTTACTTACGATTTCACATATGCCGTAATCAATAGAGGGGAAAAGTATGGACGTGAGGTGTAATCGAGGGGTAGTTCCAGTTTCCTCATCTTTCGGATGATATCGCGTACGTGCAGATGATGGCGAATTGGAAGGAAGACTAGGTCGAGGTTGAGAATTGGCGGGTGTTGAGAATTGGCGGGTGTTGAGAATTGGGGGTAATAGAGTATCGCCATCCCCTAAATTTTTTCTTTCTTTCTTTTTCTTTTGTGATATGAAAATCAAATCCATTCGTCATCGGTATATATCATCGGGTAAAGATCATGTGAAAACCCCTCCTTAGCCTAAAAACCTAAAAACCACTTAAATGAAGGTTAATAAAGTAATTTAATATTTAATTTTCAATATTATCAATACCACCCCCTCCCCCATGTTTCATATATTTGCAACACCCACCCTCATGTTTTAAATATTTATAACACCCCCTCCTCATCACACCACAACCCCCACCCCACCCCCCCACCCTGTACCCCCGTGTTGCATATATGCAACATAATTATTTTGCATATATATAAACCCTAACCTGCATCCCAAGCACCCCCACCTACTCCCCCACCCACCCACCCACCCCCCCCCCACCCCGCACCCCGTGTTGCATATATGCAACATAATTATTTTGCATATATATAAACCCTAACCTGCATCCCAACCACCCCCACCTACCCCCCCCCCCCCCCCCGTGTTGCGTATATGCAACATAATTATTTTGCATATATAAAACCCCTAACCCGCATCTCAGCCACCCCCTCCCCCACCCCTCTCGTGTTGCATATATGCAACATAATTAAATTTCATATATACAACCCCCAACCCACACCCCCACCCCACCCCACCCCCACCCCGGTGTTGCATATATACAACCCCCAACCCGCCAGTCCCGTGTTGCATATATGCAACATGATTATATTGCATATATACAACCCCCAACTCCTGCCCCATCCCCCCCCCCCCTCCCCAACCCCTGTGTTGCATATATGCAACATAATAACGTGTCATATATACAAACCCTAACCCACGCCACTGCCACTGCCACCCCCACCCCACCCGGTGTTGCATATATATACAACCCCCAACCTACCAGTCCCACCCCCACCCACCCCCGAGTTGCATATATGCAACATAATTACCCACCTCTACTCCGGCACCCCTCACCCCACCCCACCCCCACCCCTACCCCCCGGTGTTGCATATATACAACATAATTATTATATTGCATATAAGCCTCTAACCTGCACCCCGTCCCCAGCCACACACCCCCTGGTGTTGCATATATGCAACACAATTGTGTTGCACGTATACAACCCCCACTTACCCTCACCTCCACTCCGGCACCCCCACCCCCGTGTTGCACATATACAACAGGGAATAGTCTAAACTTAGATATGAGATTATTGATATTACCACTTGATGCGCGGAGCATTTAAGATCTCGTTCGGATATGCTTACTTTACTCCGCAACAATCTACTTGCTATCAAAGGTAGTGGTTTTTTACAAATAGTACACGTTGTCACTGTTATACTTTATGGATTTAGAGTTGTGTGTGTATGCAATATAATATCTATTAGGTTTATGTGTCGACGTATATTTTTTTTTCAATTATATTAGGTTTATGCAGTATGAATACATGTTGTATATGTGCAACATCCCCACATTCTTCGTTTATGCAACTCTAATCTACATAACATGATTTATTTAACTAGACGGGACAAGCAAGGCAAAACCCCAAAACAAAGTACAAAGGTAGGTATTTTATACCACATTCACAAATACAAAAATTACAACAAACTACTATCAAATTCAATGTAGTAGGTTCACACGTTAAGCTAATGAATCCTTTGTAGGCTGAAGCAATGAACCGCCTCTCCAACTCCAATTTACTATGTTTCTTCGGCTCTGACTTGGGATCCTTTTCATCACTTTAACTTCTGTATTTATCTCACAGTCATATGAATCTGGGAACCTATTCACAAGAGTAAAGTTATCAATGCATCTGTCCCACCAAAATTTAATTGAGTTTCCATCCACTTGTGTCATTGAGATGAAATTTTGAAAGTGAAACGATTTGGTATATATCTTATGCTTTTTCGTCATTTACACATCAATATTATATTAAAATAATATTATTTACAACTTTATATTAAATATATATATATACTTATGATGCATATATGCAACATGGTTGTGTTGCATATATGCAACATGACTGTATGTTATTTATTTGCAATATAACTCTATGTTGTTTATATTCAACATGACTATATGTTACATATATGCAACATGATTGTGTGTTGCATATATTCAACATGACACTATGTTGTATATATTCAACATGATTGTATGTTGTCTATATGCAACATGATTGTATGCTGCATATCTTCAACATGGCAGTATGTTGCATATACTCAACATAACTGTATGTTGCATATACTCAACATAACTGTATGTTGCATATATGTAACATGACTGTATGTTGCATATATGCAACATGACTTTATGTAACATAATTGTGTATGTTTAATGCTTGTATGTAACAACAAAAACTACCTTGTGATGATATACAATTATCTAATAAAGCAGGCCAACAACTGATTATTAAATAATAGACAAAAAAAACTATATGCAATCTTTTTTGGGGTGCGGTTGGGGTTGAGAGGATTATTACTTACTTGTTGAGGTAAATAGCTAGCTACGTTTAATTTTGTACAGAAAAGCTTGAGAGCACCGTCTTTGAATGCTAATCTGCCAAGTTCTTGGCAAACCTCCATGAATATACTTGATCTACGTCAAGGGCTTCTGAAGTTGAAATGCACTAAGTTTAGGGATTGCAAAATTTGGGTTTTATGTTAGTGTTCGCCATCTTCCTCCTAGGACCTTTACCCGTGGGTGCTTGGGTCTTTGTCTGTCTAACTATTTCCATGGTATCCAAAACGCCGCTCTCAAAGACACGTATATGCAATAAGACAACTTACCAAACAACGCTTTTACTCCAATTCCTTCTTCCTTTTCTTTTTATGCTCCACAACATTTGCTCTTAATTAGTGTTTGCTTCTGATAGTCTAATGTTGTGGGGCATAGGAAACAACTTGTTCATCTTCATTATCCTCAAACATTACCTGATACTTGGATTAGCTAATATATGTCAATAGTGGTTTCTATAATGAATAAATTACTAATTTGTTTTTCATAAAATAAAATGGTATAACTTTATTAGATGTGTTGTTGAAGAAAATTTTACATAAAAAAAAAATACCACATAATTAACAGTGAGAAAAGAAAAGAAAAAAGAAACATTAACACATAATATTTGCTCTCGATGCCAGGTTATCTCCTAAAACAACAAAATCAACTTAAAAATCAGCTTACAAATATGCAATCATTAATTAACGATAATTACTACAATAATTGGTGGAGAAGATACTCAAAGCTACGGTAAGACCACTATTTTTCTCCGGCAGTCGCTCTCTTCCGATTCATTTGAACTCGTTCTAAAAGACAGAGTGAAAGTAAACAACGATGGCGGTGGCGGTGGTTTTAGGGAGTGGAAAGCGACGGATGGGGTGGCCGATGGACGGATTTGCGATGGCGAAAGATTCGAGCTCTCCGTAAGAGGATTTTAGGGCTTCAATGGTGGATATGATTGTGAAGAAAGAGAAATTTTGAGTGAAGGAGCTTGAAAACATGGTGGATTGTTACCTTTTGTAGAATTCTGAAGAAGATCTTAAGGTGATTGTTGAGGTTCTACAGACATTTAGAATTTGGGGGGTTTTATCTGTTGAAAAACACGATCATAATAGTTAGTGTTCCCATATTACCCTTCCCTTTATAACCTGAATTGTTATATTGTTATTATCTACAGCAGGCTGGTAACCTTTGATCAATTTTAATCGACGGATGAAAATAAGTTTTCAGGTTTTCAGGTTAATTTGAGTTTTCAGGTGAACTCAACCCATATATCATCCAATTTAATTTAAACAAATTATATATTTGGTCATTCAAGTTTAACTAATACATTTTTGGTTTGAAATAAAATTTTGATACATTTTTAATAAAAGACTTTGTTTAAAATAAAAAAAAATAAAAATTTTCAAGCTGACCTAGCAGCTTGACCCCAGCCAAGGGCTCTGCCCCTTGAACCCTGCCAGGGGCTGCCGCCCCTTAGACCTCGCTTCTCTTACGGGTGTTACCCCTTTGGTTCCCTCGTTAGTCCTGATGATATTATAGCAAGCATGCACTTTTGCTTGAACTTCATACGTAATATTAAATTACACTAAAATATCCAACACTATATTTGAATTGTAATCATGCATAGTGATTCCCCAAATTTTAAATACACTGGCTTCGTATGATCTAACATGATTTACTATGCCATAATATTCACAATGGGTTGTGATACATCATGATGGGTCATTGTAAGTCTTCACTCTCTATAAGGAGTTCCGATGTGTCGTACACGCCCATATTTAACCATAAACGCTATGCTTGATTAATGGAGGTTGTAATGGTTCACAAGTTAATGTCACGCCAAATATAGTCTTATTTATGTATAAGTTTGACTATAGTAATCGTGTTTCAATTTGATTCACCGATAATGGCTTTTAATTAACCAATAGAGATTTTGGTATGCCAATTTTAACTCTGATAGACCAAAACTGACTTTGTATGGCCCAAAGTAACTTTTTGAACCATTGTTCACAAAGTCTAACTCTTGTTTAACCAATATTGACTTAATTTGCTTGACTACTAATCATGGCGATTGCCCAAAGTTGTAATACATTGACTTTGTACGACTCAACATGTTTTACTACGCCGTAATTCTCATATTGGGCCGTGATACATCATGATAGGTCATTGTAAGTCTTCAATGTCTATAATGAGGTCTAATGTGTCGTACACACCCGTATTACCATACTATATTTTACTAATGGAGGTTGTAATGGCTCACAAGTTAAATTTATGTATAAGTTTGATTGTAGTAATCATGTTTCCTTTTGATTCACCAAATAATGGTTTATGATTGACCAATAGACTTTAGTATGTCAATTTCGACTTTGATAGACCAAAAGTGACTTTGTATGGACCAAAATGACTTTCTGGAGCATTGTTGACAAAGTTTATCTCCCGTTTAACCGATATTTACTTTGTTTGACTAAGATAGGTGGCAATCAGTCATAAAAATTTATAGACGTATTAGGTCTTAGGAATGATCATAGCTTTAAATGAGATATTGCATTTCTTCTTTGATTATCCTAAGATATAATGTTTTAGATTTAATAAAGTATATATATATAGGGTTAGGTTCAAATGAGAACTTTTTGTTTTGAGAACTTTTGAGAACTAAATCTCAACCATAAATTTCAAGGGGGATCACTATAATTCATGGGAGGGGGGATACATGTAAATAAACTTGTGGCTCAAATTAATACTTTTTAGTTCTCAAACCCAATTGGTTCTCAAATGATCATCTCCCTATATATATATATATATATATATATATAGGGTTAGGTTCAAATGAGAACTTTTTTTTTAGAACTTTTGAGAACTATTCGAAGCCACTAATTTTTAGGGGGGAAGCATTCAAATTCATGGGGGGGGGGGGGGGGGATTTCCTTATATATAACTTGTGGCTCAGAATGGTTCTCAAAAGTTCTCAAACCCAATTGGTTCTCAAATGATCCTCTCCCTATATATATATATGTATATAAAATCAGCCATGAATGACAAAGTATGGCTTTGATTCACTTATGACATTGTTTTTCCCTAATTGACTTCCTTTGACCAAGTTTGACTCTTGTTAAACTAGTATTGAATTTGGTTAACCAAGTTATATTGTAATAAGTTATATTGGCTCAAACATATCTTAACGAGCTATGTTGTTTTCTATTAAAAGTCATTGTAACTCTTAATAGGACACAATTAGCTCTATAAGGCCATATAACGTTCCAGTGTGCTATATGTGATAAACTATGTACGTGATTGACTAACAGTTACTCTGTTTTACCAAGATCAACTTTCATCAACCAATATTTACTCAATTTGCTATGTCATTATTTATATTGTTTTTAATATCTACTTTTAAACTTATTACTAAATTTATTTAATTAATTTTTAGATATTAATTTACAAAGGATTTTGCTACATACTGCATTAAATTATTTTAAATATTTATTTACTAAATTTGCTTAAATTTTTCTATGGATTTGTTAGAGAAAATTAGAAACCAATCAACTTTTAGTTTTACTCTAGATTATGTATGAATTTTAATTAAATGGTTTTTTATCATTCTTATTCTCAGTTTTACTAAATTATTTATAGTTTTTTTTAAATACTCTTTCCTGGTTCTATGATAATTTTATTTTCAAAAAAATAGTACCTATTTTTTCAATTTTGCTTGGGATTTGCTATGGCTTTAGCTTAGGAGCTAATGTCAACGAAATTGTAGCTAAATATGTATATAGCTAATCCGTAGCTAGTCTTATGACAAACTTGCTACGCATTTTGCTACGGATTTCATTAAATTATTTTAACATATATATTTTCTCGATTTGCTACGAAGGTTTTTGAATTAAATTTTAAATATTTATTTTTCCTGATTTGCTACGGATTTTTACTACGGATTTTTTAGAATTAAGTTCCAAAATCTATCTTCTCAATTTTGCTACGGAATTTGCTATGAAGATTGCTACGATATTCATTAGCGACGGAATGTCCGTAGCTAAACCGAAGCAAAATATGACCGTAGCTAATCTATAGCTAATCTATACGGAGTTCGCTATGAAGTTTGCTACGATTTCTGTTTGCTACAGAATATCCGTAGCTAAACCGAAGCAAAATATGACCGTAGCTAATCTATAGCTAATATGTAGTAAAATTGCAACGGATTTTTTCCATAGCAAAAATCCGTAGCTAATACCTGTTTGTGTAGTAGTGATATCTTCGAATCTTCATCAAGATCTTCAAGTATTCATAAGGTAATTCCGGGCTTAAAGTTATCCCAGCAGTATAATCGATTTAGGTGATTGTACCTTGGGAAACAAAACGATTTCTTTAGTAGACCCGGAATTTGTTTTAAGGGATCCGGGTCTTGACCCGAAGCCTTCGCCAAAATTATTCTTGTTTCTTTATTTTGTCATAAATCTTTTAAATCCTAAATTATTTTACTTGGTTATTCATCTTGAAATGTTCTCAAACCTTTGTTCTAAATAACTATTTTCATAATCTCACATGTTTTTTAACATTAAAATTTGTTTTGTCACCTTATGACCAATTCTTCTTCCACTTCATTGTCTTGTAATTCATTTAACTACCCGCGCGTTGCGGCGGGTAGTTTGTTTTTAAAAATGTAACATAGACTTTACATATTGATGCTTGAAAATAATAAAAACACCAAAAACAACTCATTTCTTAATTCATATCAAATACAAATGAATATAGCAGAGAAACTTCATATGAAATAAATATGACCATTTAAAGTTCTTGAAATCAAAAATCAAAAGCAAATGCAAGGAAATGACATAGAGGCTCAGATACATGAAATCAATGTGGTTGAGGGTGACTCTATGGCTGCAAATCTTTATTGCCTAGCCAAAAGAGTCTTCCAAACTCAACATTCACCGTTCAAAATCATAGAACTGTCAATTTTTTTAATAAATCATCATCGCCTCTTATTGTTCATGGTTTGAACAGTTAATTTTCAAGAAGTAACCAAATAATGAGAGATTCATAGGCCTCCACAGCTCCGTGGTCATATTGCCGAAGGATCGTTTTTTCCGGCGGCCAGAACCTCCGGCAACATAAACCCACCAAAAACAATAATCGATAAAATCAGTGAAAAGCTCATATCAAGCCTACGGCAGCGCTAACGCCATCGTTTTTCCGGCGGCCAGAACCTCCGACAACATAAACCCAAAAATCAGTGGAAAGCCAGATCTAGCCTACGTCGGCGCTAACGCCACGCCGTGGCCAGAAAATGTGATGTGTTATCATCACCTTCAAGGCTCAAATCAGTAAAAAGCTTAGATCTAGCCTACGGCGGCGCTAACGCCACGGTGTAGCCAGAAAATCACAGGATATGTTATCATCGCCTTCAAGGCTCAAATCAGTGAAAAGCTCAGATCTAGCCTACGGCGGCGCTAACGGCATGCCGTAGCCAGAAAATCACAGCCAAACGGCGCATGAATCCGAAAGTTCTGCAGCCATGCGAACAGAATCACAGCGAAACTAACGAAATCACTGTAAATGAAGAGGATCCGCCCTCTCCAAACCGTCACAAACAACCGGAGCTCCGATTGAGTCGCGAATACGACCACCGCAAATCGGTAAAAACCGACGGCGAAGAAAAAGAAACGACGGTGAGGGAGAGAGATAAAGTGATAAGAGAGAGAAATTAAGAGAGAGAGATTGAGAAAGTGAGATGAGACTTTCTCTCTCTCTTTACAGATATATGAAAGCATCCAAGAGGAACAAAAATGACGTTGCTTTTTCTAATTGGTTATAAACCATGTACAGTCTTATGAGAGGCCACCGACATTTCAAATTGTTAATATATATAAATTCTTGTAATTTCATTTCAAGTGTATTAGTAATTTATTTCCTTTGTAATCGTACTATAATTTCTTTCTTTATTTCTATGTATTGTATTTCTTTTCTTGTATATTCTAGGTTAGATAGAAAATTTATTTTCTTGTATTGTAATAAGATTAGATTAATTCGGTAAATTTATTTTCTTGTATTGTAATAGGATTAGATTAATTCGGTTTTGTAATCATACCCAAATAAAATATTTTATTTTAAAATTACGAACATTTTTCCTACAAATACAATATAATTGTTATGGAAGACAGGAATGACGTTATTATTTGAACTTGCCGTCCAAAATCCCGTTTTGACTTGTTTGTATGTCGGAAAAACCAAACGCATGTGATTCCATTGCCGCCACCGTCCACTGCCATGCTATTGAAAAAGAGCGTGTTGTATAAATCGTAAATTATATATATTTTTTAAAAATAATTTGGTTAATATAAATACTTTTAATCCATGTCAAATAAATCCTGTAATACGTTACGTTGTGCGGTTGTGGGATTCCTCGCATTCTCTTAAGCTATGTGTAGTCATAACTCCCCACCCATGAGGGTTATGCGACACGTGAAATCCAACTCATCTAAAGGGGTTATAGTAAAATTGGTGTAGTGGTAGGGAGGTTATGTTTGATGGTGTCATTATATTAAAAAAAGAAAAAGAAACCAACCAATCATTGGGGCCCCAAAAAACCTGGACCAATAGAGGATATGGGGGAGGGCGTTATCTCCATAACGCCAAAGGGTGAGAATGCTAACATAACGCCTAGGCGTAATGGTGGAGGGGGGTTATAGGGGCGCCATGTTGTGTTTTTTAGGGGGATGGCGCCCCACTACGGATAGCTTTATCACATTTTCTATGATTTAGATGAAAATTATTACGTTTCTAATTTTTTTTTCATTTTTTTAAATTCCCCATATCTTATTCCATATGTGTTCATCTTTCAAATAAGAGTTAATTACGGATTGCGTCCCTGTGGTTTGCAAACCTTTTTGAATTGACTCCAAAGGTTTAAAAAATTTCAAATAGAAGTGTGAGGTTTGTATTTCTTTGCTATTTGAGTCCCTAGCCTAACGGAGTTAAATTTTTTTGTTAACTCAAAGGGTATTATAGTAATTTTACACATCAGGGACATGTTATGTAAATTAATAAGGTTATAAAAATACATGGGATGTTTTTATAACTTATAAATATTAAAGGACTATTTCTGTAATTACCATTATAAATACATAAAAAATCTTGACCTGGGTTCACCACCACCAAACCACATCCTCCGTCGAAATTCACCGGACTTCCCCATCGTTCTTCGACTCCGACGGCGAGCTCCAAATCCTAAAAAATCAATCATATTCGTCGTCCCCAGCGCCTTCACTCCAACCTGCTCCCAAAACACCTCCCCGAATTCGTCGAAAATCCGCCGAGCTCAGCTCTAAAGGCGTGAACCGATCTAAATGGCGATTTCACCAAGGCGATTGGTTGTGAGTGATAATCCGGTGGGATTAGGGGTGTGGTCGAGAAAGTACATGATGCTTTTAGAAGATTGGGGGTGTACTTTCTCGACCTCACCCCCAATCCCACCGGATTATCACTCACATCCAACTCACAACCAATCGCCTTGGTGAAATCGCCATTTAGATCTGTTCACGCCTTTAGATCTGAGCTCGGCAGACTTCTCGACGAATTCGGGGAGGTGTTTTTGGGAGCAGGTTGGAGTGAAGGCGTTGGGGACGGCGAATAGGATTGATTTTTAGGATTTGGAGCTCGCCGTCGGAGTCGAAAGACGATGGGGAAGTCCGGTGAATTTCGACGGAGGATGTGGTTTGGTGGTGGTGAACCCAGGTCAAGATTTTTTATATATTTATAATGGTAATTACAGAAATAGTCCTTTAATATTTATAAGTTATAAAAACACCCCATGTATTTTTATAACCTTATTAATTTACATAACATGTCTCTGATGTGTAAAATTACTATAATACCCTTTGAGTTAACATAAATTTGTAACTCCGTTAGGCCCAGGGACTCAAATAGCAAAGAAATACAAACCTCACACTTCTATTTGAAAACTTTTAAACCTTTGGACTCAATTCAAAAAGGTTTACAAACCACAGAGACGCATTCCGTAATTAACTCTTCAAATAAATACTCTACAAACAATCACTTATAAAAATTAGAAGGTATAATAAATAAAGGATAACAATTTGGGGAATGAGTTCAATTTTTCTCACAAGAGGTATGGGATGCGGCAAAGAGGAACCTGCTAAGGTTTCTATTTGCATTTACATTCCTATAATTTAAGAAATATGAGTAAGTTTGTCTACTTTAACCAATAATCTCAAACTCAATTGGCTAAGGTGAGGTACCCAAAGATATTAAAAAGTGGAATGTCTTGGGTTTAAGTCTCACCTGTGACAAAAAATAAATGGGTGTCTAGGTTGAGCAATGGGGTTTTCTCACCTATAGTGAGTTTCCTTCAGACGGAGAATGTAGATGATCAGGTGGGTGAGTAATACCCCCGTGAGTGATCCAAATTTGTCATTAAAAAAAAGTTTGTCTACTTTTACTTTAACATTAGGTTCTTCATTCCCATGCTCCAAATTATGAGGAAAATTAAACACATCCCCCATATTTGTTTTTCACTATTCATCATACTTCATATTTTTATGAATGGTTGTGTGTATAAAAGAAATGAAAGGTAATAAAAAAGAATAACAAATTATTATTTATTTGAAATATAAATAGATGTGGGGAATAAGATGTGGAAGTTTTAGAAAATAGAGATTTGATTTAGCAAATTGATGACTTTTACTTAAATTTTAGAGATGGAAATGACAAACATGCTCTGAATACTATATTAGAAAGAGAAGTAGATCAAATTAATTATTTTTGTTAAATTATGGAGATGATGATACAAATGGAAATATGCCTCATCTTTTAATTTTAAAGAAAATCTTTAAAACTCACCTCATCTAATTCTCCATCCTTCATCCCTATAATTTGATGTAAAGTAAAGTGGTTTTGATATTTGATAATTACTAAGTTCATAGATTTATTATTTTATATTTGTTATAGGTGGATTTAAATTATAAAAAGTTTATAGAATAATTCAAAATGAAATAAAAATTTATTGTTTTATTTACATGAATTCTTATAAATTTATATTTGTTATATAGAGAATGAGATGTAGATGATTTTTAAAGATGAGGGTGAATTTAGAAAATATTTTTTAGTTAAATTATAAAAATAAGGATAAAGAATATACTGCATGTTCTGATAAAAGAAAAATATATGGTTACGTTTTCTAGATATCTTCATGTGATTATTAAGAACCGTTGGCTCATAATCTTTTTATTGAAAAAAGAGATTTTTGTTTTTATCAACAAGATTTTACGGTGTGCGCATTATGCCTATTTTATATACTCTGTAATATTTCATTACATTTGTTTAATCATCAAAAGGAGTACGCGGTTTGAAACTCAAACTAAGATAAAACTTTAGAGACATGATCTAGAAATAATTAAAAAAAATTATAAATAAATTATTTACAATTAAAATAAGGATTTAAAATAAATAAATTAGAAAAAACCATGACCTGTCACATGCAATGTCACAATTGACTTAGCTTTAGGCTTTGGGATATCATAGATTCCTTTTTGTGCAGATCTAAGATTTTGGAGTATCTTTGTAAATTCAAAGAGTTTTTATTTTGTTGCTAACGTTTAGTTTTTCTTTTGAAATAATAATTTTCATAATAAATAGATCACTATAGAGGCACACCTTTGTTCAATCTTCATATAATATCTGAAATTAACAATTAACAATTTCTTTTAAAATAACAACTATGTAATAAACTACTTAAATGTTACGTGATTTAGTATATTATTCAACTGGACCCTCAACGTACCTAAGAATTATACTAATTAGCAAATCTATCATAAGAGTAAACACTATCACAAGAGTTATGATTCATTTAATTAGTTTTACTTTGTAATTATCGATCATTGTTATACTCTTATCATTTTATGTGTTTATATTATTTTATATTTCATGATTAAACTACACTTTCACTAACTACATTTTTCACCCAAGGCCGGCCCATCTATATTACAAATAGAGAAGGGAACTAGGGCCAGCCCCTTTTAATTAGTAGTTGGCCCAACAAAAGTGATCGTAAAATGGTGATGATGTCAACCGGTTAGAAAGCAATGAACCTAACAGACTCATGCTATGTTTATTGATTATAGTTACTATCATATAAATATAAATGGACTTCAATCCGCTAAAAAACACATTTTGCTTAAAAGGAATAGAAAGTGATCTAATCCATATTAATTTTGTAAATAGATGGTTGAGATTAAAGTACAATAAAATAGGAGGAAATTAAGAGGTGAAAGTTTATTTGTGGTATAACATCTTTTGTTGGCTTTTCAAAAGTCTCCTACTTTTTTAAATGTTCATAACTTTTTCATACGACTGTATTTTTTTAAATTAAACCATAAAATCGGGCATTTTTTATCTTTAATTTGCGTATAGTATTGATATATAAAAAAACTAAAATATTTTTTTCTTTTAAAAAGTGTGTTGTTTTGTAGTTATATGCCGTTTATTAATTATATGTACTGTATTACGTTAAAATAATATGATTTGTACTGTTTTGCATTATATGTTTTTTTGTGTGTTAAAACAACTATTTCTATTTTGTTTTGTATTAAAACAACACATTTTGTGTTTTTTAAAGTAAAATAACACAAAATATTGTGTTGGTTTGCATTAAATATGTACTAATTTTATAATATATCAAAATTGTCATATCAGTCCCTTAATTAATTTTCTTGTCACTTTCGTGTTCAACTTTGCTAAATTTTATCATTTTCGTCTTTAAACCTAACAATGTTATTATTTTCTATTAAATAAGTCTTATGTACCCTGCA
Organism: Deinandra increscens subsp. villosa; assembly: GCA_039602395.1. Taxonomy (NCBI): domain Eukaryota; kingdom Viridiplantae; phylum Streptophyta; class Magnoliopsida; order Asterales; family Asteraceae; genus Deinandra; species Deinandra increscens. The sequence goes on from JBCNJP010000027.1 coordinate 18,151,340, forward strand.
CATGAGGCTAGTTTTGTCCATTTACCTTTCTATGCATTATTAAGTGTTTTTTTTTCATCCATGGTTTTATATCAAATTTGACATATCAATCCGAAAATTAATTTTCTTGTCATTTTCGTCCTCCACCCCTTATCTTTCACCTCCATCGTCGTCGAAAAGAGAAAACTGGATAGGTGATGGTGGTGTAAGTGAGTGTATATATACATATATTAAGATTAAAATCTCATATATTTATAATAACATGAATGAATGAAAAAAAACTAATCTCGTTAAGTTTCAGGATGAAAATGAATTTTTTTAGCAATCTTAGAAATGAATACGGAAAAAAAAAATTAGGGACTAATATAAGAAATATGGTATAAAACCAAGGACAAAAAAAAAACACTTAATAATGATTTGAAAAGAGAATGAACAAAACTACCCTCACATACACATCACCTCAGGTTCATTTAGTAGAAATTACTAACGTCGTTAGGGTAGAGAACGAAAAGTATAAAATTAAGTAAAGACAGGGACAAATGATAAAAATTTAATTTAGACACTAATATGACAATTTTGATATAAAACCAAAATGGCACTAAACTTTAATTCTTATTAATAAACATGTTTATAACTTCCCATGCCTATAGATCGACCTAAAAATGAAACAGTATCTAGTGATAACAATAAATCATTTTTAGAAACACTATCTAGTGCCTTTACAACAAATATTGCATTACATTAGGCTAGTGAGTGTCTTTTTACAAGGACAGTGTGGACTCGATTATACGAAGGTTGTTAGAAGTAGAACTGTGCCCCATGCACGTACAATATTATACTTTTACTAATATCAATACAATATTATTATCAATAAAAAATAGCTTTTAAATATAATTTGCGTCGCTCTATATCGAATAAATTTGTTTGTTTTCAGAAAATAAATAAAAAATAGAGTACAAGAGCCAAGGTTACAAACATCTTCCTTGGTGGCCCCAAAATTTGGTGAGCATTTTGACGATGTTACCACTTTTTTCCTAAGGTGGCCCCCACTGTATGAGAAGCCCGTGAGCGAATATATTATCACATTCACCTACTTGACATATATTTATCTTTTATGTTAGAGAATAATCCAAACATAGAAAACACACGTTTTAAATATCAGTGAGCCCCTCTGCTCTTAATCATATCCGAAATAGGGATGCTGTTTTTACCCGAAACATGATTATTATCAAATCTTACTCGAACCCGATTTATACAAACAAGTTGGTAATAGGCTTTACGTATGTTAAGGGTATTTCGGGTCAGCCTGAAAAACCGACCATCTTTATGTGAATTGAATTGTGATTTACAAAATCCGATCGGGTCAGAAACACGAGAAATCGGTGATGTAATTTGGGTTCTCTTAACAAATGTGTTTAGTCAAAAGACAGACATTTGGAACAGGATTGAATGTTTGGAACAAATGGACGTACAATATTGCTTCTTTTGGGCATTTTATCAAAAACCAACCATGTCTAGCTCATCTTGTATTTAACCTGAAACCGAAATAACCCACTTCACATTAAAACCAGCTTATGACTTGATTCCAAAAGATAAAAACCCAAAACCCAAAGATAAAACCGAATCAAACGCCCGTAATTCGAAAATAAGAAACCATTTAACTAGAACATTTAAATTAAATCAACGTACATTAACTAAAAACTAAGTTATCTTACATCAACAAAATATCCAACATGAAGCTCATGTTTTTTTTTTCCACCATCTTTTTACTTTTTTACACAAACAACCTACTAGTGTCACAAACAACCTACTAGTGACGGTGGTGCTCGCACTCGGCCGGCACCGACGGGAACCTCGCGGTATCACTACAGTAATCATAAATCATATGGTTCGCCCGCACCCATATCAACTGATGGCTCTGATGCACATTTAACTCCGACATCACCGGTTCATCCCACCAACCACCGCTACTCGCACATCGTTTCGCATTATCCGAATCCGCCGTTGTCACCGGACACTCACACCCGTCGATTTCAAACCCTCGGTACGACGCCACAAACGGGGCGTGGGTCCAATCGGTCTTGACCCGACCCCCTTGCGTGGCCCAGTCGTCAGCGTTCCATATCGAACTGTACACACCCATGGCTTGGTCTTTAGGGAATGGGATTCCTTTGTGTTCCAAATTAGTGTGCACCCTAATTGGCGTCTCATCCACCATAAACCTGTAATTTCAAAATTTCCATAAACATAAATATCACATTTTAATTTTAAAAAAACTCATGCATATAATTTCAATTGTACTACGTGCATAAAAACTTGTACGAATAAAAAGTAATAAGATGCATTGATGCCTACAGTATGATAATAAATAAGGTATTTACTTTGCCTGCTTTCCAATCAGACCCATCATTTCACATTTAAAAAAGACAATGAAACGAGTGATTTGAAACGTACAAGCAAGTGAAGCGGAACATTGCTTCAACGAGTTGTACAAATAGTTTGTGTGTGGGTTTTAATTTGGAGAAAAAACTTACACAACTTGACGCTGGTTCCAGAGAATGGAGTAAGTATGGAAGTCTTTCGTGGGGTCAAACCAGAGGTTCAACCGTTGCTCCCTGTTTCCGACGCCGTTGACGTAGACATTCGTCTGGACGAGGTAAGGTTCTCCGGTGGTGTTTCCGAGGAACTCGAAATCAAACTCGTGGTGTTTCGCACCCTCCGATGACATCTAATCAGATCATTAACCATATAAAGTTAGAATCGAAATGACGAAATATCAAATCAGAAAATGAAGAAACAGAGCATAAATTGAACATTTTAAATTTTAAACTCATCGTCGGTAACTTACGTAGAATGCAGTTACGGTTCCGGCGGAATCACCTCCGACGAGCTTAATCTGGACGTTAACTTTTCCAAACATGTACTTCGATTTTGACGAAAATCCAGCTCCTGAGAGTCAAAAACTCATAAATTACGCATTGGTTCAAATAGAATATGTTAAAGTTAATGAATTTCGGATAGAAAAACGATGTATAAAATATAAATTACCAGAGAAGTTATCAAGCTTCATATTGACTGCATCACCATCAAACGAGAAGTGATCAGCGGCCCAGTAAGGCTGAAACAGATCATCAAATGCAGCAGTTGCATTCACAGAGAAGAAGAAAAGTGGAAGAAAAAACAATCTAACAATCATGAGAGACGAAGAAGAAGAAGAAGAAGAGGCCATGATTGTATAACAGAAAGAAGGTGAGATATTTGTTGAGGGAGGAATGGAATAGGAGTGTGGGGGTGGTTTTATAGCAGCATGGAGTATGCGTGAGGGTGTCCACGTCAGAGACACGGGGGATGGATGAGGAACACGTAGGACAAGTGGGGTCCACGATGGTAAAAAATTGAAATAAAAAACTAGCCGTTTTAGCTGGCTGTGGATGGGTGTTTTGAGTGCGGTAGGAAAAGTCGCTGTCGGAAAAGATGAGTGCAAATATAATCGAATGAGAGGGGGACAGCTGTCTGGATACAGCTGGCGGAGGTACTGTCTAGCTGTCATTTATGTAGTGGTTAAAAAGGACAGCCTTCTTTTAACATTCACCACTCCCTTTATTATTGGTACTTGTTTCCACGCGCTGGTTGTGCATACTGCATAGTTATATTATATTTGGAGAAAAATATTAATTTTTCTTCACATATACAACAAATTCATCTGTTTTTTAACCCACTCCATCTTATTTTATCGACATCTTACTTTATCGACATATCAACCAATAATATAACATTATAACCCATTTCACCAATAATATAACTGTAATAAAATTTACAATTATTTTACACTATTTGAACCCATTTTAACTCTACGAATTTTAAATTAAAAACATAAAATATCAAAAATAATTTCATTAATTAAAATAAAAATAAAGTGAATTAAAAACAATTTTATTTTATAAAAAACAATATAAAATTATTACTACTCGTCGTCATTTGAATACAGAATGTTCAACTTCGGTACAATTGTGATGTGTTTCACAAGATCGTATAGAAGTCTAAAATAAGTATCATGATCTCGCTACGCCAAAAGGACATTATCGTCAATGTCTTGATTGATCGGAGGATCCGTCATCCACTCTGATACTATTGTTGTCTCCAATTCCCCTCATGTTTCAGAAGCGTGTTGTGCAATGAGATAAATGTTTGAGTCACTATCTTCTGATGTTCCATCGTAGTGGCAAGTTGATTAAATATACCTCATTTGGACATTATAACAGCAAACACATGCTCAATGTATTTTCTTGCCCTCACTTGCACTTTCTTAAACTTGTTTTCCTTCTCTTCAATTGGAAAAATACATGACTTCACATAAACATACCAGCCTAAGTAGTCATGTTCCTACACTCTCTCATTGTTCCGTTAATATGAAATGTACACCTTGGGGGTCGTTCTATACTTCTATGTATATCATCTTTAAATAAAGAAGCTTGATCGAGGACATTTATATCATCCATCGACCTAACAATCTCAAAGTGCGCATGCCAAAACCATAAATCATTTGACGTCACCGTTTCTAGCAGACCATTGGGTAACCGTGATCACCTCTCATATACCGGCCTCTTGATCTCATTGGATACATTCTCCAAACCCAATGTATACACTCGAGAATATGGAGCATCCGCAGAAGGACGTGTTTTCTTCATGAAAGTTTTATAAAAGATTGATGTTGGTGGTAGTCGGTACACGTAAAAAGTTGTACAAAGGATTGATGTTGGTGATAGTCGGTACACGTAAATACTCTTAACCATATGAACAAATAAGCGCATTGCAAAAATATTCTATGCATTCACGTGAGGTTCTACCAAACACATCTAAATGTTCATCATATTCGGCAGGAGTATTACCGGTTACGAGTTGGCAAAACACCAAGGTGCAGTCATCTAATGGTGTGAAACTCTTATTAAGCATCCTTTCGTAACCTACATAAAACAGTTTGAAATTTCCTTTCGTGTCCTCAGCAGTTTTTAAATATAAAACCTTCTATAAAAGAAAACCGTCTTTAAACGTTGCAACATTGTATATCGAGTTTTGCATAGAGTAGTCATTCAATAGAACTTGTCCGGCCACGATAACGAACCATGAAGTTTCATTCTGGATTACGTCGTGTCTTCGGTTGCTACACAAACCACTTCACAAGAAATTCAAAACTGCTAGGACCGGACGAGTAGAAACTGGATGAAGATGGTGGAAAGTGGTACAAGAATTCATCGTGGTTGACGTATACAAATTTGAAGAATGTTAAAGAGTGAGTACAGATTGAGATAAAAAAAATTGTAAGAATTAAATAAGAATATATAGTTTCAAAATAATTTAAACAAATTAAAAATAAACAACAATTATTTTTATGGACCATTGAACGATCACAATCCACCCAATCTTGCGTGGGTTAACGAATCCCTCAATCCAATCCATTTCAAACCCATCGCACTTATGATGGTTCCCCGTACGAGATTATCTTGAACCCGTACTATCTCGTTAGTGTCCCATCCACCCTATACTTGTGGTGAAATATAAATTTTCTTGGTGTTAAACAAATAGTGTAAAATATTGTTTTAGTCTCTGAGTTTTAATTAAAAGCTAGTGTTTGTTCGACCACACGTTACGACATGAATACTCTACTATAATACATAAAAGTGTTAAACAAATAAAAACTCAATACTGTCTAGCTATCACTTTGTAGCCGCCAAAAAGCCACCACAACCTCAACCCACTCTATGCTCGCTTTACTCATTCAACCTCACATCTACATCGTTCTCAAATTGCAAACCTTGAACCGCAAGCTCCCTCGTCGCTTCGCAACCCCCCACCCATGACACCCAATTGCTTCAATTAAGCGTTCTTTTTTAATCTTCGCCAGCCTCAACCACAAGAGATTTTACCAAATTTGACCTAAAATGAAAGGATCTTAGAAACCTTGATTTTACCAATTTCGGTTTCGCATGTTCAGTTTAGTGTATTCAATTTAAAACCTAGATTTTGACTAATGATATCTTGGTGTTATATAACGGTTTGTCTTTTATAAGGTTATCTGTAGTATGCGTTATGCCCACCGAAATTGCTAATATAACGCCCCTATAACCCCCCCCCCCCTCCCAACCCCTAAGGTGCCATGTTAGATAAATTCATCACCGGCGTTAACCACATAGCGTTCCCCCCTTCCTTGTTGTTTGGTTGTTTTTTTAATTGGAGAGATTTATTAAGTGAATTTTTAAAATAATAATTGGGTAATAATTAGAGAGGGGTTATCGGTTATGGTAGGTTATGACTATACCACTTTGCTTATAATCCTTCTTTAATGAGGTGAATTTCACGTGACGCATAACCCTAAAGGGAGAGGGGTTATGATATAGTCTAAGTGGTGAGAATTAAATTAAATTGTTAAACAAAAACCGTAAATATATCTAAAATAATTATTTTTTCTATTTTTCTTACACTAAAGAAGTCTGGTTTTTGTAATTCAAATATTTTATACCCGTTACGAAGGAGTACCGGATAAGCTTGTAAGTAAAAAATAAAAAAGTGAAAAACTAGCAATTATTTGGAACGTCAGTGTGGGGCCGGGGCATTGAAATATCTTTGAAATTTGTCTTATGGATGACGCCAGATTGTCAGAACGCCAGCTGGGATGGTAGAGATTTCTACTCAACACTCTTCTCTTTTGTTTTTTTCATTATAAAACCCACTGTTTAGGGCATTGTTTAGGCATGGGGTATACTACATGTGGTGTGGTGTGGTGTGCTGGACACGTCAGCGCTGACTAGACCACATACATCTATAAAATACATAGTGGTATACTTCATGTGATGTGGTGTGGTGTGTTAGAGTATTTAAATATTTTTTTTCTTTCTTTTTGACTTCTTTTAAAAGAAAAAAGTTACAAATACTAGGGTAAAAAAACTAACTATTAAATTTCTCTTTTTCTCAAACTGGATTAATTCTCGATTTTCTTCACTAAGGTGTTCAAAAACATGTCAAAAAAATCAAATATCTTTTACGAGAATACAACGTGTTAAAAAACGCTCACGAAACAAAAAATATTAAAAAAAAAACTAGTCATTTTTCATTCAAACTTATACCGTTGTGTTCAGAAAATAAAAATAAAAAGGCCTTCAAATTTTATTTTTTTAAAAGGTTACCATTTAAAAGTTATTTGAGAAAAACCAGATTTTAGCTTAAATAAATATTCAAAATTTTATATATTAAAAAGGGATGATGTGTATTAATATCATTGGATGTTAGATTCTTGTTTACGGCCAATTTCCTGCGTCAAACTTTTGGCGCACTTCCTCCGCGCCCCCTTTTTCACACACATACGGTATGGTTATAGCGCCGTGAAAAATTGCCACATAGACCACGCACAACCTTTCACGGTGGTATACCTGATGCACTTATAGCCGTGAGGCACGAAACGTCTGACCGGTTTTTAAAAATTGTGTTGGTCAGGGATAAGTAAATACCCGATTACTTAAAATCCATTAAACACTGGATTATTTAAAAATGTTTGACGCCAACAAACTAGGATTTGTAGATGTATTGGTGATAATGAATGACTAGTTGACTAAGAGGTTAATAGTTTGATCTTTTAGTCGATAAGTTTTACCATCCAGGCTCCAGCAATTTACGAATGTGGATTTTTTTTTAAATTGGCTTGACTGATGGTCTGAGTTAACTACGCGGTTTGTGTTTGTAGCGTGTTGTGAGTAACATTGTTATGTCAGGTATTCACCCCCATATGGGGCGAACAAACGACTACATAGCTCAATGGTATTTGGAGAGACTTGAGACTTTAAGGTTTTAGATTGAAAACCGAGTGCTGGCAAGGAATATTTCCTGTGCTGGAGACAGAGGTTTTCCCGGAAATAACCATGTCTTCTCTCGAACTGGACATAAGTATATGAAGAAGCAATGTCGCTGAACCCAAACATGTCGTTCAAAAATATAGGTATTGGGAGGAATGTATACATCAAATATGGGGTGAGTTTTGTTTCTCTCAAATACATGAGGATGAGAAATGAGATGAAGTAATATTTTTTTTTTCTTTATAGTTTTCCTGAAATATTAACTCAATGAAATCAGATATACAAAAATTATCATATATTGGACACTAGTTTTTTATCCCTGTGTGTTACACGGATGACTTTTAAAAAAAAAACTATAAATACAATCATAATCTATGACAATTATGTATTTTTATATCTTTGGTAATTAAATAATTGGTTATTAAATAATTTAGAAGGCAATAAAAAAAGTTGGATATATATGTCCATAATTTTTTTTAATAGAAATACGAATCACTTGAATTTTAAAAAAAAACTATAAATACAATTATAATCTATAATAATTATGTATTTTTATATCTTTAGTAATTAAATAATTGGTTATTAAATAAATAAGACAATAAATAAAAAGCTGGATATATATATCCATAATTTTTTTAAACAGAAATATGAATCACTTCCATAATTTAAGAGTGTGAATATCTATTGACGGGAAAAATTGTTGAGGATGAATATGGTGGTGCCACATGACAAATTATGGTGCCAAAAACTTTTCTTTTATTATATATATATATACGAGTTGGTGACCCGCCCGCGCGTTGCGGCGGGAAACCGTATAAGTAAAAACACGTCCAAGATTATTGCAACAATCATCATGATGAATAATATTGTATTGTCGAGTAATAATTTAGAAAAATTATATATAAACATTAAGTAAATAACTATTTGTCCTACACTTTGGTGAACAATTTCTCTCATTAACAAATAACTGATTTACTTAAATCATAATTTTTTTTCACGGTAATACAATAACAGAAATACAAATAATTGATTTACTTAAATCACTTTTTAGAAATACACACGTCAAAAATAAAACGGTATTTGCAAGTGGTATGGGAAAAACAAATGCACCCAAGTTTGAAACCATAGACTTTAATCATCATATTTGGAATTCTCAGTTTGATAGTCTGCCCTGACAAAAAAGTGCAGGATTTTTATGCCTGAACATAGAATATCTTAACCCAAAGTTTAATAATGTTACCTACCTGAAACGGAAGTTTAAGGGTATGCCATCTGAACACAAAAAGTAAGAAACACATAAGAGGGTAACGAAGCATGGATTAAGCTTGAAACCTTCTTTGTGATTTGTAGCCTAACCTATGCCTGAAGATGCCTTAATAATATGAACCTGACATCAAAATTAGTTGCAACAAATTAAATTGCAGCATAGGCATGAATTATGTTCATAAACACGGGCATCAAGGTATTTCATAATTACCTTTAACAATTTCAAAGACATCTTTCAGGTTTGAAGTCCCTTCATTCTGTTTGAAGTTACTAACTCTCTCAACACCTATAATGATTTCAAAAACACCTCCAAGTCGAAAAGGAAAAGTAAGTATAAAACTATTTAATATCTCATATATCAATTTGACATTAGGCTAATTATTATCGTGATACCTGCAATGTTTTTACCTAGAACCATGGTATATACAAAAATACAACCAAGTCCGTTATATCCTGATAAAACCTTCCTGGTGAGCTGTATGATTCACATAAGCCTTACGCCTACAACCTGCATAAACAAAAAAAGTAAACTAACCAACAGAAAACTTTAGATAAATAAGAATAGCATCGAAGATACCTCTTTTGGGAAGCAAAGTGGATTTCTTAACTCGATAGTCTGCAAGTTCAGTTGGCATATCTAGAGCGCATGTAGTGCATCTCCTGAAACCATTGCAACCTACATAGGCGTAATACATTGTATTAGTAAAAATTGCAATTTCAACCTAGTTACTTATAAATTGGTCGACGTGGGTTTTGTTTTGTATTAAATGGATCAAATAAAAAATATTAGTGAGAATTGATTAAACTGTATGAAAGGCACCCCAATTCTATTCACAGTGCATAGAGCCTCCGAAAATATTTCATTGGATATTGTAAACAAAAGTAAAAACTGGAGAGCAAATAAAAGGACACAAACACCTTAAACATCTATAGCTTACTGGTCGACTAACCACGAAAATGCAACACCTAAATAGAAAGTGGTTTACCCTTACGCACCAGAAGTCCACAGTTTGCTGCAATCAACAAAACAATGAAATCTGATGAAAATGTAGACACTCAAATTAAAATTACTACAATGTTTCTACTTAACAAATCAACAATTGAATAATTAATTTCAAATGCATTCCTAAATTAAGGCAAGAGACCAATCAGAAGTCATAACAAACATGTGACAAAGAACATAAAAATCTATACACACCGAAATTATTATGAAAAACCACGGATGAGGCAAACAAAATCAGCGACTGAATTTCTGCAAAACCAAAGTGTATGAACTTAAAGTACATAACGAATAGTAAGAACTAACCTGCACAAAGAAGAAGCATTAGTCCTCTGAAATTCAAACAGAAAGTTTTGTATGAGAAGCAGTCAACATTTATTAAAAACATAAGATCTGAATCATGAAATATAGGTTTTGAAAATAAATCAGTACCAATCTATGAAAGTAAAATTCGATAATGGAGTTGTTTTGCCGCAGATTGAAATGCTATGGCTCTCGAGTGGCCATTTAACACTCATATCTTCCTTACCTATTTTGACTTTGGTGCGGTGATGGCAATACAACACAATCGGAATGCAACTGGAGTTGAAAGAAGTTTACCTGAGTACATCACCAAGCAGAGGGTGAAGACCATCGAAAACTACAATCAAGCGAAAGATTCAAAGATCTGAAAAGAGAGAAAACGTATAAAAGTTAAAACCCTAAACTCAGGTGAAAAACGACTTCAATTCTGAAAGAACCAAAACGACGGTCCTTGTCCATCGCCGTCACACCACCGTCGCCCAAGATTCTCGAAATTGGGCGGCGAGACCTCCTATGCCGCAACGACCATCGAACGATTGTAAAGAAGAATTAAATTAGAGAGATACAGGCGTATGAAATCAGAGAGAAGCGCCGATGGATTTTGCTTTCGCTGTTGTTTCTTGTACACGAAAAGGAGAGCAGGGGCAGAATGGTGAAGGAGGTATGGCTTCAACAACAGTGAAGAAACTGTAGGGTATGGGAAAGTAGGTGAAAAGAAGGGAAGACACGTACGGGAGCTGACGAAGGTACTTATCTTGGAAAATAAGCAAGTAATAGGAAATACGTGTGAAATTAAACCAAAAAAAATAAAAATAAAAGCTACGCCACGTGTTAAATTGTGGTTGGCCTATATCTTATGAATAGTAGATTTTGTGTCTTACCAACCATTTGCTTATTGTATAATATAATAATATAGATAGATATAGATAGATATAGATACGGCTCTCATCCTTAGAATGACTTTGACTTCATTTTAACCTTATGATAATTGTTTCCCAAATAGAAGAATCTCCACTAAGGTTGCAACCTAGTCAAGTAAACAATAAAACTCTCGGATTCCCTGGTTACCCAAGTATACATTTTTAAGAAGAATCAAAAGTCCTCTTTAAGTGTTATGAAAGATTAACTTCCCTTTACTGTAATCTTTTAATCCCCGATGATATCTTTAGTCTCTTAAGTTAACTGTCATTAGAATTTTCTTTTAAATCAATGTAAATTGACAATTATATCTCTACACTTTTATTTTAAAAAATAATAAAAAATCCCTCTAACACGACTCTGTTACCGTCGTCGCCACACCACCACCGACGACGCCATCACTGTCGCCTCTAATTTTTTTTTAATAAAATGATAGGGGTATAGTTGTCATTTTACTCTAACTTAACGTAAAAATCTAACCGCAGTTAGCATCAAGGACAATAAATGTTACAAAATATAAATCTTCGGACCATAGCCGTAATTTTTAAAACTAAAAAACGAATGTGAAATTTGAGCTAACCACATAAACGATTCACATAATTTACTCTAATACTAATTATGTGAAGACAAAATATTACACAAGAGTCAAAGTGGAGGTGGGTGGCGAGTAGATGTGGCATCCTTGATATCCTTGCATTTTCCTTTGATGATTTGGTCAATTGCTACTTGAGCATGGGGATTGATTTCAACAAAAAATGGTTGTTCATGGTATGATTCTTATGACCATTTGAATTTTGTGGAAGGCTAGGAATGCGGCGGTGTTCCAAGGTGTTTGCCCGTCTTTCCATAAGGTTGTTTGTGATATTGAGTTTTGGTGTAAAGTGTGGTTTAATAATAGATGTAGGAAAATGATAGATTGGTTCAATTGTTGTATGGTGTAATTGGGTTTGGTGGTTGTTTCCGGGCCTTGCCTTAGCTCCTTGCTAAGTCATGCGCTTCTATTTCTTTTTTTTTTAATAAAGTTGTCGTTCAAAAAAAAAAAAAAATTTAAATAATAGAAAATAAAAAGTGAGGTTGGTGAAGTATCAAGTGGAGGTGTGGACGAGCTCCCTCAAATCCTCCACCATATTTTGGTAACATATTCTTAAATCAAATGGCGACAAGGGGCTAATGCCTCCTTATTTCTTTACTTTTAGAGATGCTTGCGGCTTTTAAGGGGGATATAAACTAGAAATCCTACCTTTCTTTTATTAATTTATATTATATTATATTTATTTATTATTTATTATGCCTTAAAAGTTTTTTTTTTTAGAATATCCTATTTGAAAATTGTGGCAAAAATTTTCCTTTATAAATATATAATTTTATATAAATTTTCGAAATGTAAATGTTAAAACAAATCATGGTTTTTTTTAGTCCAAAGTTGCTTTTTATTGCATTAAATAGATTTGAAATGTGGGTGGGGTTGACTTCAATTGGCTGAGTTATTGGAGTTAAGGTGTTGTTTCCTTTAAGATCAAAAGTTCGAGTCACGTCAAAAACGAATTAGTGTAAAATTTAGGTGTTAAAAAAAAAGATTTGAAATGTGTTTAGGTTAGTTCAAAAAAAATTACGAATAATCAAACCAATACATAAACTATATAGAAATAAAAGTTAATATCAATAGGCTTTTAAAGACAAGATATTCATAAATGAGTCTCATGTTGTGTTGGAATATATGAATTAGTAACTTAGGCCGGGCGGAGTGGCACAATTTTTGCCGCCGGCTACTTCTTGGCTTCCAAGCAAAGGTGTCGCCACTCAAACGACTACAAGTAGCAGCTTTGGCTACGATGGTATGTGTGTGTGTTTGTGGGTCCTACCACTCATATCAAATTCTACCACTAAATTCTACAAATTTCTTTTAAAATTCTTTAAAAATTATACTTTGTTCTCTCTCCTACGTGACACTCTTCTATTAGTTATCACCAAAACTTTCAAAACTTTCTATTCTACCACTCCCCCTACTCTTATCTGCATGTAAAGGAAGGATGTGATTTCATATTTTTTAAGAGTCCTAACTCTATGGTCTATCTCATGCAGGTAATACGGCCACTATACCGGTGCTATAGCGGATAGCGAACCTATTGAAAAATAGCAGTCTCAAATAACGGTAAAAAACGTGGTTCCGCATATATGGGTTGTAGTGGCCACTACTTGACCGATACGGGTCTCATATAGCGGTGTTATACCTGTACTATCGAGGTTATGAAGGTTTAGGGATGCACAACTTCTTCCAACTTCCGACCAAAAACGACTGTACCCCAATCATATTTGATAATGGATGGCGATGGTCCAACTTCATCTTCACATTCATTTATAATAGCTTCTAAACCAACTAGGATCCAACTGCGCTTGAAGTTGTTTATAATTGCGTAACGAAATGTATATAGCAACAAAAACACTGACACAATTTACAAGAAAATATATGTATTATAATACAAGAGAAATAGTATATTTATGTACAAACTGACTTTTTTTACGGCGAATCTATCATATTCCTGTTCTCCTAAACTACTTTACAAACTAAATTGCCCCAAATACGTCATTGTCTCGGTTTAAACCCAGAAACTTCAACTAAGAAAACAAAGTCTCTACCAAGTGGTTAATCCCACATTAGCTATGTACAAACTGATTTGAATATCACGAAAATATGTATAGGTGTAGGCAGAGGGATCACTCTCTCCTCACCCGTGGTCTTAATAGATGGTGTGGCGTTCTTGCTTCCATTTCTCATACTCAAGCTCTATTGTCCCTTTATAAGTTATCTTCAGATTACGATGGTACTCTGTTTCAACTTACATTTTTAATGGCTAAAGTTGATTAAATGGCACATCCTCAATTAAGAAATACTCGTACATCAGACACACAATCATTATATTAATATGTTAAAGAGGAAACCCTAAAGTCTGAATAAAACTTATGACCTTAAAAGGAAAAAAATTGTAGCCCTTGTTATCATTGACATTTAAACCAAGAGCCTATTTCCTGCCTCAACTTACATGATATATAGAGCTAGGGAATGTGAGTTTGTTTGATACGTCTGTGCTAAAGCCGCTCCGGCTGAGCCCACTCCTCCTAAGATTTTTCGAATGGAATTGAGATTGGTGGAGTTAGATGGACGTGACGATCTGCAATAAATGTTTGTAGTTTGTACGTCCTAATAATGTCAATTCCCATCCCCACCTTGTCAAATCAATTCTCATCACTACGTGTAGCTAATTTAACCCTTCAAAGTATCTCATTCAACATATTACGTGTACGTTGTTTTATTTTTATTTCAATCAATAATTTGAAATTTTATATTGCTTTTCTTTAGAGTTCACATGTACCTACCTCCCACGTTCTAATACCACCCGTAACGTAAAGTTACGCACTTCTCGTATACAAGTAGAGGCGAAACTAGAATTTTTCAGAGCTAATATATTTTTTCTGACAAGAATTTGAGGGCAGCACCCCCGAGAGAGAGAGGTTCAAGAGGCGGCAACCCTTAGCCGAGTTCGAACTTAAGCCTAAATTCTAGACCTTATAATAATAACATTAGTACAAACTGTTAAATGAAAAACACATTAAAATTAATTTGGCCGAAAATTAACTAATAATTTTCTTCAAACTTGTTAGAATTTATAACTAGTTGTTATTAGCCGCGCGTTATGACAACGGTATCATAGGTTCTAAAAAATTAAATAACTAATTTCATCACGTCTTGATCTAAAACTAAATATATACCACAATGTATAAAGCCTATATTATAAACCAAAAGTTCTACAACCTTTAAGCCTAAATTCAAAGCCCTCTAATAATAACATTTGGTACAAAGTGTTTGTCACACCCCAACCGACGGCGGAATATGTCGGGGCGTAATGATTGTCCAGATGCACATGACAACTAAAATTAAGTTGTAATACTTAAACATGCCCTTTTTTTATTAATTAACTAAAGATAATGTACAATGAAGTAAACATAAAAGACATATTAACTGATTTAAAGTCTTTAATCTAGGTCCAGCAATCCTAGCGTGATCACAACATAGCTCAAGTATAAGTTCCTGCAACATGTATAAGATAAAGTGTCAACTACAAAAGTAGTTGGTGAGTAAACACATGTTTAAATAATATAAGTATAATATCAATAACAGCGATATATGTCTAATCAGATATTTTCATATGTATAGTCAAACAAGTAGTGAGTTAAAGCTAATGAATAAGCGCATCAAACCCTAGACAACTAGGCTTCCAATCACAAGGCGTTACACGCGAAGCATGCCAAGTGGGCTGTCAAACCAATAGATCTATTATTGTTACCCGGCTCGGTATGTTAATGAGTACGCATGCTAGATAAAGATAGTAACCGATGCTAGATCAAACCAATCACAATAATCCACACATATTTAACATACATAGAACGTATCAAATCATCATATAATCGCGTTTGTGTTTTGGATAAATGATTTGAAATAAGGATACATGTTACACCCCAAAAAGGTTAAAAGATAATGCAGGTATGATTTCTCACAAGTCGGATTATCATTCGAATGAATCACCATTAGTAATGATAATACGAATTGAATAGTCATAACCAACAATATTTAAAGAGGGGGTTTTGTGAATTACTCACTACTCAAATTATCATTTGAAGGAATCACCCTTCTAATGATAACAAGAGTTGATATCGCATCACATCCCATAATATTAAAAGAGGGGGGATTTAGTGGTTACTCACCTGATAGGTAGATCGGAAACGAGAGATAGAACCAATCGCGAGAGATAACAATCCGGAGATTATCCTAATGGAACGAACATGCTAAATGAACATAGGGAATGATAATGATTATAGTTCTAAGGACACGAGGAACTTAAGGAGTGTTTAGGTCTTATTTGATAAAAGACCATTTTGCCCTTCATTAGGAAATTAGGGTTTTGGGTAATTTATCTAATAATTAATTCATTTATCAATTTTGAACTCATATACACTTATTATATATATAAATATGTTCTAAGACCAAAATTCAAGTTTCAATACCTTCCGGTTTGTTTAATATTAAATAATCATATTCAAAACCCTAATTTTGAAATAATTATCAAATAAATAGCAAAATAATTTATAAAATCAAATAAACTTAGGGCTTTTACTTAAAATATTATTTTATAATACATTTTAAGAGATTTGCCCTAAAATTAACTTGTTTGCTTTATTTTGACAAAATAACGTCGAGGAAACCCTAATTTCATTGTATTTATTAAATAAATATCAAAACAATTTATAAAATTGTAAAAACTTAGGGTTTTATTCATTATGATATATTATAATATTTCTTAAAATAATAAACCCTAATTCAAAACCGTTTATTCAATTTGGGCAGAACAACGACCCGAAAACCCTAATTTTGACCCATTTTTTATATAAAATACCAAACATTTAGATATCATGAAATTGACTTAGGGGTTCTTTAATATATGTTATAACATCATATCCTTCAAAAATTCAGACCCTAACTCTTTCCCGATTACCCAGAATTGAATAAACATATTAAGAACCCTAATTTTAAGCATAGATCTAGAACTCGATTATAACAATAAGATTAACAGAAATTGATAGAGGGCTTTTGTAGAGCATACCTAATAACGTGTAACTGCAGGAGATGAGCTTCTAATACCCCCTGGAACGATCGAATTTTGCAGAAGAAGGTTCGGATGAAGGTTTAGGGTTTTCTAGGATGAATTTCGTGAATTGGCGAGTATAACTGGACGATCCGAGCTCGTTTTTATAGTGATTAGGGTCGCAACTGGTTGTAGACACGTAAGGGAGTGATAATCCGATCGAATTCGACGCGTGGATATGCAAAACGTAGGCTGCAAGTTCGAAATGGATATTTCTGCGTCTGTGGCTGCGTCGCGTATCGCCGAGGGGGAGGGGAAACCGGCGCGTACCGCCTGGCAAGTATAGGTAAATGACAGTTTTGGTCCCTGAGGTTTTTATTTACAAATCAGCCCCTGAACTTTGGTTTTCGCGTGATTTTAACCCCCAAACGTTGTGAAACTTAACATTTTATGTCTAAAAATAGTTTAGGATATTTTCCCATGGTTTTCTAAGTTTCGGGATACGCATAACGAGGTTTAAAAATACGTATTTATTATATATTTATTTTATTTTTAACCGTTTGTTCTCGTTTTAACTCGTTAGCCTCTAATATTTTACGAGTAACTTATATTGACCTTATAAAATATTGAGAAACATAAAAATATGAGTTTTGCAATTTACGTGATTCCCGGTTATTAACGGATTTGCACGAAAAACGATAAATTCATTTATTTGTGAAATAATTAACAAAATTGATCTAAAATATAACCAATTGGTTTTTAATGTTATAAGATGATTGTAAGACTTTAAAAATTATATATTTTAAAATATAAACCCCGAGATTCCCGGTAAACGATAAATCGAATACCGAAATCGCGTAAAAACTAAAAATTGGTTTATTTTCGTTTTAATTGAACCATTTAACCTAAAACCTTGTAAATGTATTATTTTGTTTTCAAAAATGATTATCGAGTATTCTGAACATAATTTATTTGTATATTTTGGATAAATTCTTCCGGTAATTCTTAAATCAAAACTCGATTTACGCGACAAGTTCAAATTCGGGTCGGGTTTTGTAAATGGGTCGGACATGGGTGTTACAGTCTCCCCTACTTCAGGAAATTTCGTCCCGAAATTAGAAGAGAGATTCGAAGTAAGAGGAAAGAATATATTAATGGTGATAGGGAATTTGATACAAACAACAATCAATGGTCCGTTCTAAGTTTGATTCCTAATTCATTTTTAAAGTACCTTCGATGCTTATATATAGGGTGTACCGCAGCTAACCCACCACATCTGTAATACTTTAAGAATGTGCTAGTCATCTTACGGAGAACTACCATTTCCATATAATAACGAATGATTTTAAGATCGTGATAGAGATTGAATATCATTAGATATGATGGATTGTAAGATGATTAGATTCTCAAGCTAAGATTATGATTATATGAGCAATTGAATAAATAGATTATGGATTTGATTTATCACCGT
This sequence comes from Deinandra increscens subsp. villosa, assembly GCA_039602395.1. Classification (NCBI taxonomy): domain Eukaryota; kingdom Viridiplantae; phylum Streptophyta; class Magnoliopsida; order Asterales; family Asteraceae; genus Deinandra; species Deinandra increscens. The sequence continues at coordinate 18,169,760 of JBCNJP010000027.1, forward strand.
CTCCCCCTCAGGGAAAAGACCGGTGGAATATGAAGAGAGTGGTGGGGGTAACATGATTTACTTTCAAATTGCTGAAACTGACGAATATCATTTCACACAATTAAATGGGATCACAGATTTCTTAACGAGAGAACGTGTCGAGTATTGGTGAGCTAAATGGGTAGCGAGCCACATTCAATTCACCTACGGGACGCGAGGTCTTGTTAATAGTCTGGATTAGAAATTGGCTAGCATCCAAGGTTAACGTCTATGACCAAAACCAAATGTATGCTAAGCTAGCATCACACACAAGTGTTTAGGTGTAGTACGTATAAGTCTTGGACTGGCCAGATAAATTAATGATTCTTTATTATCTAGAGCAAATTCAATCATCGTCTTTTACGGCGGTGATAATGTGAGAGAAGCGTTTTCAACAGAGATATTTGATTAATCCATTTGAGGAAAGGATAGTGATATAACACGAAATTATCATTTAAATGAATCACCATTCAAATGATAATACGAATTAACCACTTGATATCGAAATGCATATCATTATTTGAATGAATCACCATTCGAATGATAATACAGATTGAATATCATAACCTTTCCTTTATTAAGATCAATAGGGGAATCAAGACCAGATTAAATCATGATTTTGAGAAAGTTCAGGAATCGCCTAACGGATAATTATTCCGTATAGGGATAACGAGAATTGATCTTTGAGGAGATAGATGATTCTGAGAATTCTCTTGAAGATGTCGTTAATATAAGAGTTTTGATATTTGGTGATTGAGTCCATCAGACTGGTGATGTACATTCGAGATGTATCATCTTTTAAATGAATGGGTGTTCCTCAAAGCGGGGAACTAGATCGAATGAATTTTGATATGGTGATTTTCACAACAGGAATATTACCAAAATCGTCATGTGTAGGTACTTAGAGGTTTTAATGAAGGACACTTGTTTCTAGTTTATTGGCACGAATAATCAAGTTTGGATTATCTGAGTGAGGAACAAATTCCACGTGACGTTTGAGACACTCAATTTAATGATGATGTTTGATTTTCCCGAGAGGCGTAAATATGTTTGTCAGGGATTGTGTTGCAATTAAGAATAACGGAAATTTGGTAATAGGTTTCTTGTCCACTGATCATAATGAGAGTTTTAAGGGTAATGTGAATATAAGAAATGATTGAGTAAGTAGGAGGACAGGAAATAAAGAGTAAAACTCATATTCTGATATATATACAAGATGAACATCGATTGGAAGGATTACAAACTTTATTACAAGGAAACTGATTTATTCAAGTATTAACAGAGTCCAAACGATCTTCAAGCATTATCATTACTTCCTTCAGACATCATCCACGTTGAAAGCTCCAGCAGTTGCTCGGGGTTTGATATTGTGGTTTCATTGGAGGGTTACTGGTGGCCAGTAGGGGACATGTGTATGGTAGGTGACCAAAGTTTTTACAATGGTAGCAATGAAACATGGAGGAGAAAGTATTCTGGATAGCAGTAGCAATTTGAACAGGTGTTGGTGCCATAGTTTGAACTATTGGAGGTTGGGTTCTAGGGTCTATATTGTTGACCGGAGGGTTGGGAATAACAACAGTAGTAAGCTGAGGGCAAGCGTTTCTGAAGTGACCGGGTTGACCACAGTTATAACAAGTATGATAAGGTGAAATAGAAGTTTGAGTAGGTATCACAGGTTGGCCCATCGGGGGCTGAGGTTGACGACAAACTTTTATGAGATGACCAAATTTGCCGCAATTGAGACAACGCCAACAAGGGGTTTGAGTGGAGTGATGGTAACTACAAGTTTTGCAAAGAGGGTTAGTTCCAGTATAAGGTTTCTTGGCTGGCCGAGTATCGGGAGTCTTCTGAGTAGCAGGTATAGTAGTTTCTGCAGGTGTGGTTGTTTCATCAAGATGTTTAGCCTTCCTTTTCCTCTTCTTGGTTTTGGCAGCGGAACATTTGATGACTTCTAATCCTTGAGGTAGTTTAGCAGCATCATTGTTAACGAATTTATCATCGAGGGCTTGTCGGAAAATGTTGGAGATGAAAGCTGCCACTTGTTGAGAAATTTGTCGGGCCATTTGTTGATCGTCAGGATTCATGCTGATGGTAAATATTCAGGAGACAAAGGATACGATAATCAATTCGGGATCATGATGAATATTTGAATTCAAAAATCATGAGGTTTTAAACAAGGGATAGAGAAGAAATCATGTTGTTTTAGTAAAACACAATGGAATGGCTTTCGTTTCTCGATTGAGAAACTACAACCTGTGACTAATCAGAGTTAGTTGGGATCCGTAGCAGTAAATGACATGCTTTGGCCTAATAGGTTCCAACACTCTCACCAAAGACTTCTAGGTAGGCATCCCGATCCACATGGTTGATCAGGTTATATACGAAATGCCTGCCTAGATAGATCTCCAGCTACCGGTGCCTTCCCCCTTCCAGTTACTACATGTCTACTGCTAGGAACCTAACTCCGACGGAATTTTCAAAATCAGAATCCTAAAATGGCACGTAAGGCACCATTACTAAGGATAGAGGCTAGGAAGCCAGAAGAGATAAGTGTATATGTGTGTGTCAAGTGTTAAGGTAATGATGAGATCTAAGGGAGGCAAGTTTAAGCAGCATCTACAGACATAATATAATAATAGGCATGCAGACATGAGTTAATCATGTAGGACACCTAAGGCATATAGTCTAGGTTATCCAGTTCTAATAACCTAAATCCCTATAGCCAAGGCTCTGATACCAATGTGTCACACCCCAACCGACGGCGGAATATGTCGGGGCGTAATGATTGTCCAGATGCACATGACAACTAAAATTAAGTTGTAATACTTAAACATGCCCTTTTTTATTAATTAACTAAAGATAATGTACAATGAAGTAAACATAAAAGACATATTAACTGATTTAAAGTCTTTAATCTAGGTCCAGCAATCCTAGCGTGATCACAACATAGCTCAAGTATAAGTTCCTGCAACATGTATAAGATAAAGTGTCAACTACAAAAGTAGTTGGTGAGTAAACACATGTTTAAATAATATAAGTATAATATCAATAACAGCGATATATGTCTAATCAGATATTTTCATATGTATAGTCAAACAAGTAGTGAGTTAAAGCTAATGAATAAGCGCATCAAACCCTAGACAACTAGGCTTCCAATCACAAGGCGCTACACGCGAAGCATGCCAAGTGGGCTGTCAAACCAATAGATCTATTATTGTTACCCCGGCTCGGTATGTTAATGAGTACGCATGCTAGATAAAGATAGTAACCGATGCTAGATCAAACCAATCACAATAATCCACACATATTTAACATACATAGAACGTATCAAATCATCATATAATCGCGTTTGTGTTTTGGATAAATGATTTGAAATAAGGATACATGTTACACCCCAAAAAGGTTAAAAGATAATGCAGGTATGATTTCTCACAAGTCGGATTATCATTCGAATGAATCACCATTAGTAATGATAATACGAATTGAATAGTCATAACCAACAATATTTAAAGAGGGGGTTTTGTGAATTACTCACTACTCAAATTATCATTTGAAGGAATCACCCTTCTAATGATAACAAGAGTTGATATCGCATCACATCCCATAATATTAAAAGAGGGGGGATTTAGTGGTTACTCACCTGATAGGTAGATCGGAAACGAGAGATAGAACCAATCGCGAGAGATAACAATCCGGAGATTATCCTAATGGAACGAACATGCTAAATGAACATAGGGAATGATAATGATTATAGTTCTAAGGACACGAGGAACTTAAGGAGTGTTTAGGTCTTATTTGATAAAAGACCATTTTGCCCTTCATTAGGAAATTAGGGTTTTGGGTAATTTATCTAATAATTAATTCATTTATCAATTTTGAACTCATATACACTTATTATATATATAAATATGTTCTAAGACCAAAATTCAAGTTTCAATACCTTCCGGTTTGTTTAATATTAAATAATCATATTCAAAACCCTAATTTTGAAATAATTATCAAATAAATAGCAAAATAATTTATAAAATCAAATAAACTTAGGGCTTTTACTTAAAATATTATTTTATAATACATTTTAAGAGATTTGCCCTAAAATTAACTTGTTTGCTTTATTTTGACAAAATAACGTCGAGGAAACCCTAATTTCATTGTATTTATTAAATAAATATCAAAACAATTTATAAAATTGTAAAAACTTAGGGTTTTATTCATTATGATATATTATAATATTTCTTAAAATAATAAACCCTAATTCAAAACCGTTTATTCAATTTGGGCAGAACAACGACCCGAAAACCCTAATTTTGACCCATTTTTTATATAAAATACCAAACATTTAGATATCATGAAATTGACTTAGGGGTTCTTTAATATATGTTATAACATCATATCCTTCAAAAATTCAGACCCTAACTCTTTCCCGATTACCCAGAATTGAATAAACATATTAAGAACCCTAATTTTAAGCATAGATCTAGAACTCGATTATAACAATAAGATTAACAGAAATTGATAGAGGGCTTTTGTAGAGCATACCTAATAACGTGTAACTGCAGGAGATGAGCTTCTAATACCCCCTGGAACGATCGAATTTTGCAGAAGAAGGTTCGGATGAAGGTTTAGGGTTTTCTAGGATGAATTTCGTGAATTGGCGAGTATAACTGGACGATCCGAGCTCGTTTTTATAGTGATTAGGGTCGCAACTGGTTGTAGACACGTAAGGGAGTGATAATCCGATCGAATTCGACGCGTGGATATGCAAAACGTAGGCTGCAAGTTCGAAATGGATATTTCTGCGTCTGTGGCTGCGTCGCGTATCGCCGAGGGGGAGGGGAAACCGGCGCGTACCGCCTGGCAAGTATAGGTAAATGACAGTTTTGGTCCCTGAGGTTTTTATTTACAAATCAGCCCCTGAACTTTGGTTTTCGCGTGATTTTAACCCCCAAACGTTGTGAAACTTAACATTTTATGTCTAAAAATAGTTTAGGATATTTTCCCATGGTTTTCTAAGTTTCGGGATACGCATAACGAGGTTTAAAAATACGTATTTATTATATATTTATTTTATTTTTAACCGTTTGTTCTCGTTTTAACTCGTTAGCCTCTAATATTTTACGAGTAACTTATATTGACCTTATAAAATATTGAGAAACATAAAAATATGAGTTTTGCAATTTACGTGATTCCCGGTTATTAACGGATTTGCACGAAAAACGATAAATTCATTTATTTGTGAAATAATTAACAAAATTGATCTAAAATATAACCAATTGGTTTTTAATGTTATAAGATGATTGTAAGACTTTAAAAATTATATATTTTAAAATATAAACCCCGAGATTCCCGGTAAACGATAAATCGAATACCGAAATCGCGTAAAAACTAAAAATTGGTTTATTTTCGTTTTAATTGAACCATTTAACCTAAAACCTTGTAAATGTATTATTTTGTTTTCAAAAATGATTATCGAGTATTCTGAACATAATTTATTTGTATATTTTGGATAAATTCTTCCGGTAATTCTTAAATCAAAACTCGATTTACGCGACAAGTTCAAATTCGGGTCGGGTTTTGTAAATGGGTCGGACACGGGTGTTACAGTCTCCCCTACTTCAGGAAATTTCGTCCCGAAATTAGAAGAGAGATTCGAAGTAAGAGGAAAGAATATATCAATGGTGATAGGGAATTTGATACAAACAACAATCAATGGTCCGTTCTAAGTTTGATTCCTAATTCATTTTTAAAGTACCTTCGATGCTTATATATAGGGTGTACCGCAGCTAACCCACCACATCTGTAATACTTTAAGAATGTGCTAGTCATCTTACGGAGAACTACCATTTCCATATAATAACGAATGATTTTAAGATCGTGATAGAGATTGAATATCATTAGATATGATGGATTGTAAGATGATTAGATTCTAAAGCTAAGATTATGATTATATGAGCAATTGAATAAATAGATTATGGATTTGATTTATCACCGTCTCCCCTACTTCAGGGAAAAGACCGGTGGAATATGAAGAGAGTGGTGGGGGTAACATGATTTACTTTCAAATTGCTGAAACTGATATTTGCATTAATCAAGAATATCATTTCACACAATTAAATGGGATCACAGATTTCTTAACGAGAGAACGTGTCGAGTATTGGTGAGCTAAATGGGTAGCGAGCCACATTCAATTCACCTACGGGACGCGAGGTCTTGTTAATAGTCTGGATTAGAAATTGGCTAGCATCCAAGGTTAACGTCTATGACCAAAACCAAATGTATGCTAAGCTAGCATCACACACAAGTGTTTAGGTGTAGTACGTATAAGTCTTGGACTGGCCAGATAAATTAATGATTCTTTATTATCTAGAGCAAATTCAATCATCGTCTTTTACGGCGGTGATAATGTGAGAGAAGCGTTTTCAACAGAGATATTTGATTAATCCATTTGAGGAAAGGATAGTGATATAACACGAAATTATCATTTAAATGAATCACCATTCAAATGATAATACGAATTAACCACTTGATATCGAAATGCATATCATTATTTGAATGAATCACCATTCGAATGATAATACAGATTGAGATATCATAACCTTTCCTTTATTAAGATCAATAGGGGAATCAAGACCAGATTAAATCATGATTTTGAGAAAGTTCAGGAATCGCCTAACGGATAATTATTCCGTATAGGGATAACGAGAATTGATCTTTGAGGAGATAGATGATTCTGAGAATTCTCTTGAAGATGTCGTTAATATAAGAGTTTTGATATTTGGTGATTGAGTCCATCAGACTGGTGATGTACATTCGAGATGTATCATCTTTTAAATGAATGGGTGTTCCTCAAAGCGGGGAACTAGATCGAATGAATTTTGATATGGTGATTTTCACAACAGGAATATTACCAAAATCGTCATGTGTAGGTACTTAGAGGTTTTAATGAAGGACACTTGTTTCTAGTTTATTGGCACGAATAATCAAGTTTGGATTATCTGAGTGAGGAACAAATTCCACGTGACGTTTGAGACACTCAATTTAATGATGATGTTTGATTTTCCCGAGAGGCGTAAATATGTTTGTCAGGGATTGTGTTGCAATTAAGAATAACGGAAATTTGGTAATAGGTTTCTTGTCCACTGATCATAATGAGAGTTTTAAGGGTAATGTGAATATAAGAAATGATTGAGTAAGTAGGAGGACAGGAAATAAAGAGTAAAACTCATATTCTGATATATATACAAGATGAACATCGATTGGAAGGATTACAAACTTTATTACAAGGAAACTGATTTATTCAAGTATTAACAGAGTCCAAACGATCTTCAAGCATTATCATTACTTCCTTCAGACATCATCCACGTTGAAAGCTCCAGCAGTTGCTCGGGGTTTGATATTGTGGTTTCATTGGAGGGTTACTGGTGGCCAGTAGGGGACATGTGTATGGTAGGTGACCAAAGTTTTTACAATGGTAGCAATGAAACATGGAGGAGAAAGTATTCTGGATAGCAGTAGCAATTTGAACAGGTGTTGGTGCCATAGTTTGAACTATTGGAGGTTGGGTTCTAGGGTCTATATTGTTGACCGGAGGGTTGGGAATAACAACAGTAGTAAGCTGAGGGCAAGCGTTTCTGAAGTGACCGGGTTGACCACAGTTATAACAAGTATGATAAGGTGAAATAGAAGTTTGAGTAGGTATCACAGGTTGGCCCATCGGGGGCTGAGGTTGACGACAAACTTTTATGAGATGACCAAATTTGCCGCAATTGAGACAACGCCAACAAGGGGTTTGAGTGGAGTGATGGTAACTACAAGTTTTGCAAAGAGGGTTAGTTCCAGTATAAGGTTTCTTGGCTGGCCGAGTATCGGGAGTCTTCTGAGTAGCAGGTATAGTAGTTTCTGCAGGTGTGGTTGTTTCATCAAGATGTTTAGCCTTCCTTTTCCTCTTCTTGGTTTTGGCAGCGGAACATTTGATGACTTCTAATCCTTGAGGTAGTTTAGCAGCATCATTGTTAACGAATTTATCATCGAGGGCTTGTCGGAAAATGTTGGAGATGAAAGCTGCCACTTGTTGAGAAATTTGTCGGGCCATTTGTTGATCGTCAGGATTCATGCTGATGGTAAATATTCAGGAGACAAAGGATACGATAATCAATTCGGGATCATGATGAATATTTGAATTCAAAAATCATGAGGTTTTAAACAAGGGATAGAGAAGAAATCATGTTGTTTTAGTAAAACACAATGGAATGGCTTTCGTTTCTCGATTGAGAAACTACAACCTGTGACTAATCAGAGTTAGTTGGGATCCGTAGCAGTAAATGACATGCTTTGGCCTAATAGGTTCCAACACTCTCACCAAAGACTTCTAGGTAGGCATCCCGATCCACATGGTTGATCAGGTTATATACGAAATGCCTGCCTAGATAGATCTCCAGCTACCGGTGCCTTCCCCCTTCCAGTTACTACATGTCTACTGCTAGGAACCTAACTCCGACGGAATTTTCAAAATCAGAATCCTAAAATGGCACGTAAGGCACCATTACTAAGGATAGAGGCTAGGAAGCCAGAAGAGATAAGTGTATATGTGTGTGTCAAGTGTTAAGGTAATGATGAGATCTAAGGGAGGCAAGTTTAAGCAGCATCTACAGACATAATATAATAATAGGCATGCAGACATGAGTTAATCATGTAGGACACCTAAGGCATATAGTCTAGGTTATCCAGTTCTAATAACCTAAATCCCTATAGCCAAGGCTCTGATACCAATGTGTCACACCCCAACCGACGGCGGAATATGTCGGGGCGTAATGATTGTCCAGATGCACATGACAACTAAAATTAAGTTGTAATACTTAAACATGCCCTTTTTTATTAATTAACTAAAGATAATGTACAATGAAGTAAACATAAAAGACATATTAACTGATTTAAAGTCTTTAATCTAGGTCCAGCAATCCTAGCGTGATCACAACATAGCTCAAGTATAAGTTCCTGCAACATGTA
>JBCNJP010000027.1:18179280-18315692 GCA_039602395.1 Deinandra increscens subsp. villosa
CTTCCATGGGCGGAACTACAGGAGGGTCCGGAGGGTCCGTTGACCCTCCGGCCGTTCTAACCCTCTTTAGTACCTGTATGAAACTTCGACGTCTTTTAAGTAACTTGACCCTCTCAAATTGTTATGATAATGACGTAAAGTAGTTTAGATAAAAGAAAATGTGAAAGTAGAATAGTCAGGACTTTTTCCGGTAGCCGGAGATGAGACCTGCAACGTTGAAGTTTTATTTACCGGAGTTAAGTGAAGAAGAAGATATATGACTAGAAAGCAAAAGATACCTATTTTTTAATATATTTTTATTGACAAGTGAGAAAATCTGTCATTTACTTTTCAGTGTGATAGCCTAGTAACTAGTAAGTCTAGTAATAGCCATAATAATTTTATATTTTACTTTTAAACAATAATAACTCTAAATATAAATTTATGTTTGTTCAGTAGTTCTAAATAACAAGAGATGGATTATTTTCTTTTCATGTATGTATTAGTATAGGTTTTATAATCTTTCCCTTGAATAACGGGAAATATTTTTATTACATTAATTCTGTATAAATACTTTTAATCTTTTAAAGCTTTAGTTCTTTTTGTCAATGGGATTTTTGAGCTCTCATCATAATAAAAAACTAAACGTTATATAACATTATGATACTGCTAAGTCAAAAAATAAATAAATGGGGAGGTTTTGGGAGAGGTCTTGGTTCAAGTCTCAGCTTGTAAAAAAAATAAATAAATGGGAGTTAAAGCTGGACCAGTGGGTTTTCTCACCCTATGTTGAGTTTCCTCCTGATTAGGATCGGAGATGATCGGGTGGGGTGGGTAATGCACCCCATTAGTAATCCAAATTTGCTGTTCAAAAGAAAATATAACATTATGATACTGCTAAGTCAAAACTCCTTTAATTATAAATACTTTTAATTGAACATATAACACAATTAATTAATTTTTTTAATATTCTTGAAATAACAATGTATGAAATCAACGATATTTCTTGTCTTTAATACACAAGTTAGAAATAATGAATCTAAAATAAACCTTCATGATGACCCTCCGACATAAAACTTCTGGTTCCGCCACTGCCCTTCCACCCTTTAATCCACCATCAATGATAACCACATACCAATTGAGAACAACAAATCAAGGCCATGTGGGGTGTGGCCATGGTTCTGCTAAGTGGTGGAGTTGTGGATTGTCGAGACCATCGAACCGAGGGACTAAAGTGATAGTTTCAACCAAATCACATGGATGAAAATGACATTTCACATCTGTTCTGACGTCCCCCTCCTCCGTTCTCATAGACTCGTTCTTGGGCACCCATCTTCATAAACGCCTCTACTTCACATATGCACAATCTCCTCCCTCTTTCCTTAATGGATAGTTCTAGTAATGTAGCTGAATTAAAACTCTTAAACAAAATTATTAACCATTAAACTCACATGTCCCCATTAATACCCTACCACCAAGGGGTTAGATAACTAACGCTAGGTAAGTGCGGTACAATAAAAAATGATAGCTCTCCTATCAAAAAGTTGTAGTTCAAAACTTCAAATCCTTCTAACTGTAGGTTTTTAGATTTTAGCCATTATAAAAAGTAGGCTTTCAGTCTTTTTCAGACATTATGAGAGGAGATAACTTTCGGTTCTTCAAACTTAACACCAAGTCTGATATCACTATGAATAAATTGTTACTGTTCTTTGGCCCAAGTAAATGTATCAGCTTTCTCATTGGGCTTACTAAGCCCGATTATATCTGTTAACGGATTCAGAACTTTTCGTTACTTGGAGCCAGAAATAAGTGAGAATGTGTTTTGAATGGCCCAAATGTCAACGGGCCTAAGTATCCAAGCCCTATACTTGATGTAATCATTTTGTAAAACGAGTCTTTTGTAACAATAACCGAACCTACATTTTTCAACCAGAGGTGAGTTCTTTTTTACATAAACTAGCGTACGATTTTTTTTTGTTTTTTTTTTTGTTTATGTAAAACCATCTGAATACATAATAAAATAATATATTCTAAAACTTCTGAACAAGAAGTCAATGCGCCCCTGTTTATGTTCATAAACAGAATCAGAATTAAGAATGAAATTGAATTCTTACAATACATTGCAGATTGTAACTTTTATCAGTGATATTAACATGTTTGACAAAAATCGATTGTCAAAGCAAGTTGCGTTACTGATACTACCCGATCATCTCAATTCCTTATCAGGAGAAACCTATCATATTAGACTTAAACCCAAGACATCTCCTTTTTAATATTTTTAGATATTCCATTTAAATATTTAATTCTTGATGCTTTCAAACCACACCGTAAGACCTGCCTTAATTTCCGATCTTTTATTATTGATTGTCATGGTGGTACGTACAACGGTCTACCCAGCTGAGGATTCCATTGCTCATCCTTTTAGTAATATTATTAAATTCAGTATCATATATTTTTAATTACGTAAACTCAATAATACGTACGTATTAGCTTTACTTATATATATTAAACTTATTATAGACCTAAAAATTATCTTACAATCTTATTAATAAAACCAAAAGTGAAAATAAATCCCCGTGAGACCGTGATTTGTTATTGAAGAAGACGAAACAACGAAAACTACTATTTATGCTACTCCGGACCCGGTCAATAGCCCAAGTTCTACGCTCGCCAATTACGAAGCAGGTTTTTTCCGTTTTGCTTCTTATGGTTTTGTTTTCACCCGACTAGTTACTCTTCCAGGCAAAACACACACATTTTGATAAAGAAAATATCCACTTCCTTATAAGAAAGCTTTTCGTTATTCTCATCAACCGATGTGAAACTTTCAGTTTATTTGTTTCGTTGTTTATGTTTTATTGTGTATAAATCTTGTGCATATATTTTACAAGTTTACATCAAACTTAATTATATCAGCTGTTAATAATATCTAAAATAACTTTAAGATTGTATGTATTTTAGAAGCTAGTTACGAAATAGTTTTAAACCAATGACAAGTTTTGCCATTAAACCAGGAAACAGTTTTTAACAAACGACAAGTTTTGCCATCAAACCTGCCAAACATAAGTTTAGTCTCTAAGTCATAGAATTGGTCAATGACTTGTTTCGATCGATTTGGAGAAAATTAATCGGTTAAACGTACAGTAAACATCCTCTAATTATTTTAACACATGAAACCAATATACATCCATATAGATAGATCGAAGCCTTAACCGACATCCATACGATCGATTCGATTTCATACCATAAATGAAAGTAATACTATTCACAAATTTCATTATATAAACACCATGAAGAAAAACATGCCCCTTCATCATCGTAAAGATCAGAACACAAACGGTGTTGGAGAGAAAGCTGGAATCGCCATTGCGTGACTAAATTTCCTGCATTATATATATATCACAAGTAATAAGTTTGTATTCCTTGTTAATTTTCTATATATCACGTTTATTACATAACTACTAATTTCAAGTACGAACCAAATTGAATTCCGCACCACCTTATGGTTAAACGGGCTTAAACGGTGATTTGAGTTTTTTGAATTTCTAATGTTTGACTTTTTTCAAGTTTTAAAAAATTGAGACAATCATTTAAAAAAGTCAGATAGTTGTTTACAAAGTTTTAAAAAGTCAAATACTAAAAAGTCAGAGTTTAAAAAGTCCGATAGAACCGAGCATCCTTGAGTGTAGAAGTTCAAGAATAATCATGATAAAAACAATAGGACTAAGAATTTGTTTTCAAAGTTTCTAACCGAAAGTTTACCTGTAATTACCGCCAAAAGAATGAGACCGAGTTTTCCTCGCGGATTTGGATTTGTTCAACGGTTTCTTCTCAGATCTAACGACACCACGACTCCGCTGACACACGTTCAAAACTCCGCCATCCTCAGCAATTGCCGAGAGCTCCGGCCTCCAGTTTTTGGTGGAATTACCACGCGTTAGACGCCGGCGATTAGTTGAGACGGAAACAACGGAGATGGTTTCCGTCTCGGGCGTTATGACGGTTCCGCCGAAACAAAAACTAAGCTCCGGGAAGAAAAACTTCATGAATCTATAATTCAGTGTCTCTAATGAGTTATGGTGTGTCTGTATAAATATGTATAGCTAGACTAGTTGATAGTTGTGAGCACGGGATTTACGTGAGTGAGCCTTGACTTTATAAACTTGAAGGGTGAGTTTAAAAGTGAAAACCCACGGCCTGAATTCATGTATTTATAAAAGAAAAAAAATGTTCAAGTGGGAGGGGAAGGGTGTGACTTCTGACGTGGCATTTTCAGGATCTCAGAAAAGGTGTATTTATTTTCTATAAGAAAGTCCAGTTGTATTTGTATATATTGATGTATCAGACAATTTGATTTATTTTATATATTATGTGTTTACGTACAATTTATTGATACCGAATCAGTCAACCTAAAACCAGGCGACTAGAGATTCTTGGATAAACCTCCAGGATCTTTATTAATCAAAATCAACTTAACTATCTAATAATGAAATACAGGGTCCTTTAAATAGGAAAATATAAACTTGCAAAACAAGAAAAGAACTACTAGGTTAAAATAAAGAAAATGGGCCGATGGGCCGATTGTGTGCTTGGATATGAGCCTGCTCATAATCCGTATCATTCCTCCCTTCTTCGGAAAACTCGTCCTCGAGTTTTAACGATCCTTCAAAACCAATAGAGCCGCCCGGATCGAATGGAACATCTTGACGACTTTTGTTCACTGTCGTTACAGCCAATATCACCACGACCAACTTTTTAAGTTTATATTCAAATGTCACTCGAGTCGGCTTCAAACAAACATCATTCTGACGGGCGGGTCCCGGGTCTATCGGGTTGCCTAGTCTTCCCCTATCCATATCTTTCTCTCCCGCTTCGAAAAAGACTCGTCCTCGAGTCTTGAGAATATCAAAGAAAGCATATACCGTGGCATCTTTAACAAATAACGTTTGTGACCTTGGAGCGTATGACAAACTTGAAAACTCAATAAACCCCACAAATCTTCACACATCTCTTGAAATTTCGTGAGGAGTTAATGTGCTCCTAAAATCATGGTCATCAAAAGGAAACTTAAATTTCGGAATTAAAATTGGCAATGAAATATCTGCACTGAAACTTTCTTGTGTACGCTTAATGTGCGTTTTCAATATAGCAATTTTCTTGGACTGGCTTCCTTTGGAATCCTTCTAAAACGGACGAAAAAGTAGCATGCGGATAGGAGAACAAATTTGACAGGCATAAAAAAGAAATCAAGCTGTAACCCAACTTGATTGATATTCCGAAATTTTTGAAACCCGAATATTTTTATAAAACCAAATATGTCGTACCTAAACCCAAATTGGATGAAGATTCCAAAATTTTCTAATAGAATACCACTCCATCGTCGCCTAACCGACCGCTTTGGATATTCCAAATTTTTTTGCCACGTAAATTCTCCATGCAAAGTAATTATCTCAGTGGATTTACATCGCTCCCAATCAGACCAAGAACCATTAATATTTTTCAAAGTAGATGTCCACTTAATTGAGAAAGGTGGTGGCGGACTAGGGGCCGGAGCGGGCGTGGAAGCGGACTTCGCAGGCGGGAAGATGGGTGCGGAAACGGGTGACACGAAAGGCGCGACTTGCGCGGATGGCGCGTGTTGCACGGGTGGTAGGGAACGCGCAGATGGCACGGATGGTGCGGGTGTCGGAAAGGTAATCCAACCCAGAAGCTTTTGAATCAACAGACATTCTTTTGCGTCTGGTTCAATTTCGTCTTCATCGTACCGTGGATAAGAGTGATGTCCCTCGTTGCCTCTGGCGGCGAATCTACAAGGTTGATCACGGTTGTCCACGTCTCGGGGATCTCGATGATGATCTTCGTTGCCTCCGGCGGCGAATCTACGCTGATGATCATGAAGATGCCTCCGATATTCGGCCATGGCTCTGATACCAAATGATACCGAATCAGTCAACCTAAAACCAGGCGACTAGGGATCTGGGATAAACCTCCAGGATCTTTTTATTAATCAAAATCAACTTAACTATCTAATAATGAAATACAAGGTCCTTTAAATAGGAAAATATAAACTTGCAAAACAAGAAAAGAACTACTAGGTTAAAATAAAGAAAATGGGCCGATGGCCGAGTGGGTGCTTGGATACTGGCCTGCTCATAATCCGTATCAATTATTGTTTGGCATGTATTTTCATTTATAGCTAGCTACTACAAATTAATAGATTGCTTCAATGTTACGGTGGAGTCAAATAGAAGAATATTAGATTGTGAAATAGGCTCCATTTTATAATGATAATTAATAATGTATGTTCAGAATTACTAGGACTTGTCCTAGTGGTTATTGTTGATGAGGGGAGACTTGAGACCAAGAGGTCACAAGTTTGATCCCTGAGCTCTCAGGTTTTATCACCAGGCCGCTTGCGGAGATGGATTTTTCCTGAAATGAGCTCAACTGGTGTAAATACTCCCCGGATTTTCTGGGAGATTCGTTCACCGTTCAAAAAAATAATGTATGTTTAGACAAAGGCTGAAATTTAACTAATAAAAAAAAGTGAAAGAAAAGAAATTACTTAAAACTTCAACATGAGGCCCAATCTAAACCCAGCCACTTTTTTTTTTGAACGGCAGTAATATATATATATATATAAAAAACGCTCAAGAAGAGCAAAAAACAAATTACAAAGAGAGCATTGGATCTTTCATCCAAGCGGTCCAACTAATGTTAACACTTTTCTGACGAGACGAAAACCAAGAAAACGAATATAAAATGATCGAATCAACTATACTACCGTTCCCACTAACCTTGGAATGAAAGATCTTGTCATTCCGAATTTTCCAAATGTGCCACCACGAGCAGTACGCAACCAAATGGAGAATATCTTTCTTGATCCTTGAGGTGTTGTAAGCTTCAATTTTTTCGAAAGTGTCATGAGGAGACTCACAAGTGAAACAATCAACACCGATCCAATTTCTGAGCCGGTGCATAATGCTAGATGATAAGTGACAGCTACCAAATAAGTGACAAATAGTTTCTGGACGAGCATCACATAAAGGGCATAAAATGTTCTCGATATCCATACCTCTTTTAGAAAGATTAAACCGTGTAGGTAATCTATCTAAAAATAATCTCCAAACTAAGATATTAACCTTCTTAGGAGCCATTTTCATCCATCTTGTTGGAAAATTATTGTTGGGAAGATAAAGGTCGTCAATATGTCTTCGAACACTTTTCACCGAGAAGGTAACGTCATTATTTAGACTCCATATCCAAGAATCGGCATCATTGGATAACTCGATGCTACCAAGGAAGTCCAAAAGAGAAGACATTTGAACTCCTCCATGGATTGTATAAACCTACATGCGGATGTCTAGAAAGTAGAAACAATTGTGTTTACAATTATTCAACAATGCCTTTGTCACACGAAAAGTGTTATCTAAACCCAGCCACTTAACCTTGTGTTTAATCTAGAAAGTAGAAACAATTGATCTCCTCCATGGATTGTATAAACCTACATGCGGATGTCTCCCTGATCAATAATTAAATGACTCAACATCTCCACCTTATTATCATTGTGCATAAAGTGCTCAGTAAGTTAGCTGGATTAAAGTTGATGTTTTAAAACTGGATTTTTAAACTGGATCAGACTTCTGTAAAAAAAGGTTTGACCGTTTGTCGGTTAACCCTGAAGGTCGAACCATCAATTCAAACCTGTAAATTTATAAGATACACTTATAAACTTCGAAACACGACAAATGTCAAAAAAAAAAACTTTGATAAAATCTTAAACAAATTACAATTATTCAACAATGCCTTTGTCACACGAAAAGTGTTATCTAATTTCTTGATAGGGAGAGTTTCATCACATGAATATGTGCTATCCCTTGATTATATATGATTATTCGGTGTCCCATAATAACTTTTAAAACGTATATTGAAACACACATACACATAGAAGAGATTAGAATACTTGTCTTTTGTTAAAACTATTTAATTTCTAGGTCATGTGACATATATTTTGACTAGTACAAATAAGTTTCTACTCATAATATAAAAAATACTGACATATATAATATCAAATGAGTATTATATTTCAACTGGAGATAAAGACAGTATTTATCGGAAATTAATTGACCCATAAGCTCAGGGCCGGCCCTGGGCCTGGGCCAGCTGGGCTCCAGCCCAGGGCATCAAACTGGAAGGGGCAGCAGCTAGGAGCAATGGCGGAACCATAGGGGGTCCGGAGGGTCCTTTAAAATGTTACCCGGTGTATCTCACGGCAAAGTTTTTTAGTGCTTGGACCCTTTAAAATGTTTCTGATATTGAGTAGAGTTAAGATAGAAGAAAGAAATTAATTAGATAAATCGTTGAAGTTTCGAAAAGCTTTAAAATCCTGAAGGTTTAACCAGAGAAAAATGGAGGTTTGGGTTTGGGGGCGTTGAAGAAAGAAGACAACAGATTTATCTTTTCCTAATATATTAATTAATATATATTATATATTTTATTGTATTTGTCATTTACGATGTAAAATTAAAGTTCTGACAGGACGTTTTTTTCTTCCGTCACTCTTTTCTTTTGATTTTATTGTATATTTAGTTTTCATCACTTAAAAAATAAGAATAAACGGAAAAAACTAGAAATTAACAATATTTTATATTACTTCAGTTTTAAACTTTTAATTCTTATTTTTATCAATTAACAATATCGTTTATAACTTTTCTTACATTATATTTGCTGTTGATTTTATTGTATATCTACTTTTCATCACTAACAAAAAAAAATGAATAATCGAAAACGAAAAAGATAGGAAAACACAACATATTTAGCATGTGAGTTAATTGTGTAACAAGTGGAGTCGTGTAACATATATTTAGATCTTAGTTTAGATATTTTGAGTGTTTAACTTTTAATATTAACATTGTTACGAAGATTTTTTTTTACATAACGTTTTAACAATGCAACTGTTTTGTATGAGTCGCCTAGCTTGACTAGGTTCCAAACCCTTAAAACTTTGTGTTGTACTATTTAAAGTTTTTAATAGGGGGCAAATTTCGATTCACGCCCTGGGCATCCAAATTCTCAGGACCGGCCCTGCAGATAAGCTGCGACCACTTGTTTTGATAATTGAAAGGCAACTTATTAAGTAGGGCAGTGTCTTCGTCAATGGCCCCCATGGTCGTGAGTAAGCATGTAAACAAGATTAATAAAACTCTGAGACCATGACAGGTATTTAATTAGTTGGAGGTAGATCAATGACATAAATACACGTTCTTTAAAATAATCAATATTCAACAAATACACCTTCAAAATATCTATTTTACAGCATCAGTTTCTATAGAAGATCGGATGACTGTATGATTTCTCAAACTTTAATTTTTTTAATATTTGTCTTTTGTTAATTTTGAAAAGCCTTACGAGTGTGAAAATATTAAACGGCCGTTAAGATATTTTGAAAGAACACGTGTTGAAAAAAAAATTAAAGTTTAAAATGTTAGAAACTATTTTAAGATGTTAACAGGTGGCCATTTATCCTCATACAAATGGTAAGGCACTGTCACACACATTGGTTAGCGACTTGGTGTTCATCGCTTACTTTTGAAGCGAGTGGTACAAGTAAAGATTGTAGCCATACTTAGAGGTGTACATATCGGTGAGCCGGGTAATAAAAAAAACCGGTCAGTTTTTTCTATAATAATTTATGATATTTTATAAACTATACAAAATTTGAAAGAAACATTAAAATTTAGGTTAATTATTATCCGTTATATTTTGATTCCAACTTTACAAACTAATAATTTTGATTCTAACTTTGATATATAAAAAGATAAAATAAGATTACATTAATGATAATAAAGGTCACAATTCATTTCATTAAAAAAAAAATATATATATAAAACTTAGACTTAAATTTAGTAGTAGATAGCAATGAAAGATTAATTCAATTGTTGAAAGTACGAACTCTATGCCCGTTGAGGCTTACAGAATGTTAAACCGAAAGAAAATCAGGAAGATGCAAATCTTTATGTTTTCCGAGTACTCACTTCAACTCAAATTTGAACACAACGTTGTATTGTGTTCAAATTTATTTGAAGAGAGTAATCTGAAAAAATGGTTAGGATGTCGGTTTTTATCAGTTAGGAACCGGTTTCTTTTCCACGTCTAGTAGTAGTACAATGGTATTTACTATTCTAAGTTTGAAACCGAGCCCTTTATATTTTTTCAATGTCAAATTTGGATCATTGACGGGACACTAGTACCACCCAATCATCTCCATTTCCAATCAGGATGAAATTCAACATAGGCAAAAAAAAACCCTAACCCAACTTTGAAACCGAGCCCTTTATATTTTTTCAATGTCAAATTTGGATCATTGACGGGCCACCAGTACCACCCAATCATCTCCATTTCCAATCAGGATGAAATTCAACATAGGCAAAAAAAACCCTAACCCAACTTGATGTAATATTCGTCTTCAAACCATCTTGACAAAACCGACCCGTTTGATTTTTCAAGTATTTCTGATTTTCGGTTTATTGTAAAAATCCACAAAGATATATATATATATATATATATATATATATATATATATATATATATATATATATATAGGGTTATGTTCAAATGAGAAATTTTTCTTTTGAAAACTTTTGAGAACCAATTTGGGCCACTAATTTTCAAGGGGGGAGCATTCAAATTAATGGGGGGGGGGGGGGTTTCCATATATATAAACTAGTGGCTAAGATTAGTTCTTTTTAGTTCTCAAACCCAATTAGTTCTATATAGGGTTAGGTTCAAATGAGAACTTTTTCTTTTGAGAACTTTTGAGAACCAATTTGGGCCACTAATTTTCAGGGGGAGCATTCAAATTCATGGGGGGGTTTTCCATATATATAAACTAGTGGCTAAGATTAGTTCTTTTTAGTTCTCAAACCCAATTAGTTCTCAAATGATCCTCTCCCTATATATATATATATATATATATATATATATATATATATATATATATATATATATATATACACGTATTGATAATATGGATAATACATGTTTAAATATTAATATGATGGTACATTAATAGATACTTATAATATACGTGTTTAATGTGATAATATTCTTGATAAACACGTATTATATATTTGTATATATTTATCGTTATAACGTATCCCAAGGTTAGAGATTAATAGAAATGTATCTTAACATGTTTTGGGCATAAAATAATAAAAGTATAAGAGTTGGGGGGGGGGGGGGGGTGTTTGTGCACTAAACCAAATCAGAGGGACCAAAATTGTAAAACCTACACATGGAGGACCGTCGTGGACCGCGAGGGATATACCCTCAGTCATCCACGGTCCACAACATCGATGAAGTCCGGATTTTAGTTGGTTTCACTTGTGCTCCAGCCGCAGTTAGTTCAGTTCGTGCCGATTTTCATTTGTTAGTCACCAAGTAACATGTCTAGACATCCTTGTCCCTCTAACCAGTATAAATAGCACCCCGATCGCTCAATAACAACTCGCCATTTTGAAATCTAAGCTTCAAAAACCCTACACCACTTCAAGAACTTCTCTGGTGCAATTAGAGCAAATCGTGAAGAGTTAGGAGCTAATTTTATGGAGTCAACCATTACTAGGTATGTTTAACAAAATTCCTCTATCAATTTCATGTTTCGTTATAGTTTAATTAGAGTTTTAAAAAAGATTTAAATTAGGGTTGTCTAATTATATTGTGTAAAAAATTGAGTAATTTCTAATAATATTTTAGGGTAGATATTAAATTGTTGTTAGAATTAGAGGTGTAAATGAGTCGAGTTGCTCGAGATCGACTCGATAAAAAGCTCGAAACGAGCCGAGCCTTAACGAGCTCGAGCTTTGAAATAGGGCTCGTTTAATAAACGAGCTCGAGCCCGAGCTTTACATATCGAGCTCGAGCCAGCTCGCGAGCCTAAACGAGCTTTTATTTATATAATTTTTATGTATTTTTTAAATATATTTAAAATAAAAATAATTATTATATATAAAATTATGATAAAATAAGTAAATAATATGTATTATTTTTCTTATAAAAAGGTATAATTCTAAATATATACAAAATTTAATTGTAAAAATATATAAAAAATAATAATTAATAATAAACAAGCCGAGCTCGAGCTCTGTTAAATTTAAACGAGCCGAGCTCGAGGCTAGACGTGCTTGGGCCCAACTCGGCTCGTTTATACTCCTAATTAGAATGTCAGATTGAGAGGAGAGTTTAGCCCAAATGCCCAAATCAGTGAAATCACTACAGACAATTAGCGCACAAAAAAAAAAACTAATGCACTTGAAATTTCAATTAAGTTTTTTTTTTTTTTAACAGTACTTCTATTTATAAACTTACTTTTCAAACTAAATTACATTATGTCTCGATTTAAACCCAAGACCTTAGTAAGTGAAATTTAAATTGAGTTGATAATTAAGTATGCATAAAAAAATTCTAAGAACGAGTGGGCGAGTGGCTATGATAAGTACGTTGTTATTGCTCTTATTTATAAGATTCCGAATATATAGATTCAAATGAGAATATCTGAATAATTAGGAACCAAAGAAAATAAAACAACATATTATGTGGAAGACTACTTATGTGATGTTAAGTTGTCGATATGGAAGAAGTGTCATTTTCGAAAACAACGTAACATCTAAACCCTGATTTAGTTAACGATATATACGTGTGTGCTTCCTATGGCTGCCTCACTCGCCAGGGAAATCCCAAAGCCTACAAACCATTTATGTAACATGGCTTAGGTTATTTGCACCTATATATATCGACACATCACACATATATAATAAATACTACTACGTCTCTATCATCGAAAATATTATTTTTTGGAATTTTATTGGTGTTGGTTATATTTATTTTAGCTTTAACATTGTTCGGTAATCAATTAATTTAATATCAGTTTTAATTATGCGGAGGTACTGGGCCTGTTATTTGGGTACGTATACCCCAGTGTAGTCTGTCGGGTTGTTAATAATGTATGTTTGTTTATATTAAATCTTTTGATTTGAAGAGATGCATATAATAATATTATTGCAGATAGGGTTGAATATGTTGCACCAGAAAAAACGTTGGAAATAAAGGTAGGAGATGATACCTGATCGAGTGAGGGCCATAGCAACTCCATCTTTGCAAAATATCTCTTCTTTTTGTTTTGTCATTTTCGTGTATTTAAGATGGAATAGACTCGGTGAATTAGGGACATTGTATAATGAAGGAGAAACGAGCCACGGAATATATTACATTGCGTATACATAAATATATGTTTACGTATACGTAAACTTGTTGGTACGTATGTAAATCATATTTTGTTGTATATGTAAACATAAAAATGGTTTTCTTGATTTCATAAAAAAAATTTGTTTTTTCTCATTAACGTTGCCACGGTTTAGTGTCATAGATATTATGACTAGGATCTAGGGATTGACAATGAAACCCGAATTCGGCGAAGAAACCCAAAACCCGACACAAATGGGACGAGTATGAGGTCGGGTATGAGATTTCTTTTGAATTTTTTCACGTGTATGGAATTTGATGATATACCCGTATACCCGACCTGATTACCCAATAACATATATACCCGTTTATCCGATTATATACCTTGTCATATTTTTCTTTGTTTTTTTTAGAGTATATATTGTATGATTTTATTTATCTATTTTTTTAGTTTTATCTATAATACTAAGTTATTTGTTAAAAACCTTGATTTACATACAATTAAATTTATATATGTTTAGTTATTTGAAATATTTTATTATAATTATTGTAAATGCAAACTAATAATTCGCTGAGAAACACCCAACAGGCATACCCAATAGGGCTGTTCACGATCCGAACCGAACCGAACGGACCTTTGCTCGTGTTTGGTTCGTTTACAAACCGAACCGAACCGAACCGAGCATTTTTTCAACCGATCCAAAATCGAACGAGCGACTTTCGATCCGAGTATTTTTCGAGCGATCACCGAGCAAATTTCGAGTGTCGCAGAACAAAAAGGAAAGTGTCGTGGGTGGTGATCTGACATAACACCTTCATCCATGTTTCCAATTTTAACACATTTTGTCCAATAACTAACACACTAGTCTTGTTTGTATTTTATTAGACCAACTAACACTAATATGAAGTGATATAATTATAATTAATGCACTCTTTCTTTTTTTACCATTTTTCCTTTGTACATGTCCTCGATGTCTACAACATTTGGATTTGCTTCAGAACTATTCTTTCTCTTTCCCTTTCTAGTTGCATCAACATCTTTACTTACGTTTTCCTCATTTTTTACTTCATCAACTAACTCAAAACTCTCTCCATCACTTAATTCAACATGAGAAGTCTCGATACCATTGGATTCTTTGTGAAAAGACATTCTATATAAGAAAGAATTATACAAAGATTAATAAAAACAATGACAATGGAGGAGGCTAGAGAGAATGGAAGCTACAAAGATGATAAACTAACATATTAAACTTACATCCAAAGTCAAATATTAAGTGCAAAGAATTTTTAGAATAATGAAAAATCTTAATTCCAATCCTACTTCCTTACATAATAAAATTAAAATTGATAAAATAAATAATAAAAATATATAAAATAAATAACTAAATGTATATATATAAATTCGAGCGAGCATCGAGCGAGCGCACCTATGCTCATACTTGGTTCGTTTTACAAATCGAACCGAGCCGCTCGGTTCGTTTTTAAAGCGAGCGACAATCGAACGAGCATTTTCCGAATATTTTTCGAGCGAGTTCGAACGAGTTTCGAGTTTCGAACTTTTTGGACAGCCCTAATACCCAATACCCAATGGGTAAATACCCGCTAGAAACCCGACCGGTTTTGAGCCTGGTATGTGACACACTTTTATAACCAGGCATGGGGTCGGAACGTCCCAAACCTGCCACATTGCCATCCCTAATTATGACAAGTTGCAAGTTCCTCCTAGAGGATTTGGTATGGGATGATGGTTGGGGGCTTGGGATTCATGAGGTGTCAAGTTCGACCTTCAACCTAACTCAAAAAAGTTTTTCCAAGTGTGAATTTCCTTCTTGATGTGTTGCGAAGTGAATCAAACCTAAAGTGTTAAATCCAATATAAACAGTTGCAATCCCATCTCAGGGGCTAACTGCAAACGACATAAAAAAAATATATATTTTTTTAATGACAAATTTGTTTTAATTTTTATGTGTAATAGTACTTTTTACAAGTTGTATGTGAAAGGATGTTTAATTTAGAGCAAGCTTCAGTTTTAGTTTTTCCCACACACATGGAAGTTTCTTCATACACATGTACAACATGTTTTTGAATTCGAACATAATATAAAGGTTTAACTTTTTTATTGCTCAAATGATTTTTTTCCAACATAAATGCAAGTCTTGGGATTCTGAACTAAGAACAATGGTTCTGTCTCCACATATTTTGAACTTTTGATGTCTAAAATAAAATAGAAACAACTTGAAAATTCCATACCGACGTCCTAGAATGAAGGTTTATTTTATTCTTTTTCTTTTTGATGATTCTGCAAATTCAAATTGATTTTAATTTTATATTTTGATACTCGTCCGGATCATATTTTGTAGGCTTTTTGAATATAAGTTACCTTTGGACTTTAAACCACACTGAACTAATATCACAAATTACAATTTACCCATCAAAAACTTCACATGAATTTACTCTGTCAATGAATTCTTTCGCCCTAAAACTGGGATGATGTGATCTCAGAGTTTTGACCCGGAATAGCATTCTTCTTTCAAACAAACTCGATTTTGGTATTTGCTTACAAAATCAATTACGCCCAGATACAGAATGAATTCGCGATTGCAATAATGGTAAAATAATGACCCAATTTGCCAGTCTGCGGCGACACACGGTTCCTGCACAGGGTCATGCTCAACCTCTACACGCTCAAACTCTACACCCTGCAAGGTGCAGGTATAGCACATGCTCTAAAATGAGTCTAGCCCCCTAAATGGACTAGCCAAAACCCATGACCAT
This sequence comes from Deinandra increscens subsp. villosa, assembly GCA_039602395.1. Taxonomy (NCBI): domain Eukaryota; kingdom Viridiplantae; phylum Streptophyta; class Magnoliopsida; order Asterales; family Asteraceae; genus Deinandra; species Deinandra increscens. The sequence continues at coordinate 18,195,274 of JBCNJP010000027.1, forward strand.
ACCACCATTAGTGCTTGCTTATCTGCTTCTTAACTAGGGCAACTATAAAACCAAGCCTAAGCCTACCTACACCTAGAAAGTTCGAATTGGAAGGATCTATCATGAACCAGTGTTGTTAGAAATTTTGTCACCACTGATAAACCAAACCAAAAACAAAAAGAACTTCATCAAATATAATGAAGGTCAAAATCATAAATCTATAAATATAAATAACGAAGCAAAGAAATCAACTCCATTGATTGTGAATTTGTGATCAAGAAACAAACATCTAATCTTAGTATTAACCTGTTTTTAAGCCCTATAGTTTAAAAGTGGAAACCAACATTATACATGGCAAAGAAGCTCTGTATCATATCAAACAATCTAAATAGTACACAAAGGATTGGATATGGATAATGATTCAAAAAGATAAAAACAAACAAATAGACATCATCTTTATGACTTTAACCATAAAATCACCCCAAGTACACACAAAAACTTCATGTTGTTTTTGAAAGGCTAGCAGCCTAGCAGAGGCACAATACGTGCGCATCATGTATGCAAGTTAAGATATTTTTGCATGCTGGTTACATTTTTTCAATTGATGGTCTAGTGTTCATATACTCAAACCCATTAAGGTCAGAATTGTTCAGTCAGAAGTATAAAATCCAGAGTCATTGCAACTAATGGTCAAATGTGTTCAAATCCTGGTCAGCTGCATACTTTGTTGCATTGAGGTGATAACAGATTAGACCGCAAAACATACATATCATGAAATTGCATAGCATCAACTTCAGTGATACACTATCTCATCCCCGCATTATGCGCTCTCAAATATGTAGATTTCTGGATTGTATACATGTGTAACACACTTACATTACATACATACTTTTGTAGAGGATACATTTAACAGTGGGTATGGTCCAAATTAAGCATATCAGAAACCAAAATAAAATGCACCCATAATATTGTAATAATAAGATAAAAATACATATAACAAAACAGTAGATAAAAGTCAAACATTATCTCAAATGCATAAGACTTGCCTATAATTTGTTCTTTTTTTTTTTTATAGAGTAATGCTCAGGGCGCCTAAACTACTCCTAACTAGGTTTGAACTTGGGTGGTCTCCAAAGAGTCTTTGACAGTTTGACTCTTACACTTGCTCATCATTTGACTCATCAACTTAAGATTATTTTTTCAAATTGTGATAAACTGAAAACAATTTGCTGAAGAGAAATAGATGAGAGACGGATACCTAAAAGCATTAGTTTTATACAAAAAGAGAGATAACAGAAGCTACTTAACTAGAAAGGGTACCCACAAGGATACCCACAGGCCAAGTAAGTTACCTATTTATTTGAATGCAGAAAACTGTATTTCACTCACCTGGTACCCGCGTCTTTCAATCATATAACAGAATTTAATTCATCATTCCAGTTTCCGAAAGTAATCATAGGCAAACAAATGACCGAGTGCAATGGAAGAATAAGTGAGCAATAATGGGCGCTCCTTACAAGCTTTTTTTCATCATAAAAGGAGTCGAAAAGAGAGAATTTGAAAATCCAGGACCATAATATCACCTGATTACTTGGCCTAAAAACATATAAAAAGAGCATTAAACCAAATGTCTTTATGAGGGGTAACTGGGCAAGAAACTATGCATCCTAAGCTGCTAAGCAGCAATCCAAACAACACAAGTGAGCAAAGAGGCATCAATGTAGTTCCTAAAAGTAACTTAAGGCACACAATTTATGAATTATTTTTAGTAAGTAATGTTATGAGTGATCAACAAAAACTATTGGATAACATTAACTATAATCTTTAAGATAATGCAATAGTGTTCAACACTATTTGCCTGATACCATAGCTTAACATCATTTTAACAATAATATATCCCTGTCTTTTGGCCCCAGTAATAAGATTAACAGATTAAATTCACATGTCATACAGGGAAACTAAGCAAAGATGAATTAATATCATTCACACAAAGTAACTATGTGCACAAATTTTCGAACTTTAGTTAAAAGATAATGTTCAGGATGATAAACAAAGACAGATAATATCAAACATGAATAACTTAAACCGTTACATTTTCCTCAATCCTGGAACATCAAAAGGAATAGTTAACTAAGTATGTCAAACCGGGTAGATATGATATACAGCCTACTTAGCAATTTGAACAGCGGAACAGAGCAAGATGCATAAATGTAGATTCCAAAAGTAACAAATGAGAGGATATTTATTTTGGAGAAAACATATGAAGCTCCAAGTGATCAACAATCTATAAATAACATAACATAATAACATCTTGAAATCCATAAGATGCAAAAAGAAATGTAGAGCACTAGAGCAATAAGCTACATCATTAAAACACAAGTTCAGTCACTTTAGGCTCAAATGATCACTTCTAGTTAAACAAAATGTCACGGGTGATCAGCAAGCCACAATAGCAATAAGGCATCATAAATTGAACATCTTTAACCTGGTTAAATCCATAAGATGCATAAGCTCCATAGTTGCATTATTTACCTATGCTGTCTCCACATCACCTATGTTACTCAGCAATGCGATTCTCCTCTTTCTCAACACGGCCTCATTTTCAAAAAGTGCTTCCCATTTCTCATTCAATTCTTTGGCCTTAGCTTCCCCAATCAAACCGAAATTTCCCTTGACCAAATCAACAACACCAGAAGGAAATTTCAAACCTGATGAAACTTCTGAGGTCAATCCAGCATTCCAATATGGATAAAGTGTCTCAAAATCCTCAGTTTTAACTATCTTTTCATCATCTTCATCCTCCTCCTTCACTTCAATTTCCGGCTTAACTTCCGGAGCCTTAACTTTGGGAATCTTAACTTTGGGAGTGTTCACTTTGGGAGTCTTAACTTTGGGAGTCCTAACTTTAGCTTTTGCATTGGATCCACCACCAGCAGCACTCACACTCTCACACCCATCTTTTCCCCAAATCTTGTTTGAAAGCTCAAACAGCTTACGTTCATGAGGCTTAGAAAAAGCAGGCTCTTCACCACCATTACCACTAACTTTCTCTGAGTTGACTCGGAACTTCTTCTTCAACCTCCTAACTTTCTCATACAACTGACTCTTTGAAGCATACCCTGGAAGAGCACTCATGGTAAACTTATAAAAACCATCCATATCTGATAAAGGAGAACGCCCTGTTTTCGATTGATAATCGATAAACCCTTGCAATAACAAAAGCTCATCGTCAACGCTCCAAATTCTTTTAACTACAGCTTTCTTTTCTTCATCAGCGTCCCCATTCGAGACCCTGATCTTCTTTCTGCTTTTGATCTCCGATCCGGAAGAAGGGCGTTTTGACATCGGTGTCTTCTCGGCGCTTTCGAAAGCATTGATCTTTTTCGAAGGTTTGATGGCGAAATCTGAAGCAGTAGGCGATCTCACATCAGAATCGAACTCGAAGATCGAAGACGAGTTGAGGCTTATGGTTTTCGGTTTCGCGGTCGATTTTTTCACACCTTCCGAATCTGAATCTGATTCCTCTTCGTAGGGCAATTCCGCTGGTTTCGAGTTAGGGTTTGGGATTTTGGGTTTTTCAAGGGGGATTTTTACAGGTTCAGTGGCTGTTGTTTCTTCTTCTTCTTCGTCTTCTTCTTCATCTTCGTCGTCTTCTTCTTCTTGAGATGATGATGATGATGATGATTCGTGAATTGTTTTCTGTGCTATGATTTCTTGTTCGTCCTCTGTTTCATCATCATCGGAGGAAGCAGAAGGGGGGTCATCCTCTAGAGGAGTAAAACGCTTGGTGGCCATTTATGGATTGGTAAAAGCTAAAGGAACGCCTGCTACTAGCTAGGGTTTGAGGAATTGGAAGCAAAGTTATGAAGAATTATTGAAAGATGGAGATGTAGAAATTAGGGTTTTATTGTGGGCTCCAGGCATTGTTCATGCTACATACTTTCAACTTTAATTGCAACCAAGTATTAATCCAGCCGAATGAACATCTAAACCTTAAGGGTTTGTTTTTAATAAAGTGTTGGGTTTAAGTTTCATTTATAATAAAAGAATAAAAAATGAAGGTTACAAGTTGGGTTAGATAGTCTTTTCATCAGTTGTGAGTTTCTTTCTGATGGAGATTGGAGATTGGAGATTAGATTGGAGATGATTGAGCGGTGTAATGTCCCTATCAGTGATCCAAATTTGTCGTTCAAAAAAATAAAATAATCTCAACTATTAATCATTGGCCGAGAATAATTCCAACTAAACTTATTGTTATTGTCAATCCCAACTATTGATGTTATTTTTTCTAATAATCATATTTTTAATTTTTTTAACAACCGTTAGTTTGTGATGATGTGGCATCTGACGTGGAGTCCTAATCACCAGGTTAAGGGGGTAAATTGTAAACTTCTAAACCTAAGGGTTTGTGTTTGTAATTGTGGCAAAATGAGACTGAGAAATAGGGATGGCAATGGGACAAGTATTAATAATCTCAGTCCCATACTTGAAATAAAAAATTTATTCCATACCCGGCTCATTACCTGTCGGGTATCTATCGGGCATCGGGTAAACCGCGGGTATCGTCGTATCGAGCATCTAATTTTTTATAGTGTTATATTTAACCCAATTTTTAGTTTTAACGTTGTTACTTTTTTCCATTTTCTTTATGATGTGTTTTAAATGCAATTGTTCTGTATATCCATATTATTCAAGTGGCAACACGTGGATAGAAAATTTTAGTTCTAACACAAATTATCGGTTAGTTACATATAGCTCCATACTACACGTTGTTTCGAACATCCAGCAGCTTTGAGGGGCATATTAGAGATATATGTGTATTCTTATCATAGTTTAAAGATAACTTAACATTCATATTATCTCACAATTTTTTCACATTATCTAATCTTTATAACATCTCTACTTGTAAGAGAATGATCATTCATATATATATATGAAAAACACTATGCATCAATCATCATCCTGTATCTCTCATTTCAAATCTATCAATTGAAAACATGCCCTCTTATGATCTAAGCTCAAACCATCTGTCTACTCATCTTCAATGGCCACTTCCCTCTTCAGAAAGCAGGTTGTTCCATCTGATGTTGCACGCCCTTTTGACTCGGCCCTGTTACATCATCATCATCTGGATCCCAACCATCAACATCTAAATCATTCATTGCCCATCTTTGATGACCGGTAGCTTATCTTTAGCATCTGAGAATGGTGTATGCTGTGCTTCTTTTTCACTCTGCCAGTTTAAATCACCTTCTGAATCAGTCATCGCATCTGAGAATGGCGTATGCTGTGCTTCTTTTTCACTCCGCTGATTTAAATCACCATCTGAATCAGTCATCCTCTCATCGTTGAAGACTGGGAACTGTTGATCATTATAAGAAGCATCCATCTGTTCGTTTTTCACGTCTAAGAGAGGTAGTTCATTGTCGGGATTCGATGAGCTCTGTGGGCTAGCACCCGCAAAAGTAGGTGGATCGTGTGTATAGTTTGACTCGCTTTGACTCGGACTCGCTTCCATATTATCTGCATCTGAACCATCCATATGTTCGTCTTTCACGTCTAAGAGAGGTAGTTTATTGTCGGCATCCGATGAGCTCTGCGGGCTAGCACCCACAAAAGTAGGTGGTTCGTGTGTATAATATGACCCGTTTTGACTCGGCCTCATTTCCATATCATCTGCATCTGAATCAGTCATCTCCAACTCTTCCAAGGCTGGGAATAGCAGTTCATCATCATCATCATCATCATCTTCGTCCGATAAGACCTGCCATCTTGTTTCTTCAGAAGCATGTGGCTTCTTTTCATCATCATCTGAACTCCAGTCATCCAGACCTGAACCACCCATCTTGTTTTCCTTAGCCTGTGACACAACTTGATCATTAGCGTTTAACGAAGAGTGTTTTCGATCACGCTTAGTTTCATCATCATCTGAGCTCCAGTCATCTGAATCTGAACCTGAACCGTTCATCTGCTGGTTGTTGATAGCCAATAGCGCTAGTTTATCATGAATGCTTGGGAAAAACGGCGAAGAAGCGTTTGCAGGTGACTGTGAAGATTGCTGACCCGTTTCTTGAACACTTTGAGATTGCTCTGCCTCATCATCATCATCGTCATACATGGCTTCAAGTATCATTTTAACCGCATCTTTCATAATCAAGATCTTATTTCGAGTGCTCTTCCAATACCGTTTGTTTGATTTTGTAGGTGTAGATTCCTTTTTATTAAGTCTTGCTTGTATGGCCAATGTTTTCCTCACTTCGTTACATGTATTGTCCAATATCTTCAAGAAATCCCGAACAATGGCAAACAATCGTATCCCTTCATCTTTTCCAGATTTCCCGTGGAAATAATCGGCTGTGCTCTTGACCACCATCATTATCCGTCTCTCTTCTTCAATCATCCACTTAATATCAGCTTCTGCATATTCCAAAAACCTAGTAAGGGCGTTATTAAACTCGGTAGCTCCTTCTGCTTTTGTCATATCTTCGTTCATAAACTCTTTCGTTTTCTTCAACATGTTTCCCAATTTAGAAACCGTTAATGTTAGCATCTCGCCATCAACAATGGCTGCTTTCTTCACATCGTTGAGTTCCTCACTTAACTTGGAAACAACCTCCATACCTAGTTGTTTTAGATGTTCCGGTGATTCGTTGGTTGGTTCAAGACCTCGGTGTCTAGCCACCTTGATTCCTTCATATCGGATGATTTCTTGAACCACAAATGATAGAAGAGTCGTTTTTCCATCCGTTCCTTTCACATCAGAAAGTTTCAAAAGGGTGTCAAGCTTGAACGCCTGGGCACCACCACGGTACGTGCCATCATTCATCCGGTTACCCGTTTTGAGAACTGCTTCTAGAAGCCTCAGGAAGACCCTGCTACTTGTAAGTTTGTTGCATGCTACCTGTAATTCAGGTCCAGGGATTATGATCAAAATAAAAACACAAACTTCTTGATTACTAAAATATGCAGTACCTCCAAAGTGGCAAATGACTCTTTAGTCACATGGTAATCCTCATGAAGGGAACTCATGAACAACAAAGCTTCAAGACGTTTGAAGGAAAACGGGATCTCAACCAAGTTTTTCAGGAAGCGCTCTGCAGTACCGAGTTGGTTAATATCACCAGTATATAACTGAAGTTTCTGTTCTTCTTCTTGAGTCGGTGTCATTTTCAACAAAGTTGAAATAAGCTCAACTGGAAGCTGAGTGCCTGATCAATCATTCATATCAGAATTATATATATAAATAAGCAGTTAAGCTGATCGACGTAAAAATAGCAACTTGACGAAATCAAATCACCTTTCTTAACGGCATCGCAGACTTGTTCAGTTGTCACATTCAATGCTCTTAGAAGAATTGCTAAATTCTGGGATTTTTTTGAATCAAGGATCTGAATCAGCTTGGTTTTAGATTGTAAGTTTGAATCAATCTTCCCACGCTCTTTCTTATTTTGAGCAGCCACATAACCAAATAGACCCACCATCGTCTCCTCATCAAGCCTGTTCGAGTATATATGCTTTCAAATATATGCAAAGGAATGCAGTTTCATTGAGTAATCAAAATGACTGATTTGTATTAATATAAAACTTACTTGAAAGATCCATCCTTAAGATGGTGCCAAACCATAGAACGTCCCTGAACAGCGTTCACTTTGTCCCAAAAAAACGGTTTTAACTTGGTTTGTGTGGCATCAGAATCTCCATCTTTATTGTTTTCTGCATTCGCATTGGTTTGCCTTTGACTGCTTGATGAGGGAAGTTTCTTGTTTGGTGGAGGTAGGCGTCCAGCCGTTGGTGGTGGTGGTGGTACTTTCGGGCCAAAAGGTGGTGGTGGCGGTGGAGCTGGTGGAGCACCTACTTTTGGACCAACTGGTGGTGGAGGCGGCGGTGGTGGTGGTGGGGGAGGTGGCGCTGGTGACGCTGGTGGTGTTGGTGAAAAAAGAGATAATTTTCCTGGTGGGAGTGGTAAAGATCCGGTTCCTGATTCATCTACACTATCAAGCAAATTCTTGATCTTGGGGGCACGAGTCGAGACTCTCATTGATCTTTGTAAAGAACCTAATTTTCCCTTATAGCCCTTGGAGCGTATGTTGACGATAAGTTCATCTTCCTCTTCTTGTTGTGATTCATTTGCATTGGCAGGTGGTCTAAACGCATCACGTCCAAGACAACAAAACAAGACCAAAGCAAAGAGGCCCAGTGTTACCAACATAGTTATTACTATGACACCAATCAACAACCCTGGCCCGTCACCAAAAATTGCTCCAATATCACCAAGCTTACGAGAGGGACGGGAGTAAGAATTCTCCAACTCTTCAGATGATGTGAGCATGGCCCGAATCGGAGGACGTTTGACCATAGATGGTAAGCTTGAGGGATCATGATCAGATGCTGCACTTGGGCATACCCTCTTTTGTAGATAATCTTTAAGTTTTTTGAAAAACTTTGTCTGGTGATCATCTGCATCATATGACTTGGAGAGATTTTCTTGCCACTCTTCTTTTCGACAAGTGTTAGATGTGAATCTTTTGCAGCTTAAGCAATGTAGATTAGATTCCTCTATAAGTATACTATTATGTGCAAAACATTTCAGATCGTATAGTGTCGGCTGCACAAACAACATTTCTTTTAGTCTATCAAATATAAGCATATTAAGAAGACAAACAATATAGTGATGGAAATAGACCATAAGAATGAGAAAAAACTATAGTTCTATTTAACTTCTACTTAATATTGACTTCTTACAGTAGTCTAAATCTTGAAAAGAACTCAAATCAAGTTTCATTCTTTATCTAGGATTTATGAGGAGTAGTAAAAATGAAACCTTTTAGTTCTTATTTTATTCAAATTTCATTTATTTTGCATTATCCGCTTTTAATTTGCGTCACATTTGACGAATTGCAAGATATCATGCATACAAATATAGTAATTCAGTTAAACATTAAATTCTCAAGTTAGATTTGAAGCTTGGTTTAGAATCATTCTACTTGATCAAATAGAGTAACAAAATAAGTTTGAAATCCTATTTGAGTTCAAATGAAAATATGATTAAATAACCAAATACCATATGATAACTATATAATCTTTAAATGATAGGATTAATGAAGAATCATACTGCATTTTCTTCAATAAGTTGAGATGTCAAATCCGCTCCATTGCGATATGAAGTTCCTTTATGGATCGAATGATTTCCTTCCAAAAGATCTACCAAAACTACACACAGAAGAGCTACAAAAACACCTATAAAACCAAGCCTTTTGGCGAAACAGATTGTGCCATCCCATAAAACGGCCCTTCTCATTTGAAGCAATGTCTGTTTATACAATTTATACCAAATTCAACATTGACTCAAGCCTCTAAAGTTTATCCCCAAACAACTCAAATCCCTTTTCCTTGTAAAAAAAATATAATATTCAAAACCTCACTAAATTCCCAACCAAAGTATGGTCTTTTTCTCTTATTTTTTTACATACAAATTCAGTTTCTAATCAAAGCAGAATCCCTTCTGCCTTGAGATAACCAAAATGTACAAACTTTCACGAAATTCCCAAATCTTTTTTGTGATTCTTGTTTCAAAATGCAATCTCCAAACAAAACCCACAAATTCTTTTCCGGTAAATGTCAAAAGATTTTTCTGCGAATTGAGAATCAGAAACAAAATCCAAAAGAAACCCACAAATCTTTTTGCCTTCAAAATGATTTGAAAAATTCAAACCTAATTTTAGACAAAAAGAAATGAAGGTTCTAGCTCATTTCTGACCCCCAAATGCAGAAAAATAAAATGAAGTTATGGGAATCGGTTGAGTTGATTGAAAAGATAGTTAAAATGTTGGGAAAAAGGTAAAGATTATGAAACTATAAGTTTCGAAGAAATTCGGTTGTTAGGGGAAATTTGCCGATGGGTTGGCTAGGTTTGATTCTATTTTAGGAAGAACAATCATAAGAGAGGCAGGAAATGAGGAGTTAGCCACTAGGATGAATTTTCTCAACAAAACATGGGTACCAACGGTTCTACTTTTATCAAACATATATATAACTCTCTGTAACAAACTATATTTTGAAGATTATATCATGTAAATCAATCCTAACTTTACCAAATTACGATGTTCTCTGGACAAATAATTGGATCCTTATAATCACATGCACAAAAAAGAAACGGTTAACCGAACCGATTTTTAACCGCTATAGTACAAACCGGTTACCATCAATACATTCTATTAACCGGTTAGAAGAAACTGATTATAGGTTACCTATTGAAAGTTATATATATTTTTTAAAAGTACTGTTTATTTACTGGTTTTGACCGGTTTGGTTAACCTGTGAACCGGTTTTACCTGTTATAATTTTAAAGGACCGGTTATTTCAAAAAAACGGTTAACTGGTTTATGCACCTCTATCTTGTTTAACTGTTTACGCAGACTGCAAGCAAAACTCAATTAAATCGGACTGAAATAAACAAGTACATTGGGGATGTAGCTCAGATGGTAGAGCGCTCGCTTAGCATGCGAGAGGTACGGGGATCGATACCCCGCATCTCCATTTCAAACCGTTCTTTTTAATTTATTTATTCAGCTTACTGCCATCTATGATGCTGAAGCATAATTCTTGAAGCATAATTTCCAAAAAGTACACATGTAACTCAAACTGTAAAGTAGGATGATGAATTTGTGGTACCTTGATTACGACTCTTGATCTCTTCAATCGAAGATTAATGCACGTTCATGTTGAAGAAGCTCAAAAGTTAGTTGAATGTGAGGTATGCACCACAGCTGTTTGATGAAATGCCTGACTCAAACTTTCAAGAAGATGATCGTTCTATGATAGTCATTCAACTTATTCGATTTCCCAAATGCTTTCCAAATCGGGTCATTTTCGGGATATTCAAATCGGATTCAAATTTAAGGTTTGAATTTTTTTATAAGAACTCAAAAATTCTTCGAGTTGATTCGAATAACCAGAATAATTCACCCGATGAAGTTGCTGAATAAGCAAGCGCCATGAAAACCCTAACATATTAAACAATAAGAAAATAGTCAAGGGTCACGGGCGGTTAATCAATGGCGATTGGCCATACCTAAACTGATAAAATTTCCAAACCCAAAACAGTGACGCTTTAACGTCTTGTACCTCACGCCTTATAAAATGTACACTATTCTAAACCTGTCAAATTCAGCTCTGGAAGAACGTGCATCCATCCACGAGCCCATGAGTGATAACTAAACTAAATCCGCCATTTTCACTACCTTCTGCAAATTTCTCAGAGAGAGAGAGAATGATGTGTTACATCGGTAAAGCAACGAAGATCTTCATCTTCATCGTTGCCGTCATTGTTGTCACTGGCCTCGTCGTCGGATTCGGCATACTCGGCAGGAAGATTCATCCTAAATCTCATAAATGCTCCGGCGATGATTGCTCCGTTTCCGATTACTCTCCTCCGCCACCGTTGCAGATTCCATTCCCCTCCTTACCTTATTCTAATCCTAATCCTAATCCGAATCCTAATCCGAATCCTAATCCGAATCCGAATCCGAATCCATCCGATCCAACTGTCGTTCCCAACGCACCTCCGCCACCACCACCGGAAACCTCTCTGCCACCTCCACAACCGGAAACCTCCCTGACACCACCACCGCCACCACCGGAAACCGCTCTGCCACCACCGCCGCCGGCAACCTCTCTGCCACCACTCGACGCCGCTTGATAATCCATCGCCGCCGCCGCCTCCGAGTGCAGTTTCTGTAGTTACTCCTCCTGCTGGAGTAACGGCAGCTCCTCCTCCGCAGGCAGTTCCGGTGTCTCCAGGTCCAACGAATTCTTCTTAATTTGCTCCGTTTTTACATAAATTAAATTCATTTATTTTTTAATTTCCAGAAAACTGTCATTGATTTTGATGAATTTCTATTGCTGTGTAATTTAACGATTTGACATTGAAATTAATGTGGTTGAATTTACTCTTTGACTAATCGATGGGATTATCAGATCTACTGTTTCAAATTTGTTGATACGGAAGGAAGTGTATTTACTTCGGAATTATCACCCGCTTTAAAGGATGAAAATTTACTTCAACTCAACGCAAAAAAATGAAAATAATCAAAAAAAGTTACTTGAATTCATATCATCACATGAGTATAAATATCAGATTGATGGTTTTTTGTTCTATAAAAAATCCAAAATGTTACTCGAAATATAAATTTGAGTTATATACACATTCTAAACTTATGACAGTAATTATGGTTTACATGTTTATAATATTTTGATCATTCATATATACGTACTAATTTTAATGGCATAAATTATATATATGTTTTTTTTTAATCTAACTGGATTTAAACCTCCGTCACAAAGAAAATGATAAGCGATATCTAACACAATAGTATCATTAGGCTAAACGGGCTTTTAGTTTTTAATGTATCACATAACCTTAATAGTAATGCCAAAATAATAGACAAATCTACTCTCAAATAAAATACTATAATTTTTACTAACATTATCATTCTCACATTTATTTGTATCTCAATTTTAGTCTTTTTTTCTATTAAATCTTAACTATCTCTCATATTAGTAATGACTAGTAATGATTTTAAATAATCAAATTTATATAATTTATATTTATAATAAAATTATAAATATATTCATATTCTAATAATTTATTAAAGCATTAATAAGTTAGAATAAGATTTGAATTATATTATTTTTAAATATAAATTTTTAATTCTTAAATCTATATTATTTGTTATCTATAATTTTTAAATATTCATTGTTTCTAGTTTCATCGACGGCTCAAGTCATCTAACATATAAATCTTCATAGAAGTTGTTGTTTAGAATATATTGCATTTATTCAATTAATGTAATACATTTTTTTCTAACCTAACATATAAATAACTAAATAAATATTTGAGATCGATCATGATTAAAAAGATTAAAAGGGAGATGTAACAATTAACATTGATAAAAAGTAGAAAGCATCCAATCTTGAGCTTGATAAGAGGAATCACACTATATTGTGGTAGGGTCGTCCAAAGAGTCTAGTAAGGGAGGAGGGAGTAGGGAAGGTTTGAAGTAGATGAAGTTGGAGGAGAACCAATAGGAATGTGTCACGCAAGAGAGAGAAAAAGAAATGATTTTGAAGGATTTTGAGTGGTGGTGGTGAGGTTTTTGAAGAATTCTAGGTGGGTTTATTTTAATGTTTTTATTTATTTGTTTTTGTATTTTATATATTAAAGCTTGAATTTTTTTTTATAAAACACTAGATTTATTTAAAAAAACACTACATTAATTAAAAAAAACATTACATTAATTAAAAAAACAACACACTACATAATAAAAATACATTTATTTAAAACTTAAACATCACTAAAACTCACAAACCCAACCATGTTTCTCCGCGATCTTTTTTTTTGGGCGAGCTTGATTTGCAAAAAAGCCCCGGTCAAGTGGTCGTGTGAGGTTGTGAAAATATCCACGTCGCGGTTGCATCGAACCACTTTGTTGTTGTGGGTTTAAGACACGGGGGAGTATTTTTTTCTTGGCTTGACCCTTCGATGAACTTGAGTTAGCTCGATCCATCGGTTTGAAGAAGTTGGAGGTGTTTGAAGAAGTTGGGAGGTGTTTGAAGAAGTTGAATGAGGAGAAGGTGTTTAAAATCTTGTATATATAGAGTTTAATTAATTAAAAAATTTTTTTTTTTTTATAAAGCATATAGCCGTTGAACGGCTCTCATAATCTTGTCCCACCACACAAAACTAGCGGCGAGAACTAGTTTGGAAACCACCGTTTTAGCGGCGCCGCCGGCCTGACGGCGGTGTTCGCCACTCTCCGCCATTCCCTCCTGCCTAACTTATCCCTGAGTCAAATTAAGTGAAAAACAAGTACTGTAATAATTTTTAACCACACTAGTGACAACAAGATTCACGATCCTCGAGTCACCGATCCTTACAAAAACTTTCTTAAAATGATTTGCATATAAAAATTTCAATCAAAAAGTAGGTAAAAAATGTTAAAATGTATACGATAGTAAATCCAAAACATACATACCCATTTTGTCCCTTAACATAGTTGATTTGTCATTTGACCATGTCGGTCAGTTCGGTCTCGTTAATACAAAACAATATTCTTATAATAAGGGTGAGCGGTGTGGGGGATAAATTTTTTAGGATGAGTAAAATGGGATAAGTTGATGGACCAATAGGAGAGTGACAAATGAGAGAGAAAAAAGTATATGTCTTTTTTGTTTTTTGGAATGGTATGGGTGGGATAAGTTAGGTGGGATAAGTTGGATAGTTGGGTGGGAAAAAATATGTGTAAACTCTCGGCAACTCTCGGCATTTAGTTGCCGATTTGTGGATTTTTTTTGCCGAAAACCAACTTGCCAAAAACAATGGTATACTACTTATCCACTTTGCCGAAAATCCCACTTGCCGAAACCCTACTTGCCGATTTTTTTAACCCCCCATACCGCCTACACTAATAGTTAACAAATGCAAAAGTATAAAACTAGTTTTTGCAAATTAAAATTCCAAGACACATAAGAAAACAATATTAATAGCTTGGGAAAATCATAAAGATTTTGCCAGACTTTTTTTTATACTAAAAGTATCCTTACACTACTAGACGGAATTTTCTATGTCGTATAATATTTTCACTTTTGTCAGATTTTTCTCAGAAGTTAGTAAAATATGGACATGTGGCATCAAGTGTTTTTTCCCCTACGTGTTACTAATATTTTTTCTTTTAACGGCAAATTTGATTATGTGTATTTTTATGACGCTCGACCTTAAAACTAGTAATATTCCCAAGTTTGTTACATTTTACCTAATATTACCTAATACTTTTTCAGGATTTGCATTTTACAGTTTTAGATTTATATTAAATGTAAGATGAAAGTGCTATATACATATTATGACTTGAGCTGTGATCTACCAAAAGTGTTATATGTCTAGTGTTTAAACATGGATTGGATTGCGTACATAGCTTTAGTTTAGTTGGAATATACAGAAGGGGTTTTCATCATGGTCAAAACTCAAAGAGGGAGTGCTAGCGGGTCATGACCAACCCGGCCGACGGAACATTTTAAAGATCTCATGCTATGTAATTCAGGGGTGGCTGCGAACAAGGAAATGGTGGGCGACCGCACAACCGCAAAGGGCTTTGTTTTTCGGAAGGCCCGATGTTTTTAAATTTTCTTATGTGATTATCTCATAAATACCATTTTGTTACAAATGTTTGAAACAAATATCATCTACATCAGCTGGCAATTCGCAAGGGCGTAAGGCTTTAGCGTACGCATGCTTAGAATGTGAGAGACCTAGGTTTGATCTTTGTTTTTGGCAGCTTTAGCGCAGGCACACTTAGGTGGTGTTTGTTTTTCTGCAAAAGCTCTTCCTGTCCTCTTCTGTCTGCGCCGCGCAGACCACGCGCAGACATTTAGTTCTGCAGACTGTTTGTTTTCTCGAAGACATTTCATTAAAAAATGTCTGCGCAGGCTCTTCTTGGTGCAGATGTGACCTAGTCACTTCTGACATCTTCTAACATCTTCTAACCTTCTCTTTAAACTGTTTTTACATTAAAAAAAAACATTTTTAAACAGTTTTTTTAATTCTTTTATAAAAAAACATTTTATTAAGTTTTTTTTAAAAAACTTTTTCTAAAAAAACTTTTTTAAAAGTTTTTAATATATTAAAAAACTTTTAAGAAACTTCTTTAACCACTTTTTTTAAATCGTCTTTTAAAAAAGTAAAAAAAAAACATTTTAATAAATTAATTTTAAAAAATAAATTTTAAAATGTTTTTTTTTAAATTAGTTTTTTTTAAATTGTTTTTTAAAAAGTTTTGTTTTTAAAAAACGTTTTTAAACAATTATTTTAAGAAAAAATATTTGAAAAATTATTAAACAAAACTTTTTAAACATTTATTTAAATACGTTTTTAAACTGTTTAAAAAATATTTTTTTGAACAGTTTTTATAAAATATTTTTGATGTTTTATTTAAAAGAAAATTGTTTAAAAAACAATTGTTTGCTAAAATATACGGAAAGAAATAAAATGATTGAATTATGTATAAGTTTAAAAAATGATTTATTTAAATTTCAGTTTATTTTAGCAGTCTGCATAAGTTAAAAAACAAACACTCTTCTTCTTACAGACTGCAGAGGTTTAGTCCACCTCTTCTGCTACAGATGTCTGCAGATGTGGTCCGCAGACTGCAGACATTTTACCTCTTCAAAAACAAACAGCACCTTAGAATGTGAGAGACCTGGGTTTGATCCTTGTTTTTGGCAGCTTTTTTTAGAACGATTTAGACCGAAATTTAAGTAAACTTTATGTGAAAAACAAGTTTTGAACATGTGACCTTACCTTATTCCAAGAACTTACTGAATAAATAAATAATTACCAATTAAACTAAGACGAGATTTTATTAACCTTATGACTATAAATCATTTATAATAATATTCATCAAATACATTAAAATTTTCAAACTTAAAATTATATGTATGTTATTTCACATTTTTAACTCCAAAGATTAAATAATTATTATAAATCAAAAAATAAAATTTATTTTTTAATAACTAAATACATAAGAACATTAGTGTGATAAATCAAAAGGGATTCATTCGGTTGACGACCGTTCAAAGTCAAGTCTCTCAAAGGCTAAAATTTTAGTCTCGCCCAGGCTTTGAAAAATTTTGAGCTTTTTAAACGACCCTGATTACAAATGTGATTGATTAACCGGTCAGAACTAAACATTTGTCCTCGATCAACATTCATGAGAAGCAGCATGTTAAAATCCCAAAAAAATCTCAGATCAAATCATCAGAATCAGTAAAATCTTCTAACATTTCAAATTCTCAAGATTTTAGGACTACATATATATGTCCGGATTCTAAGTTGTTGCCAAGGTAAACTGAATACAAACAACCTACTACACTGGGTAAATTAAGTCTAAGACCACTCTTATAACTGTCAAATTCTCTAGGAAATGATATAGTTGCTAGTTTTTTTTTTCCTCTAAATAAAATGTTATAGCACCCGTCCTCAAAAGCGACCAACTAAAAAAGATTAGAGAACTGAGAACAGGGCCGGCTCACTTTGGTTAATATTTAGGCAATTGCCTAGGCCCGTTGGGGCCTCATTTTCATTAAAAAAAATTGTAAGTAATGATGTATGTTATAAATTTGTCACTTTTCTTCCGTGTAAACCAAGTTCGAAACAATTGTTTGTATTTCTTTACACCTCTTACAATTTGTTTCATGTTTTTTGTTCTTTTGATTTTTTTATTGAATTTTTTTTATCATTTAAATGTTTTTTTTTTCTTTTAAACACACTATCAAATTCGCTTAATCAACTTGGGGGTATGATTTGTGTTTAAAGCAACCAACTTTACTTGTACGTACTCAACATTTTATGGAAAGAAAGTCCTAAATTTCTAGTTCGTCTTGGGCTCCTCAATTGGTTGAGCCGCCCCTGAAGCCCTGACTGAGAAGAAAGTTATGTGGCTAACGGGTCAGAATTGACACGAACCGAACATTCTAAAGATCTCATGCTATGTAGTGGTAGGTGAAAATGGCTTACATGTATATTATATGTGTTTAACATATATTCCATTCAGTTTAGTTCCAAGAATTATGATTTTATGGCAATATGGCCTACACCAATACTTTTGTCATATCGCACTTTGGGTTTCTTTAATTTTGGATGTTCAGTAATATAATTTAAGACTTTAATACATTTTGAACACGTTTATGTATCTCGACTATTATTCAACTCACATTGACGGTAGAGTAGTATTTGTCTAAGAGTCAATAGTTATCATTTGATTAATCTAATCATAAGACCATTCTAAGATTAATACTAATCATATCTTAAGAGGAAATGAAGCTTGGGGTTTCGAGCTCATTACCTTATCACCAAAGTCTTTCGATTAGTCAATTTGTAAAACCCCAACCTGATTAGGGTTGACGTATCACACAACAACAATAATCATCTATTAAATATCCAAACTTAAATTCACATAAATAACCTTACAAATAATCCAACATAAAAACAATAATCAACACGCATAACCCTCATTAATCAACCTAGCTCTTCTTCTTCAATGTCCAAGTTCTTAATTACCACTTTATATTCACATATCCTATGGTCCCTTGAGTACATGTGTACACCAAGCTGTTGGAAATCAGGTCTTTTTCAACTTATCAAACAATAGATTTAACAAAAAAAAACTCATTTGTTGATTAATATAAAAGTTGAAGGTACAAGAAAATAGAAAAAAAACATATCCTATTTATAAGCATTCTACCCATGCTATTGTATTTCAACTCTAAAACCCTTTATAATTGTCCTAATTATAAACCCGCAAATCAATTGCAAATCGAAAACACCCCATTACAAGCAAACAACAAAATGAAACACGGGTAAACAAAATAATGTGGAGTAAAGGAATGAACAATAGCAATATAACGGTCAATAAGGATAACAATACGATGATTTATAAGAAGTTCGATTATGAAGATCATCTGTGTGGAAATACCCATATGAGCTAGTGACAACAACAATAGTCATATAAAAATATGTTGATCTTTCAGCATGTGTAATGGATCTGCGTCTTTCAGCACATATAAACAAATGTGCATATTTCAGCACGTATAAACATATGTGCATTTCTCAACACGTATAAACAGATGTGTATCTTTCAACACGTATAAACAATGTGTCCATCTTTCAGCACGTATAAGCATATGTGCATCTATCAGCACGTATAAATAGACGTGCATCTTTGAACACGTATAAACAAGGTGTCCATCTTTCAGCACGTATAAACAGATGTGCATCTCTCAGCACGCATAAACAGATGTGCATCTTTGAACATGTATAAACAATGTGTCCATCTTTCAACACGTATAAACAGATATACACATCTCAACACATATAAACACATATGCATCTTTCAGCATGTATAAGCAATGTGTGCATATTTCAGCACACATAAACAAAACTATATTTATTTCAATCTTTTCAATTCGATATTAGTTTACATTTGTTAGTTCTTCAAGTTACATCGAAAACACTTCTCTTCGTTCTAAATGCCATCTTCCCTTGTGTATGCTTTGTTTTCAAAACTCCTATAATCCAATATTGATTCATGTGGGTTCTATGTATATGTTGTGAGATTTGATCGTCATTTAGTCATTTACCAGTCGGCAAACAACATATGTGATGTTAAATAAATGCTAGCGAGGCATTTGAATCAGTTCATCTTCATGACATTCCCTTATGCCAATTTCCAGCCTTTCATGAAATGATGATGGCAATACATCGCAACACTGTCGTCTAGGCGTCAGCATCTGTTTCACAAAACCGAAATAGTTATAGGAGTTTTTTGTATAATGTTCTATCATTAGGGTCAAAAAAGAAACAAATTTATAAGTGAGATTTCAGACTATGGTACAACTCATGTTGCATAGAGTTCAACAAATTGTACCATAATTGCATGCTAAAAAATAGCGACTCCACATTTCACAATTGCCCTTTTACTTGGCTAAGATTGTCACATGAAGCCTTAAAACTTTTTTCTTTTCTGTAAAAACAACCCTCTTGTAGAATGTATGTTTAAACACGATTATAAAGAGGCTCGTGTTTGTGTTTGGAGGAGTGATACGATTAATTAATTAATCATTATGTGTTCGTATTTAGTACCCATGTTAATCGTGTCATGACTGACTTGTTTAGCAGGTTAATTTAGAGCTGTTTAGCCAGGCCTATTTAATATTTATATTTCACAATTAAGTAAGCTCGTTTTACCTGTTTCTTGTTGAGATTCAGTTTCTGAGCATGCACCCTGATCATTTCAATTCCCCTAGGAGATCCAAGATTCGAAGTGCAATTCTCCCGTTTCTTTATCTTGTAGATGCTCACGGTCTGATCCCCGTCGAGAAAAGTCGTGTTCATATGAAACACAACAGGTCTTCCACAAGGATCCTTGTTGTGTTCCCTCATGTCAAAACTAAATAGCGTGTTCAACAAGTTACCTTTTCTCCACGGCCGAAACGTTGCTGGGACACGAAGAACATCGGGCAAGAGTACATGGGTTCCAAACACTTCGACCGCATATCCCCACGAGATTGAAATTGTCCAAGAAAACCAACGGTCATAGCAAACCGTCTGTTGTAAGATCCTATGAGGATCTAACTCTGCCGCTTTGTACAGATGGCGCATCGCGTCTCTATTTGTCATATCCGGAAAAATCGGGTCCAAATAATCTGCATGATGAAGAGTTACCAATGGCGCCATCGGATGTACTGCTAATACCCCAAACGGATCTCCGCTCATATCCATCTAGTAGAAGAGTTGTTATACATTACAAAAATTGTTAGCAGAAACCACATAATCAGAAACAAGAATCTAAGTACAAAACGTCAATAGTCAAGAATGGGTCTATTGTTTCTTAAATTATAAAATAAAAAAATAAGAAATGTCTATTTTTTATTCTACATCACCATCTATATGTTTAAACTTTATACTTAAACTTTAAAAATAAATATAAGCGATAAGCGATTGGTAAATATATAATTCCACTATACATATATGAGTTTTTTTAAGGATAAAAAATGTGATATAGAGTGTTTTTTAAAAGTCTTTAAATTTTATTAATAAATGACTTCTTTAGGTAAATTATAAAAATAAAGATAAAGACGATTTTGTGAATGCCTTAAGACCATTATTTCGTCATGTTTTCATATGAACATATGAACATGTCTTATTGAAAAGAATACAAGTGTTTATAAAACGTATGGTAAAATTGTATACATCTTATGGTGATGCGAGCTTACAAGTTACAAGTTACAACCCACGGCCCTACTTAAAGCGAGAGCTAAGAAATGCACTAACCAAACATTATTGTTTTGATTTAAATGGTTTGTTTGATCTGTTTTAATGGTTTATATACTCTTAGCAACAAAAGGTGTTTAATGCAAAAAAGAAAAAAGATTAAGGACTAAGTATGCAACTTCTTTTGAGTTTGAAACTTGAGACTACAGATTCATAAGTTTTGACCTTTTTTAAATGGTACTAAGAGACTAGATCTTGAGGGTTGCCCTAAACTTAAGCAACGAAGAGCTCGAGAAAGAAAAAGAAAAAAAAATAACAGAACACATCAATGGCGATGAAATTTTTCAACACTTTTACCTGATGAAACCCAGATTCTCTGGTAATCCCAACTCCAAGTTCTGCCAAACACGACGAAATCCTCCCATCGCTTCCATACAAATGGTGGTATCTCTCCAAACACGAATCCAAAACCTTCGCCAACGTCCTCGCCAACGGATAACTAATCGCAAATCCCGCTCCACCGAACGCCATCGAAAACGAGAAGTATCTATTCTGCACGAAGCTCTCCGAGCTTGATCCGATGAAATACGGCAGATCGTGGTCGTATTTCGATAGCGTCTTCACCAGATTCTCCGCGAAAAACACCGTATCATCGTCCCCGAATACGAACCATCTGATCATAAATAGCAAACAGTTAGTTAGTAAATAGTAATAGTAATAGTAATAACTAATAAATCACTATAAACGTAACAAGTTTTGACTTTGTAACTCACCTGACGTTAGAATGGTTTAATGCAACCGTTTCGGATACGACTCGAGCCACACGTATGGCCGACCGGAGACCGCCGCGCCACGTGTACCGGAACCGGGAGGTGTCATCGGAGATGCAAACCGGGGGGAGGAGCGAGGCATCGGAAGGGACGGTTTGATTATTCAACGGAACGTCGAGAAAGACACATCCTCGCATTTGATCAGGCTTCCACCACATCTTGACGTACTCTTTTCGTTTCGGCCACGATTTCGCGTTCGATGCGATCCCGAAAACGATGTGATCGAGAGAAGTGGGAGACGAGAACTCATCGCCTCCGAGTAGTAAGATTCGGGAGGTCGGAAGAGGCGAGAACGAGGAGGAGAGGAGGAGGTAAAGGATCAAACCGAGGGAAGACGAGATGAAGATGAGGTTTATGAGGCGAGAATTGAATTGGGATTTGAAGGAGGATTGGGAAATCTTCATGGCAGATTCAGATGTGTGGAAATGGAGGAGAGAGTTGATGATTGATTTATAAGATGGTTTAGAGGCGCAAGTTATGGAGTGCAGGTGAGGTGTGGGAGAAAATGGGAAGAAGAAGTGGAGTTGAAGGTAGAAGAGGAGAGACTTTGTGGGAAATTTGGAAGGAAAATGACTGATTCAGAAAGTGTTAGGCAACCAAAGGTGTGATTTAAGGGGAGATTTGGGACAGGTGTTAAATGTTGATGACCAAGAAAAGTCAACTTAGTGAATGGCTTTGACTAAGTATCAAATTAGAATGAGAAATCTTTAAAATCATTATTACTCTTTAATGTTCATCTCACTATCTCACTACAATTTAACTAAAGAAAAATTTATTTCTTTAATTTATATACCATTTTTAAAATTTATCATATCCCATTCACTGTATCTATTCTTATTTAACTCAATAACATTTTTTATTTTATTTTCTATTATTTTTTTCTTTTTATCATATACGTTCGATGAAAAATAATATAAATTAATAGATATAGTGTGTGAATAATGATTATCAAACATGAAGGGTGAGTATGATTTCCCCTTAAATATATGAGGATGGGATATGCGGTTGGGAAATAGGATGAGGTGCTATTTTTATTATTGTTTCCTAAAATTTGAAGATAGGTGTTGAATAGAAAATGAGATGTAAATGCTCCAAAGGAATATTAATAGTAAATTCGGTTGTTTAATAAATATGTTGTTAAAAAGCTCTGTTTTAATATAAACTTTAATAGATACATATTTTACTCCAAATTACTAAACTATATCAATTATAAATACTCATCGGGTTGCAGACAGGGTTTTATCATAAATAATTGGGTTTTCTCGGTATTAGAGATGAGTATATGAAGAGACAATATCGCTCACAATCAGCCCAAACTTGTTTAAAAAAAAAGAACTACATCAATTATATTTTAGAAAGTCCAATATTTTCAAAGGTACAATTAATATTTTCGACAATTGTATTCTAAACTTGTAAATCTGTATATTTCTTTAAAGTACGAAATGAGTCGATGTCAATCGTTGTATAAGAGAAAAAGTACGAAATTAATAAGATCAGATACATAAATAATATTGCATTTATTTAGTGGCCGTCTAGGAACATTAGTTTATACTTTATACTTTCTATTTTTCTAACACATTATTCTAGCTACGACATTAATTTTCAGTAAAGGTAAATTCACAAAGCGACAACTTGTTAATCGATTATTGGTTTATACGATATTTTGTTCAAAGGAAATAATGACTTAATTGTCAACTAGTAACATCTACTATATCCGATTGTGAAATTCGATTTATTTTGAAATTTCGCGTTATATCGATTCGTGAATTATTAAGTACTGGGAGAATTTTCAGGTATTTATATCCCAACTATACATGATTCATAATCAAACAAAATATTTAACTAAAACATTTTTTTTAACGATTAACTCTAATATACTTCTAACTTAACCCCCTTAAATCACAAAAGAATTGTCTATATCTAGATATAACCTAGAACCTCTAGGTAAGACAAAATCTTACCACCTCCACTTGATACAAACAATTAGTGAAAATGACAACCTACTCCCAAATTTTATTTTACAAAAAGTGACAACATATTTTAATAATAAGCATTCACCAACAACACCTTACTTAAAACGTTAAAAAAAAGTTTTTATTAGTTGAAACTTCTTATACTTTATTTTTGAAGAATTATAAAATTCTATCCAAACTTATATAAGATCCTAATATAAAAATATATGGATATATTTTTTAGGGAGAGGTTTAAATGAGAAGTTTGTTTTGGGGTAAGAAGGATAAGAAGAAATTTTAGCCATTGGATCTTGATAGTAAAAAAGGAAGGAGGGGTATTTTAGTCTTAGTCACTTTTGTTGACTTTTTATCTACTTCCCCCATTTTCTTTAAACATTCATAACTTTCACATACGACATTATTTTAAAAAAAAAAATTGCACCATAAAAACGAGCATTTTTTTATCTTTAAAACGCATATAGTGTTGCTATATAAAAAATGAATTTTTTTCTACTCTTTCGAATTTTGACACAATGTTCAGGTCATTGTGTCAAAATGTTTAGATCATTGTGTCATTGTGTCGTCGTGTCAAAAGTATATATAGTGTTGCTATATATAAAATTAAATACTCTTTCGGTTTTTAGCATCATATGAAACAATGATCTGAACATTTTAACACATCATTGTGTTATTGTGTCAAACTATTCAGATCATTATGTCATTGTGTCGTCGTGTCAAAAGTATATATAGTGTTGTTGTATATAAAATTAAACACTCTTTCGGTTTTTGGCATCATATGAAACAATGATCTGAACATTTTAACACATCATTGTGTCATTGTGTCGTCGTGTCAAAAATATATAATGTTGCTATATAGAAAATTAAATACTCTTTCGGTTTTTAGCATCATATCAAACAATGATCTGAACATTTTGACACAATATGACACAATGATCTGAACAATTTTGACAGAATGATCTAATCATTTTGACACAATGACACAGTGACACAATAACACAGTGACACAATAATCTGAATATTTTGATACGATCGAAAGAGTAAATTTTTTTAGTTTTATATATAACAACACTATACGCGTTTTAAAGATAAAAAACGCTCGTTTTTATGGTGTAATTTTTTTAAAAATAATGTCGTATCTAAGAGTTATGAAGGTTTAAAAAATTGGGGGGATTTGATAAAAAGTCAAAAATACCTTTTTATCTATCGTTTCCTTTAGTTTTTCTCTTTAATTCTACCCAGAAAAATTTTGAGCCATAGATCTTCATTTAATTGAAGATCTAATGGCCATGATTCATTCTTATCATTTTTATTCAAACTAAACTTCTCACAATAACCTCACCTATTTTTTTTATACCTGTAAAGAATCCTAAGAAAATATATATGACAGAGCGACAGAAGTAACTATATTAATATAAAAGGAAAATTGAATACAGGGTGTCACGCATCAAAGTTATAAGTATAAACCAATTAAAACTATGTCGTTTTAAATAATAACACATTTAAGTTTGGAGCTAAAATTAATTACACGTCTAATTTTGGAAAGCAGTTAAGAATATATTATTTTAAGATTTTAGCTTGAAGTCAAAGTTAGATGTATTTTTAATCAAAACGACATAATCGTGATTGTTTCACACTTAACTTAGATACATGACTAGTCCCGTTCACTTTCCCCTTAATATAAAACTATTTTGTAAAATTTTGCCCCAAAATATCGTTAAGACACTCTACATGTTGATTTCCTTTGGGATGATTGATCATTAAAGGAAGCGATTATTATGAATATAAATATTGTAAAGGGTAAGTTACATTATTAAATCACATCAGAGAAAACAAACATTGCAAGAAAAGTTAAGACACACTATCCACCGTAGATCTAAAAGATTCCACATTAATTTTTTTTTTTTTTCTAATCTTTATGGTAATAAATAAAGATTTCAAGTGTAACATGCCAACCTTTGATACAATCTCATTTATCGGCATACTATTCTTATCTTTCTCTCCTAGATAAAATAATAATATTAAGTATAATTTACATTGTGGTTTTACCACAAAAAAAAATATGTCAAAAATAATAGTATATGTCCTAGTGATATATAAAATGACACTTCACGTCCCTATTTTTAACGTGTTTTTAATCATTTTGTTAAACGTTATTTAAATGACCTTTCTATCCCGCCCCCAAACTTTAACAATTTACATTCTTGTGGTTTAACAGCGAATAAGTTTACATGTTACGTGACTGCATACATGCCATTGTTGACCACCACTTTAAGTTTAACCAATTATGTCCTTGCATGTAATTTTTTTTCTTGTCGGCAGTATTTTGTAACGACTATTTTTTTAACATTAAAAATTTTCGAATTTGTCTTTTGCTAACATCCATATATTGTGTTAAACAAATACTGGACAACTTTTTTTTAGCAACAAAACCCACCATCAAATGTAATCAACAACTTGTCAAACATAACAAGTTTCTTAAATGTATTAATTTATTATTTAATATATTATAAGAATTTTATATCAATCATAACTTTACAAATTTCTTGATCATTATATTTTTCTTTGTATTTATCTAATATTATAAATCTATATTCAGCCCGTGTAGTACACGAGTTACTAACCTAGTTGGATAATATAACCTTTAGGTCCTATGCTTGATAAATTAAGTGTTTTACTTCAAATTTTATCATTGTTGTTCAATATTTTTATTTTATTTACACTAACATTATAGCAATGCAATCACGCGAATAGCGAATAGTAAATCTAGTTAATTTTAGTTTAGAAAACATGCCCACTTTGCAAAATCCAAAACCTATTGTGGTCAATATGGGAAAAAAGGAAACCTTATGGCGGTTCAAACTTAAAAGTCTGATTCCACAAGAACGAATCCAAACCCGAATCATTTGAAAGGGGGAGTCTAGTCACTGACACACAAAGGGTTTTACACAGGGCGGCCGACGAGGGTTTAGAGCAGACGCCACCAAAGAGACAACACTCAGATCCAATTGGCAAACCAATTCCAGCCAGATCGATGAGGTAGCTAAGCGTGGGCCTGTGCCCTAGAATCTGAAACCATGGCGGGCCATTCCGACCTGAAAGTTGAACCTACAAAGAATCCTTGTTGTAGCGAGGTAATTTCTTTGATTTTTGTTTCATAATAATCATATTATTCAATTAGTTGTGATCATTTAGAGAGTAAACTAGGTTCTTGGCTGATTTTATCTCTCAATTTTTGTTTAATTCGTTGTGATTGTGCAATGATAGTTACAAATTTACAATGTTGTATCAGTGGGAACATAAATTTAAGAAGTCGCAACTAAAGGTTAAAAAGACGGAAGATGCTAGGGCCGCACTTAAGAAGGCAGTGGGGATTTATGAGCAACAGTTTGATAAGATGCAGGATGAGAGATCGAAACTGAAGAAAGGTAAGAATATTTCGTTTGTGGAATCGTGTTAAATATTTATATAACTCTCTAGCTTATGAAATAGTATTTGAGGTACAAAAGGGTGGGTATAAGAAAATTAGGTGACAGATTATAGGTGGTACTGGTATGTTTAAAATAAAAGGAACAAATGGAACATTGCATTTTGATTTTCTAGGGTTGAACAAGCAGCTTTTCGGATTATAATGGTGATGTAAAAAGTACCTACTCTAAAACCGATAAGCACATCAATCAATTACTGATTTTTCTTCATAAAGAAGATCGCAGCATCTATTCTTAAAACTTATCGTGAAAGACAACTATACAATTTGATATCGATAAATAAGTATTTTCTCCTGTCCCCACCCAGGCAAAGGGGCTAAAATACTATCGATGGATAAACAAACATACAAACACAGCCAACAATAATTCCACTCAAACGGTTGGGTCTAGGGAGGGAATTAAGAGGCTGCTTTTAGAGATTAGGTTCATTTATCACAGTTAACTGCACTAAATGAATAGTATTTTCTCTGATCCTAAGGGTATTCATTTCTTGAGGTTTTACTGCAGATTTTTACCTAAAAGTGACTAATAGTATTATATTGAACATTGCATGATTTGTAGCTTATGACGAGTTGAAGCTGCAGACGGATGATGAAAGGAAGGGAAAAGAAAAAGAGTCAGCTGCACGAGTTTCAATGGAAAATGAGATATCTGCCCTGAAGGCTGAGATTTTATCATTGAATAAAAAAGGAGGTCCGGTGGCGGAAAATGCGAGTGAAGAACTTATACTTTATAAAGGACGTGTTTTTGACAAAGAGAAGGAGATAAATTGTCTACTAGAAGAAAAGAAAAGAGCCGAGGCTGAGAAAAGCAGGACTGAGCAAGAATTAAGTAATATTAAGACTCGGTTGATTAATGTAGAAACGGAAAAGAAAAAGCTAATGCAGGATCTTCAAATAGAGATAGCGAGAGCAGATTCAGAGAAAAAACGAGCTGGTGAAATGTTGAAAACTGCAGAAGCCAAGCAGGCAGAAGTTGAAGTTCTTAAGGCTGAGAAAAAGAATAAGAATAATGATCTATGTTTGCTAAAATCCGAGCATCAGAATTTGGAGACAGAAATAGGCCGGCTCAAAGAGCTTCTTGAAAACGAGAAAAAACGAGCGGATTGTGAGACAAAAAAAGCCGAAAGTGAGAAGAAAAAAGCTCATAAAATGAAAGACATGCTGGAGGCTGAACAAAGTAGAGTTGATGAGAAAAGCAGCACTGAGCAAGAATTAAGTAATCTTAAAACTCAGTTGCTTAACGTAGAAACAGAAAAGAAAAAGCTATTGCAGGATCTTCAAAAAGAGACAGCTAGAGCAGATTTAGAGAAGAAACGAGCTGATGAATTGTTGACCAAGCAGGCAGAAGTTGAACTTCTTAAGGCTGAGGAAAAGAACAATGATCTATGTTTACTAAAATCTGAGCATCAGAATTTAGAAACAGAAATAGGCCGGCTTAAAGAGCTTCTTGAAAATGAGAAAAAACGAGCGGATTGTGAGACAAAGAAAGCTGAAAGCGAGAAGAAAAAAGCTCACAAATTGAAAGAAAAGTTGAACGCTAAACAAAGTAGAGTTGATGAGAAAAGCATTGCTGAGCAAGAATTAAGCAATCTTAAAACTCAGTTGGTTAATGTAGACACAGAAAAGAAAAAGCTAATGCAGGATCTTCAAAAGGAGATCATTAGAGCGGACTCGGAGAAAAAACGAGCTGATGAAATGTTAGAAGCTGCAAAAACCAAGCAGGCGGAAGTTGAAGTTCTTAAGGCTGAGAAAAAGAATAATGATTTATGTTTACTAAAATCTGAGCATCAGAATTTGGAAACAGAAGTAGGCAGACTCAAAGGGCTTCTTGAAAATGAGAGAAAACGAGCGGATTGTGAGTCAAAAAAAGCTGAAACCGAGAAGAAAAATGCCCATAGAGTGAAAGAAATGTTGAAGGCTGAACAAAGTAAAACTGATGAGCAGAGAAAGTTAGTTGACGTTGAAAGGAAAAAAACCGAGGAATTTGCACTCAAGTTGGAAAGGTCAAAGTGTGAGGCAGATGAAGCAAAATCAAAGTTGGTTTCAGAGGGTTTAAAGTTTAAAGAGGCAAACAAGAAGCTTGAAGCTGAAATGAAAAAAATAATCAAAGAGAAGAAGAAAGCTGTAGAACAGCAAAAGATTGCAGAAAAGAGTACAAAACATGCTTTGGAGGAGAAACACAACGCCTCTCTTCTTCAACAGCAGTTAGAAGATTGTCAAAACAAGTATGATAGGCTGAAAAAGGATATGGAAGTTTATGAAACAAATATGAAAATTCATGGGCAAGTAAAACAGAAGACAAATCTAGCGGTAAACGGTGCAGAATTAGATAAGGGCAAAGAAATAGAGATTAAAAAGGCTGCTGAAATGTATAAACTGCAGGCCATGAAAGAAAAATCCCGTGCTGATAAGTTAGCACAACAGCTAGAAGATGCCAAGCAGCGGACTAAAGATGAACATAAAGTAATCGAGGATCTTGTTTCTTCCAAAAATTTAACCGATACCATGAAAGCTAATTCTTCTGAAATGAAACTATTAAAGAAAAGATTGAAGCTTGAAAAGGAAAGAGTAAAACATTTCATTCAAGTTGCTGAGCATGAAAAGAGGTGTAAAAATACAGTTGAAGAAGAACTTCATCGACTAAAGCTTGAGTTTGCTCGGTTTTCAAGTCGTGTAGGACTTTGTAGCTGTTTTAACATCAGTAACGTAGGTAATTCTTGCCTGGAAAAGGTTCGCTTTCGTTCTTTTCCCGTGCTAACAGTTGTGCGATATCCTTCTGTCATTGCAATATCTTGACAAAATTGTTGTTTTTTGTTGTTTGTTCACAGGATGACCATATGAATCGTAAGAGGAAGTTTATGCAGACCGGGAGTGGAAAAGAACTTGCAAAGCCTACAAAACCGTGTGAATATTTAAAACCAAATATAGATATTTCAACACCATCACTTCCTATATCTGGGACTTGTACTGAGTCAACATCAGGTACTGCCTCTAAAATGGAGCCTCTGGGTAACAGAAAAAATTTAAACAGTTTTGCTCTTGTTTCAAGCATGGCATCTTTTTCTGATCGACAGTTGGTGGTGGGCACACAGGAAAATCTACAGTTGCCAATATCTCGGTTATCTAGTGAGAATGCTGAGGTGGCAGATACTAATGTCAAAAGCCCTCTTAAAGTGAGAAACAAAGATGGAAACATCAAGAAAAGAAAGCGGCATCTTAATCCAATTGAATCTATAGAGCATTTGTGTACTGAGGGTAAAATATGGCATGCAAAATTAGCAAAGTACACGTCTGAATTGCATGGTATGTTAGGTGACACTGACAAACCATTGGCTATTGAGCATAACAAAGAGGGAAGAAGAACAGCTGAAGATGAAAATATTGATTTTAATGCAATGGAAAAAACATGCAATGACAAGCCATTGGCTATTGAGCATAACAAAGAGGGAAGAAGAACGGCTGAAGATGAAAATGTTGCTTTTAATGCATTGGAAAAACCATGCAGTGACAAACCATTGGCTATTGAGCATAACAAAGAGGGAAGAAGAACGGCTGAAGATGAAAATGTTGCTTTTAATGCATTGGAAAAACCATGCAATGACAAACCATTGGCTAATGAGCATAACAAAGAGGGAATAAGAACAGTTGAAGATCAAAATTGTGATTCCCATGCTTTGGAAAAAACATGCAATGATGATCTTGAGAGTTTTAAGAGCATGTTTGATGGGGACTGCATGAAGTTGCTTAATTTTGATAGTGAAGCTGAGGAAGAAAGATATCGTGTTGCAGTTGAAAGGCCACTTTCACCCACTCTTCCAAACGTTGGGTTTGAAAGCAATTTGATGGATCTAGATGCTTCTAGATCATCTGAATCTGAGATCCCTATCATTGCAATAGAATCTTGGTCCATTGTTGTATTCCCAGATATCACAGACAGTGGGAGCCTTTCTAAGATATTTCACATGACAAAAACTTTTAGTAGTCTTTGCTGTGAGCTCTCCCAGAGTGATTTAGTGATTAAAAATGTAATATCAACGCTTTCTGCAGATGAAATTCTATCGCCCAAGTAAGTACCCTGTAACAAAATTGATTGTCTGAATTTTTAGAATATGTTCTTATTGTTCTTATTTCTTTTCAATCAGGGAAAAAGTTTGTGTCTTCTTCTCTTTGTTCTTGAAGAGCTTCTCGAGCATTGCTTTGACCAATTTTAACCATGTGATTGATGGGAACTTTTTGAGTAGCATACACACCTTTTCTGGAAAATTGAAGAAGGGTACGTGTTGTGATATTGCGTATCATATAGTTTTTTTTTTTTAAGTTGTCATATTGCGTATCATATATTTTTTTTAAGTTTATAATATCATTTATTATCTTCTGTTTGCAGTGATGTCTGATCTAGAGACGAGAACCAACTTTGAAAAAGTATGCGCCTTGGAAGAACTTATCACTCTCATTCAAAGTTTTCTCATTAATGGAGAAATACTGGTTTGCAGTAATGATACAAGCTCTGAAACACTATCGTTACCAGACTCTAAAGCTTCAGTGAATGAGTTGGTGGTGGGGGCAGTTCTTTTAGCATCAGTTTGTGAAGCTTTTGACCGTGTTGACTTCATATGTGAGATTTCATACACCATTTCTCGAATCACCAGTTCTTCGACTTTGACTCTCCTACATGTGTTCGCTTATGTATGTGAAGAAAAATTGTTACACCATGGTGACTACACTTTTATCATGACTGTAATAAAATCTCTAGTTACATACTCTGAGAGGGAAAACTTGTCATCAGACTTTTCTTCATGCGGCAAGTGTCCATTTTCTATTGGTGCTATTTCCATGCTAGAACTTACATCCCTTCTCTTGAAGAAACTTAGCGAGTGCTCTATTCAGATGTATGGGATGGCGACACACAAATCATTAACAGGTCCTGATGATAATTTGTCTGATTTGGGTGATGTGCTGTCTTTGTTGGAGCTGTTGGCAACTAAGATGGTATGAAGTTGAAGTCTATCATTTTCTTTTTCATATTCTTTTATTTAATACGTTACTGTCTATCTTTTAGTCCGTTTGCTTTGGTCTGTATATCTAGCTAACTTTTCGTTTGCTGTATTCTTTATATGCAGAGCTGGGGTTGGGTTTGCAAGAACATTGTCACTGAGTTGTTGAAGATGTTGGAAACATGTGTTAGGGAAGCTCCTTTGACTTCCATTTTTATTCTTCTAGGTCAAATGGCAAGGTGACGTTTAATCCTTTTAATTAGATTTTTGATGCTTACTTTAATTTTTATCTTCATCTTTATATCATGGTGGCTATGTGCGGGCGTTTAATTTTCTTTATGTTACAGACTTGGTATTGATGCTAATGGATTTGAAGATGTTGAAGTTGAGAGTATTAGAGTCAAGTTAATTTCGTTTATATCCCAGGGCACCTCAAACAAGTTCAGTTTACCGGTTCAGTTTGCTGCTGTAAATGCTTTATTGGGTTCAACGCCTCTCGGTTTCCAGGAAATTTGCACGAATAACTTAGAACTGCCACCACCTGTAGGTTTTGCAACCGCAACTGATTGTATACAAAGATGGTTTCTTTCGCTGAGTGATGAGCATAAGTCCCTGTCAGTTAGACTCTTAACTGCTGATGCTTCTTAGCTGCCAAAATGTATAGCCCCTGGAACTACAGTTTAAAGAGTCTTTTGTAGTTCAAACCAACCAATTTTGTAATCACTGGAACTACGCTTTAAAGAGTCTTTTGTAGTTCCAATTTTGTAGCTATTGGCAATTGATTTAGCCGAGTATTTTGAAGGTTAATTGTTTCACTGGCAATGAGTTACTTTTATTTTGCTTTTTGCCCTTTGTTGGTGTTTACAAGCTCCATACAATATTAGTTTGCCAATGTATTAACTCGTTGTATGCAATTATAGGTGGCAAGATGAACGGGTTGAGTAACGGGTTAAAACTTGTTTGCTTTGAGACGCGTCTTAAGCTTTACTATAAAAATATACATACTAATTTTGATGAAGTGGGATGCTTTGCTCATTTCTAAAGAAGTTATCTGGATCTACTTTGCTCTTAACTTTTGTCAATCTCTTGAAGTTTCCCTTGAAGTATTTCTCACCCCACACCCTTGCTTCCAAGTAACTTGTGTTCTCCCTCGGGTTTATTCCGATGTCCAAGTCCCTGTAATTAAGGTATGCACTTCTCGGGTGCCTTGATACATAAGGCTCCATGTATTTGTACAATTCCTTGAGCCAATTTATATGCTTGTTTGATGCTCGAACACCGTTGACTTCCCATTTGACCAAGTACTGTATGTTGTATAAATTCCTCTTACGGTGTGGGAATGGAATGTGTGATTCTGAAATTTCGCTCATCCGCCCACCGTATGGATCCATTAGCATGAACACGAGTTTCTGCTGATGAAACTTTTCTTGGATCCGTGAAAACACGTGTTGTGGGACAGGTTTTGTTACGAAATCGGATTTCGCTTTGAAGTAGTTCACATACGGGTCAGTTTTGTTACCTAGTAACAGTTCCGGGGCTCCCTTTAAGCCAGCAAAGTAGAGAACCGAGTCTATCCAACTCATTTCGATACAATCTTTGGTTTTGAGACCCAATTGAGGGAAACTTTCGTTCATTAACGGAACCAAGTCCTTGATTTCTCCTAAGAAGAGTGAGTTGAATAACGCTTGAACCGCAGTATCTTCATCACCATGAACATATTGAATGATTAGTCTAATGAACAGCTCGTTCTTCATCTTGTGAGCTTCGTGTTGCCAACGACTAATAATTTTGATGGTATGTTGATCCATGTTCTTATAAACGTTAAAAACAGTGACTTTTGGTGGAACTCTAACGAGTTTGATTTTCCACGAGACTATAACACCAAAACTCGCCCCTCCACCGCCTCTAATGGCCCAAAAGAGTTCTTCGCCCATTGATTCCCTATCGAGAAAACGCCCTTTGACGTCAATTATGTAAGCATCTATGACATTATCTGCCGCTAAGCCGTATTTCCTTACCATAGCACCGAAGCCGCCACCGCTAAAGTGCCCACCAACGCCGACACTCGGGCATATCCCTGCAGGGAACCCATGAGTCTGACTCACTTGTGCTATACTATAGTAGAGCTCCCCAAGTGTCGCCCCCGATTGGACCCATGCGGTTTCTTTCTTAATGTCGATGCTTATCGACCGAAGGTTTCTCATGTCGATAATCACGAATGGTGTTCTACAAAGGTACGACAAACCTTCATAGTCATGTCCCCCACTGCGAACCCTGACTTGCAATCCATGCTCTCGGCTACATATAATAGCCGCGCGTATCTCGATTTCATTTTGTGGTGTAACAATTCCGACTGGTCTCCTAGAGGCGGTCGAATTTGAACATCTTGGGTTGTGTTGAGATGACACAATGGAGGAATACATCGGCATGTCATGTGTGAAAACATAACTCGAGGTATTTGTGAACGGAATGATATTATTCATACACGAGACAAATTCATTACGGGTTCTGATTGCATCGATACAAATCATCGATGTAATCACAACCCATAAAACACTAGTTATTACTAGACTCCTCATGATGGTTTAGTTTCTTCTTTCTTCTTCTTCTGAGGTGGTGAACTAAGTTATAGGAGTGATAGAAGTTATGGGGTTGGAATATTTGAAGGCAAATTCTTTGAGTTTGGGTATTTGTCATGGACCACATGATAATTACAATGCAATGAAAGTGACCACTTAGCTATTACTCATACATAGGTATATTAATGCCGGATTGATACTTTTGGCAATTTTCACATTAACTACTGTAACAGAAACAAATAAAATTACTGTAAATTGTTAAACACTTCTACCCACGAATCTCAAAGTTCCAAAAATGTCAACCTAGTTGTTACACATAATTTACGTAACTACATACGTGTTATTTTAGTGTAATGAATTATTTTGGAAAATTGTATCAAACAAGATATTATAACACGCATGTTGTTTATGTTACACGCACAGTGACAAAGCTTAAAAGAAAACGCGAGGGGGTGTGACTTAAAATTTTTACTGAGAGGCGATACTTAATACATTCGAGGAGTGATACTCAATACATATAATATTTTTTTAAATCGCGAAAATACAAACCTTATGTATATTATAATTACTTTTATTTTTAATACATATTATAATGTTTGTATGCTAAATCTATATCTATATCTATCTATCTATCTATATCTATCTTCTATCTTCTATATAATATATAGGGTAAAGATCATGTGAAAACCACTACTTAGCCTAAAAACCTAAAAACCACTTAAATTAAGGGTAATAAAGTAATTTAATATTTAATTTTTAATATTATCAATACCACACACACCCCTATGTTTCATACATTTACAAAAGAACCCTTCCTTTTCCCACTCCATACCCCCACCCCCCCCCCCCCACCCCCACCCCCCCCCCCACCCGTGTTGCATATATGCAACATAAGTGTGTTGCGTATATACAACCATCAACCCTCCAGCCCCACCCCTACCCACCCCACCACCCCCTCGTGTTGCATATATGCAACATAATTATATTTCATATATTCAACATGCACCCCTTCCATCCCTAGCCCCCGCCCAACCCCACCCACCCCCCACCCCCCACCCCCACCCCACCCCACTCGTGTTGCATATATGCAACATAAGTGTGTTGCACATATACAACCCCCACTTACCCCCAACCCGCACCCCTACCACCCCCATACCCCCACCCACCCCGCACCCTGTGTTGCATATATAAAAAATGTTTCAAAAATCGCGAAATTTAGCACTACGGCCGAAAAAACCCGGAGGGGCGGTCGCCCCCCCGGGTGTCCACTAAGCTGCGCCCTTGCATATATGCAACCCCCAACCCACACCCATTCACCCCCCCCCCCCCCTTCATGTTGCATATATGCAACACAAATGTGTTGCATGTATATACAACCCCCAAACTGTAACAACCCCCCCCCCCCCCCGGCATGTTGCATACGTGCAACACAGCAGTGGCGGAGCCACGTTGATCCTAGGGGGTGGGAATGCCCCCCGTATGAGTATAGAAATTGTTAAAACACTTCATAGAAATCTAGTTATTTTTTAAGTTAGTCATGATTTTGAATGGATAGAGGGGCAATATCATCAACTAAATGAGCAATTTTATCTTCAATAGGGGCACATCTTTAAAAGAAATTTTGAAAAAAAAAAGAAAAAAACATGAACTTGCAGGTTTAATGGCGGATGTATGCGTGTGATGAAGAAGAGAGATAAATAATATTTATTATTTAAACCTACAAGTACAAGTACTGATTACCTACATACCTATTAAAGTGTAACCTACAATTATATTTGATATATTTTTATTATTAAAGTTATGTGGCAGAATCCTAAAATAATAGATTAAAATAGAGACTTTTAAAAAAGTAAAAAATAAACATAGATAACATTAGGAACTTTTTTTTACGGCAGGAAAGAACTGTTTGTGTATATACTCTTTCATAACTTAAAAAATGTAAATTATTTACCCTTTTAAAAGTTTGCCACAATAAGTTTTTTTTTTGTTATTTGTATTTTTATGGAGTAAAAACGTGTTTTCTATTTATTAGTTTGCTCTTTATATATGTTTATCATGTTATATAAAAGACTACTTAAAAACATGTTGTAACTTGTAAGAGAGATTTTCTATTATATTTGATAAATTATGTATTTGCAGTCATAAAATTAATTTTTACTCGACTTGTTGTTACAATACATGTTTATAAACCGCCCTTCTTTTATTGATCCATATTTTGCCCCCCGTAAAAAAGAATTCTGTATTCGCCACTGCAACACAGTTGTATTGCATAATACAACCCCCACTTACCCCCCCCCCTATGTTGCGTATATGCAACACCCTTGTGTTGCATATATACAACCCCACTCCCCATCCACCCACCCCACCCCCGTGTTGCATATATACAACCACACTCCCCACCCACCCACCACACCCCAACCCCCCGTGTTGCATATACGCAACACCCTTGTGTTGCATATAGGCAACACCCTTGTGTTGCAATATACAACCCCCACTTCCCCTACATTATATAATGCATATATGCAACATCAAATAAAACCATATTTCCGCTAATGTTGCACATATGCAACATGTATATGATGCATATATGCAACATGTCTTTTATTATAGTTTTACACGTCATGATGTTTTAATGCAATATACTATGTTGCATATATGCAATATTCTATATAGTGCATATATGCAACATTAAATAAACCGTATTTATGCTTATGTTGCACATATGCAACATGTCCGTGTTTATAGTTTCAAATATTATGATATTCTAATGCAATATACTATATTGCATATATGTAATATTCTATATTTTACTTTCGTTCGTTTATTTCACGAACTTGTTTCACCTGTGACCTCCTAACCCTCGAACTTCTCTCCATCTCTCTCTCAAACCCGACGGCCTTACGCAATTTGGTGTTGTTTTGATGGCTCGAGATAATATAGTAATAAGGATGATGAACACAAATGAAATATGGTTTACGAAGTAAATCAAGTTTGAACGAAACTTAAAACCGATTACACCAATAGATTCGTACTTCAAATCCCAACAGAATGAAGCCAGGTTTTATTTATATTGTCGAGTTATTAAAAGATCCACCATGGATGAGCTTCGCAAAGAATGTGAACTGTGAAAAAAAAACATTATGTTGCATATATGCAACGCGGAGGGGGGGGGGGGTGGGGGGGGGGGGGGGGTGCGGTTTTGTATATATACAATATAATTATGTTGCATATATGCAACACGGGGGTGGGGGTGCGGGGTAGAAGGTTAGGGGTGGCAGGGGTGCGGGTTGGGGGGGGGGTTGTAGTTATGAAATCTAATTATGTTGCATATATAAACACCGGGGGTGTGGGGGTGAGGGTGCGGGTTGTAGTTATGAAATGTACTTATGTTGCATATATGCAACACGGGGGTGGGGGTGGGGTGGGGGGGGGTGGTGAGGGAGGGTGGGGGGTGGCAGGGGTACGGGTCGGGGGTTTTAGTTGTGAAATGTAATTATGTTGCATATATGCAACACGGGGGTGGGGGGGGTGGGTGGGTGGGTGTAGGCGGTGCGACAGGGGTGGGCGAGGCGACGGAGGTGCGGGTTGGGAGTTGTATATATACAATATAATTATGTTGCATATATGCAACATGGGGGTGGGGGTGCGGGGGGGGGGGGGGTGGGTGGGTGGGGGTGGCGGGGTTGGGGGGAGGGGGCGGAGGGGAGTTGAAAGGGTAGGGGGTTGTTGTAAATATATGAAACATGGGGTGTGTGTGGTAGTGATAATATTAAATATTAAATATTAAATTACTTTATTAGCCTTAATTGAAGTGGTTTTTAGGTTTTTAGGCTAAGAGAGGTTTTTAAGTGAACCTAACCCATAATATATATATGAAAAGATTGAATGCCACATGGCATCACCACAACAATCCTTTTTTTCATTTTCCCGCTCAAATGGTTTGCCTTATTTATATTTTTCTAATTGGTTTGAATAATTGACAAAGTCATTAACTAATTTTTTAACAAAGTAATTGACAATAAATGCATATCTAATATCCTAATTTAAAAACTGAAATTAAATGAAATTGATTCATAATAAATGAGGATATAAATATATTTTTTTCATAAAATTTATAACTTTTTATATTGTCGAATGTTTATTTTTTTATTTAATTTTAATTATCGAATTACATTTTTATAACATGTTAAATTTTGTATTCGTTTTCTAAAACCGTCCGTGCGTCACACGGGTATCAAAAACTATTTTACTACATAAATACATCTCATTCTATAAAAAGAGAATATAAATGCTTTATACATTAGTCCCGCTGGATCAGTTATGTTAATACAAACAAACTCTTAATAAAATAATTACCTGCTTTAATACTGATCGAATGTTGACATGTTTGACAGCTTTTTGTTTCTTTTATTGTTTTCAATCTAAATATACAAACAAAATTTGATACATGTCATCCTAAATGGTAGCCGAAGAGGATCCCTCTTGTTCGGCACAGTTACTTTTGTATGATTTAATAATAGTTGTTTAGTACTTGTTCGGCATAGTTACGTTTGTATTTTTAAGAGCTTTATGTCTGAATCTTAATACCACTTCTAAATGTTAATAGTGGTTCAAATGTCTGAAATCTGAATCATTATAGATGTTTGTTTTTTGCAAAACATCTGAATATTTATAAACGTCTATTTTCCCATTTTAAATTTTAACTTATACAATTGATTTAAAAACAAACATGTCTTTTAACCTAAAACATTGAAAATAAAGTACAAAATACACTAATCTACATTTCTCCTGTGTGATCTGAAATACAACCATTCTCCAAGGTGAAATATTCAAAAGAAAGGTCAAAATTGTTATTTCTAATCACTTGAACTACCACGTGAAATACAACCATTCTGCAACAAGAACAAAATCTGATTTCTTATTCCATTCCCCTTCGGCCCTTCCCCAGCAGGTCGTATTCTACATAAATATTCAAAAATCAAAATTTGATTTCTAACCAAATTAACAACACAAGAGCAGGTCGCGATCTGATTTCATTCTCCTTCCCCAGCAGGTCCATTTTGTGAGAATATATCATAGGTGATAGGTTTACGGAGAAAACCTACAAACTCTCAAATGATATACCCGTTGAGTGGGTTAAGCTCCAAGAAAGAAATGCGATTACGAAAAGTAAATGCGATTACAAATATAAACGAAACACTAATTTGCTGTAATTTTCTTGTTATCTTCTATTCTTAAGGATACAACTTAAATACTAGTCAGTAGGGATGGTGGGTTCATTGAGGGGTTGGCGTCCAAGAGGGCTTCTAACGCTGCCGCTCTAATGCACCTCCTTCCCAAGATTCGGGACCCACAGTGCGAACTCCTCCTGCTTCGCTCTTGTATGGGTGTTGCCAAGCTCTTTTTCGGCCTGCGGACCTGTCCCCCCGCCCACATGCAAGGGGCGGCCTCCTGCTTTGATCAGACCCTGCGCGAGACAGTTGAAAACATTGTGGTCTGTGGAGGGGCTTATTTTGGGGACCTTCAGTGGCGGCTCGCTTCCCTGCCTATCCGGCACGGAGGGCTCGGGGTTTCTTCGGCCTTGGAGGCATCATCTTATGCGTTTGTAGCGTCCAGGGCCCAATCCTGGGGGCTGCAGGACCACATCTTGCGGGAGAGCGGGGTCTGTGGCATGGACTCGGATTATACTTTCGCTCTGGCGGCCCTGCGTGACATCGTACCGGGTTTTGATCTTAGCGGTTTCTCTGACAAGGACACCGCCCCCCCAAAACCCCAACATGTTTTGGCGAATGCCCTTTCCAGCA
Organism: Deinandra increscens subsp. villosa; assembly: GCA_039602395.1. NCBI lineage: Eukaryota > Viridiplantae > Streptophyta > Magnoliopsida > Asterales > Asteraceae > Deinandra > Deinandra increscens. The sequence goes on from JBCNJP010000027.1 coordinate 18,235,741, forward strand.
AAATCGTGTTGGATATGGAAACCCGGTTTAATATGAATGCCAGGCAAAAAGCGGTGTGGAGCTGTCTTCGTCAACCACATGCCCAAGATTTCCTCCATGCTCTCCCCATTGATGGGCTCGGGCAGCGCATGTCGTCTGTCGAATACCGATCTATCCTCAAGTACCGGCTTATGATACCCCTCTTTCCCGCGAACGAGAAGTGCCATGTTTGCCGCAAGGCGTGTTTGGACTCGTTTGGGGAGCATGCGGTTCACTGTAAAGATCTCCCGGGGTTCAAGTACCGTCATGACTGGGTCCGGGATGTGCTATTTGACATTTTCAGAAAGGCTGGGATTTCAGCCAAGAAGGAAGCCCCCGTCAACTTCTTAACTGACCCAAAAGAGGGGCGTTCGACCCTTAGAGAGGCGGACATCCTGGTGTTTGGGTGGTCAAGGGAGAAGCACGCTTGCATCGATCTGACTGGGGTCTCTCCCCTTGTGGGCTTTGGTTCTGGAGTTTTCACGGCGGGGCAGGCTGCTGCTAAGGCGGCTGCGGGTAAGGTGGACAAGCACGAGAAGGCATGCCTCGAGAATCAGCATGTGTTTGTCCCCTTTGCTTTTGACACGTTCGGGCACCTCGCGTCAGAGGCTGCGGACACGCTCGGGCGGATCCAGAAGGTTATGCATGGACATATAGTGACTCCTAGAGCTAGGAAACTTGTTTTCATCCGCTTAGGTTTTGCTATTCAAAAAGGGCTTGCGGCGCAGCTTGTTGCCCGCTTGCCCCGTATGTCAGACTGAGTTGTAACCTTTATTTTGGTTTTTAATGAATATTTACTGAATTGGAAAAAAAAAAAAATTCCTACGAAGCTACTATGCTAGAAAATAGGAAATAATGGAAACATGGCAATGGGTGGAAGTCATGCCATAACTAAAATACCATGCAGAAATGACGTGGGTTGTGAACTTGAGCTCCAAGGTAGGTTTGTGAATATTGGTTTGGTGGTACAAACACGGGTCGGATATCCGGGACGTATCAATAGGTATGAAGGGATTTCGAGTCTAAGGCCGAGATGATTTTCAACCCCTTCACCAATTGAGGCATTATCCCTCAAAACCTGCTCCATCGTCATCCTAGGCTGTCTCGAGGTCACAACCGCCGCCACCATCGCCCTAGCAGAACCCTAGATGGGTTTCTACGGTCGCCGCCGTTGAAGAAAGATGGAGGGACGAGCTGTGATCGAAAATCAAGAAAGGGAGGGAGTAGATCGGGACTTTCATGTCTCTGGAAGATCATCGCCGACCATGGCCGGAGGCCGGTCGGACACTGACCGGAGGTCGCAGGAGGCGGCTCCCCTCCACACCCCAAAGAAGGCATATGATTGATAAAGAGATCAGTGACGTTCTTTTTGCCTTATGTCTGAGCGAAATCTTTAGAAAATTAAGAGGTATTTCAAGGTCTTACCGGTTTAGATGTTGTTAAGAGTTACATCCTCTTAATAAGAAGTAAAAAACAAACAGTCATTTATCTTGAAATGTCTGACCGATTCAGACTAAGAGGCTATTAAGAGAGTTTTAGGAAAAACAAACATGGCCTTATTTTTCTAAAGGTATCATATCTCCTGATAAGTTAAATAAGAAAATGATAAAAGATATAATCTACTGTATAATATAAATAAAAATCCTCAGTTTGAATAAATAAGAGTAAATCCAAAATCTATAATTTATTTTTATAAAATATATCAAAATTAATAAACTTGTAATATTTTTTTTATGAGAGAGGAGAATTAAAATGTTATATTGTTATGTTTGATAGAAAGTTTAAAAGATTTAGTAATATAGAGGAAATAGTCAATGTGGTTAAATTGTATAAATTGGTTAATATTTATAGTTGACAAAAATGATCTTTTTTTAGTTCTAGCTGTTACAACGACCAGTTTTTGTTTTGGGTGGAAATGAGGGGCACCATGGCTTTCGCGAGTCACTGGAATTTTCACCTCATAGCGCCGGGGGTGGGGTGGGGGGGGGGGGGGCGCTATGAGGGATGCTATGATGGTTGTTAACTCACACTACATAGCATAGGACAAAAGAAATGGGGGTAAGCAAAAGTTTATTTGTTAATTTTTTAAAAATTATTATCTTAGTGTACAGTTATTTTAGTTAAATGTCATTTTCGTCCTTGTGATTTGCTCGTTTTTGCCCTATAATCCAACATTTTGTAAAACGTCATTTTCATCCAATGATATGCAGTTTTTTGCCATTTCAATCCAGTTGACTAACTCATTTGTTTCCTCCGTTAACTCAAAGGGTATTTCGGTCAATTTATACACAAATGAACAACTATGTAAATTAGTAAAGTATGAGAGCTATTTGTGTCATTTTGTTAAAGAAAAATCCTTGAACCCTCAATTCACCTCTTCTCTCTCCTTGTCGGTGACGCACTCCCCCTCTCTCGCCTCGCTTTCCCATCATAAAACATATCTGTAGCAATAGGCCCTAGCGCCACACTACTCGTCGTGATTCTCGTTCCCTTGAGTTCCTTTGCCATAATCTTCACCATAGCTTCAACCACCGCTTTACACACTGCATAAGCCCCATGTCCCGGTCTCAAAGCAACTGTCATTGATGATGTCACACATATAACCTCCATCTGCCTCCTTGTTTCAGCTGGTTCGCTGCCTCCTTACAGCAAAAATAAGCGCCTCTCGTGTTCACAAAAAATGTCCGATAGAATTCATCGATTGAGGAATTTTTTTAATTAAAGAGTAGGAGGAGTCTAGGATTCTAGCGGCATTAACGCCTACGTATAATGGAGAACTGAAGGCGGATTCAGTTGAATCAAAGAGGTATTTTACTTGAATCGGATCACAAACATCGGCTTTGACAGAAATAACTCATGGACATTGTGTTTGGGATGTGAATTTGGAATTGATTTAGGAGACGACAAGATCTGATTTAGTGGAATTGAAATTGTGATTGACGACGAGCTTAGCGCCAAGGGATGCAAGGTGGAGGGAGATGGCTTTACGTCATCGACATGGTTATGTGTGGTGGTAGCCAGCGGCTGTGTGGTGCAGGTTGGTGATGGATTATGTTTTTTTCTTGAACAGCAGATGATTTCACATGTAAACTTACCCTTTCGGAGCCATGTCCAAGGTCGACTCCTCGACCGCCGTAAGACCGTACCCCCTAGATGCGCGAGAACCGGTTGGAAGTCCCGGTAAACCCCTCGTCCTTCCCAGATGTCCATGGAAATGGCCCAAGTGGGAATCGAACCTGAGACCTCCACAAAGAGAGGGCATGACTCTTACCACTAAACCAAATTCACAGGACTAGTGATGGTGGTTGCGTGGGTTGGTAGTGGCAGATGGGGGAAGAGACTAAGAGAGTGGTGGGGGTGGGGTGGGTGTATTTTATCTAAAATTTTTAAATAAACTAAAATTTAGTTTATACATTAATACTTGTTTAATACTTGAATCTTTCATTAGTTGTTTGCACTTAAATGAAAATGACTAAAATGCTCTTCAAATTAGCAAAAAACATGTCACATAAGACGTTACCTTGATGCCCCAGTCATAAAAAAGTAAAAATTTACTTAACTGGGTCAATAACCATTTAACAACGATCTAATGGATTCCAATACATTTAAAATCTAGTTTATTGTAAAAAGTAACAAAATACGAATTAATATCAGCCAATAAACAATAATCAAAAATTAAAATGAATTTAAAAAAAAACTATAAATCAATCATAATCTATGATAATTATGTATTTTTATAGTTATATACAAGTTTTTTAATAATTGTAGGTGGGTCAAAGGTTTTACGGCAATAACATTTAGACGGTGGGTTTCCTCTGGGATGGATGAGACCCCGAGTCCCGGATGTTTGCAGTTAAAAAAAATCTATTCACGAAAAATAAGGATTTTGTTTATTATATTCAAATGAAATACTTGGTAAATTTGAATTTAAACTCAATTAAAGTAAAAAAAATATAAAATTAAATAGAATAAAATATTTTATATTACATTTATAATATTTAATTAAAATATTATTATGAATAAAGTATTATAAGCATTATATTAAAGTATTAAAGTATATGAAATAAAATATATTGTTTTAACAAAATATAATATATATGCAATAAAAATACTAATTTTAAATAAAAAAATTAACCTTAATATTAAAAGTTACTATTTGGATAATTATCAACCTTAATATAAAAAATTATATTCGAATCCATAATCTTATTAAAAGTTTAAATTAATAAGCCCTAATATATAAATTAGTATTTGAATAATTATTTATTAGAAATTTTAACTTAATCAAAATTTTTGTGATGATGACAATTTTTTTTAGTGATTAAAGTATGATAAAAGTTTTTATTTATTATATAGTATATAGGAGAGAAGTTTAAATGAGAAGTTTGTTTTGGGTAAGAAGGATAAGAATGAATTTCAGCCATTGAATCTTGATCTAATAAAAAATAAAGGAGGGGTATTTTAGTCTTAGCCACTTTTGTTGACTTTTTATCTACTTCTCCCATTTTCTTTAAACATTCATAACTTTCACATACGATATATATATTTTTTAAATTACACCATAAAAACGAACATTTGTTATCTTTAAAACGCATATAGTTTTGCTATATAAAAAATAAAAAAAAAATTATTCTTTCGATTTTTGACACAATGTTCAGGTCATTGTGTCAAAATGTTCAGATCATTGTGTTGTCGTGTCAAAAGTATATATATGTTGCTATATGTAAAATTAAATACTCTTTCGGTTTTTTGCACCATATGAAACAATGATCTGAACATTTTAACACATTATTGTGTCATTGTGTCAAAATGTTCAGATCATTGTGTCATTGTATCGTCGTGTCAAAAGTATATATAGTGTTGCAATATATAAAATTATATACTCTTTCGGTTTTTTACACCATATGAAACAATGATCTAAACATTGTGTCATTGTGTCGTCGCGTCAAAAGTATATATAGTGTTGCTATATATAAAATTAAATATTCTTCGGTTTTTGACACCATATGACACAATGATTTGAATATTTTGACACAATGACACAATGACACAATGACACAACGACACAATGATCTGAACATTTTGATACAACCGAAAGAGTAAAAAAAAATTAATTTTATATATAACAACATTGTACGCGCTTTAAAGATAAAAAACGCTCGTTTTTATGGTGTATTTTTTTTAAAAAAATAATGTCGTATCTAAGAGTTATGAAGGTTTAAAAAATGGGGAAATTTGATAAAAAGTAAAAAATGTCTTTCTATTATTTATTTTCTTTAGTTTTTCATTTTAATTTACCCAGAAAACTTTGAGCAATAAATCTTTATTTAATTAAAAATTTAATAGATATAATTTTTTTACATTTTTTATTCAAACTATAGGCTGTGTTTGGCGCACTAGCTGATAAGCTAGCTGCTAGCTGATAAGCTAGCTGCTAGCTGATAAATTATAAGCTAGCTGATAAAAAATAACGTTTGGTAAAAACTAGCTGATAAACTAGCTTAAAAATATAAAATGACATAAAAGTACATGTCATAAATGTAAATAAAGATATTTATTTATAAGTTTATCAATAGTAAAATTGGAAATATTATAAAAGCTAGTTGAAAAGCTAGTTGAAAAGCTACTCCAACTAGTTTTTCAAAAGTTAGCTTATAAGCTAGCTTATAAGCTAGCTTTTTGACGTTACCAAACAGGGCTTTTAAAAAAAGCTAGCTTATTAAAAAAGCTCCGTTTGGTAACATCAAAAAGCTAGCTTATAAGCTAGCTGATGGCGCGCCAAACACAGCCTAAACTTCTCACAATAACCTCTCTGTATATCACACAAATAGAATCCCAAATTAGTAAATTAGCATCTCAAGTTGGACGACCACGATACAATCCCTAGTCCCCACGGGCGGTTCGCTTGATATTTTAGGGTCCGACTGATCGGCGCTGCATCGGAGTTTTGACTTTTCATTCGCCGCCGTTCATATTCTTCTCGGCATTCGTAGCTTCAACGGTTCTAGATTGATAAAGCGTAATTCTCTCCATCATCTGTATTCATCTATTTCTGGAAGAATCGATTCGATTCGATTCGATAATGGTTGGACAGAAACTGTTCAAAACGAGGATATGTATTCTGTATAGAAAGGGCCGTTGTCATCGTCAGAGCTGCTCCTTTGCCCACGGCGACGCTGAGCTCCGTCGCTATAACGCTTCTTCTTCCTTCAATGGTACACACACCATATACGGAGTTCAGATTTTTTTTTTAATTTTTTTTAATTTTTTTTTTAAAGTTGTGTTGTTTGCCAATAAGTTTTGATCATATAACATGGATACCAATCGATTTTAACATTTTGTGTACTATCTGCATCATTAGCACCAATTTTGTTACAGATAGGGTTAGCAATTTTTAGATTCCATGCATATAGTTTAGGAAAGGAGATGTCAGGATCTTAGGGTTTTGCATCTGTGAATCAAATAGAACATAATTAATTAATACTATTATCCTTCTTTCTCTAGATTTAGGTCTACCCTGTAATATACTAATATTATAAAGTATGAAATTGTTCAATGTGCTTTAGAACATTTGTTGGCTGCTATGATTTTAGCGCAATGGAGGCGATTGTTATCTTCATTCTGATTTATCAATCACTGGATTTGAACTTTGAGTTTTAGAATGGGGTGAAGATATGTTCACATGAATATCATTTAGATGGCAACACTTTCAATTTCTTCGGTTTATTTATATGACATTGAAATTTGAATGTTTTTTTTTTCTATAGGCAGCACTTTTTTCCACAAGAAAGTAGGGTTAATGGAGTATAGTGTAACCTTTTATTTCCAGTCATTGTCTTATGTAAAAAAGGGATACTCGCTTTTTTACTGCATATAATATTTAACATATTTTCCCCTTCCAGATTTATTATTACTCAGTTGTTAAATTATGTTTGGTTAAATTTAATAGTTGATAAGGCGTGCACCCAAGTCACGGGTTCAACAAGGATATAAAACCGCCACTCCAGTTAGTTACACGCCTCTGGTTTCCAACCTTTTCTAAAGCCATTAGTGCACATGAACCATTTTGTTAATCATATCCCATATCATTCACATCTTGTAAAGTATAAAATAAGTTGTTTTGTGTTGATTAAAAGGCCCTGTTATGGAAGTTTGATAGGATGGATTGCTCAAGCATCAATTACAGATGATGGATTCGGTTGGTTGATTTGATTAAGTGATTTCTGTTATCATTTATTTAACTTTTTAAATAGATATTTTCTGTATGGTTTTTGTATCTAGTGATCTAACTATCTGTATTTGAAAATGCTATTTAATATTTGACATACTCAAGTAGGCTCATCCCTGCATTCTGGTTGACTGGTTGTTTTCTGAGTGTTTTTTAAATCATTTTTACACTCTAGGATATATACGGCACTCTTTCAGCTCTTTATCATGCAGTTTGAACCAGTCTTAACTCTTAAGTATTACTTAAGTCAAACAGGTTGCTGCCTCGTGACATAATGCTTTTATGAGCATATCTATGACAGCAAACTTCTTACTTATGTCATCAAGTTGTTGAGATACCTAATTGTATCAGCAGTTGTGTATCTCATAATCTCATTGTCAATTATTAAGACATCATTTGATCAGCCAAAGTATGTCTTTATCAGAAGGAATCACACTGGTTGGTTTGTCTTATTGCTGGTTGTGGTATTATTCTTGGGAATTTCATCTTCATCTGCACTTAGACTTCACCAGAGGGATATTTTCAAATATTCACACTCTTTTCTGTTATGTTTCGCTTGCGTACTGCTGGAGTCTGTGCTACTTTATCATTTTGACTCCGTTTGAACATGATTCCGCCACAGAATCTATTGAATGGAATTTGTTTTCTGACAACCAATTATTATAGCTATTAGCATGAGAGATGGTTTATATCTATTCTATGACTTCAAGGAGAATATAACACCATACTTTATTCATATTCTTCAAGAAGAGAAATATCTACAATCTTATACGTTCCACGACATGCAAAAGTTTTCTCAATATTACCCAATCTTATCTATACGAGGGCTGTAGTTTCTTTGGACTGTGGCTCTCGTTGGAACTCGAAAGAAGACACATAAGTTTCCGTTGTTTTGTTAAGATGTGGTTTCATCTAATGGTAAGGTGTATCTTTGTTATTGAATACTGACTAAGGGCCAATGGGGCATATTGCTACTTTGACTTTAAATTAAGGGGATGCTGGTTTTCAACCTACTAAAATATTATTTTCACATGTTGCAGGGAGGCGGGACTATCGTGCTGATTTAAGAGATAAGCTAGAAAGACAATGGTCCCCACCTCGGAGAAACTCTTTTGAAAGAGATGCAAGAGATCCACTTCCATCTCCAAGGTTTGGGAAAAGGAGGTGTGTTTCTGAAGCCCGTTATCTGTTTTGTTCTCCCTTTTGTTTCCTTTTTTTTTTTTTAAAGTTTTGTGCATGCAGTCAATAGGTTAAGAACATATGCTTCGGTACTTGCTTTGTGCCCTTGCTGTGCGATTCTTGTTTCAGATGGATTTCAAATAAAGATCTGTTTGTGGTTTCAGCTATCTCTTTGTTATTCATCAATGTATTTTATATTTGGATTTTAGTGACTGGGGTCATAGAAAAAGACAACACTTTGATGGTGAAAATGATTACTCTGGAAACTTGAGATTAGCAAATGGAATTGAACGACAAGACAGAGATAGAAAACCCTCATCCTCGGAATTTAATGATAGTTATGATGAGCAGGTTTGATTTTATTACTGTAAATCATTAATTACTAGTTTATATTGGTTAACTATAAAGGTTGCGTTCTTGCTGCTTACTTATCTGTATTTTTTTTTGAACCCATGGTTCAGTTGAAGCAATTGCAGTCTGAACTTGACATGCTAGAAGATCAAAAGCAGCAACTGCAGGTGCCTGTAACCATTTTTTCCATCTAGTTATTTGTCTGTTTCTTTAACGCTAACTTAATTTCAGAGACACAGTCTGTCTATTTTACATGAGAATTAGATAATTGTCATTTCATTTAAGTTATCTTAATCACTCAGACAAGATTTGCTTTTCTCAGGCTTATCTCCTATTATTATTTATGTTAGATTTTGCATTTTCCTAAGATTGTTGTGTGTTCTTTAATCAATGCAATGGTTCATAGATCTATTTGGAAGAAAGTGTACAAGAAGCAGATGGCCTAAATTCTAAAATTGAAGAGCTTGAGATGCAATTATCCGCCGAGAAAGATGAATGCAAAAGGTATTCAGTGGGTGACTTCCAATAGTTTATATTCTTCTTTTTTTCAAGTTTTTACTTACACCCTCGTTCTTTATTCTTTATGTCTTTATAATTTTGCTTCTTTATGTCAGAATTTCTTCCAAAGTTAGGAAGTTCGTCAAGGCTAATAATCGGCATGCAAGGATACAAGAGGAACTAAAGAGGCAAAGATCTGTTTCTATATTGTCAACTTGCACATTCTTTGTGGTTATTCCATTTTCTTGCATTTGTTTTCCCTCTTACTCTCTCAGACAAATCATACAATATGTAGGTCGCAAGCTCGTCTTCAAAGGCTCGGGGATCAGCTTGGTTCAGATGCTAGAGCTGCTGCCAATGAAGATGATATCCACATTAGTATATTAAGTGATGAAGAAACTACGGGCAATCTTTTAATGAGCCCTAAAATACCTAATGCTTCACCAAGGAAGAATGAGACATTTTGCAATCATTTAATGGTCCCACGGAAGGATCAATATAAGGCTTCTCCAAGCAAGAAAAGGATTAGGATTCACATGGAAGAAGCTGATGAAAGATCAAAACAAGGTATCTTTTATATCGTTTGTTTAAGCTACCATGGTTTGTCACTCGATCCTTCTTAATAATTCTATATGATAGTTGGATCAGGGACGGTAGTAGTTTATGTCAAAGAAGTATCAAAGTACATTTTTTGTTGAATTATACTTATTTTGTCAAAATTCTTTATTGATATCCTTTTGGTGCACCAGCAGGTTCTGAGACTGGAGAATGGTCTAGTTTTGGAGATATGAGATCTGAAAGGCATTCTAGATGGGACCCACATCTTGCTGAAACAAAAAACATCGGTGACTTGAGGGCAGATGTTAATGGAATCAGCAACACTAGGCCTTCGCTTAACAATGACAAGTCTATAAGAAGAAAGAGCAATTTCAACAGCTCTCCTGGAAAAAAGGTGTCTTTTCGTCATCCTACCTTTTTCCTTATTATGTATCATTTTCTTACAGTGTATTGGGTAAAAATATCCAATTTACACACTAATCCTAACTTATCACTTCAACAGATGTATTGTACTCATCTTCATTTAAAAAAGGAATAATTGCAGAAATCAGTATCATACCGTTTTAGGCTTTATACTTTAAAACCCACAAGTAAAGAACTATGCTTCATTTTTGTTTCCATTTCAGCTTCTGGGACCACTGGTTCAGCCACTAATCAGTAACATGGTCCCATAAGATCATGATATGTAAAATTTTTAATATAATAAAATGGCTGTCAAGCGTCATTATTTATGCTGAAACACTTTGAATGAACAGTATAAAGATCTAAAGTTGACTAGTATGGCTGCAAATGTGGTGGATGAAGTTGTTGAAGAGCTTGAACCGAATGAAAAGCTTGGGGCGCACGAAAACTCCTCTACCAGAGTTGACGGAGGCCCTACACACGGCAATACAGCCTTGCCACCTCCACCACCTCCGCCAATTGTCCCCAATGCTTACTTACAGGTTAGCCTATTTTATCCATCAATGTGGTAGATACTTCCATATATATTCTTACTATTTCTCTGTTTGTTCTTTAACAATCACAATAAGTAATTTCTTCCACAAATTAGTTGGGGTGTTTGACTATTAGTCAACCTTGTTAAGATCAAGATTTTGAGTTTAGGACTTTTTGTTGTGACGGCTATCAGACTATGGTTAATCATATAATTATTCTTGGCACTTCCTACTTCTGAGAGAATCATGTCTTTGCGGCCATCATTACAATTTGATGCTCGTGATTTTAGTCCATAAATCCTTCTGTTGTCATTTTCTCCAGAGGGTATTTAGGAATTAGGAGTCTAGAATCCGAGTCCAGATCAAATGCTGTAATTTTAGTAGAGAATGATGATGGCAAGATGCAGTTTTTTGTTAGATGTAGGGAACATGTGGGGAGGATTTGTTTAATGTAGATTGGTAATTAACATGACAACATTTATTTGACACGTTAGATATGCAAGCAGACTGATTTGTTCATTTGCTTTTCAATTTTGCTTGCAGTACAAGGAGAAAAATGAGAATGTGGACGTGGCTAACGAAGATGATGATGTTGATGTTGACGAAGATGAAATGCTGGATGTGGATATCGTTTGACTCTCTTAGTTCATAGAAATCTAGAATGCATATACCTCCATGTTTGTTTCAGCATCTGTAAGAAGTTTATTTTATATATGTTTTCATGTTTCTGATTTTTATCGTTTGACTCTATTTGCTGCTGACTTCGACAAGCTACTAAAGAAGCTACTAAAGAATCGGCTTGGGAGGCAAAGTGTATTCAATCAATAATGCACAATTTGCTTCTCATGCAAGCAGTTTAAAAGAATTGATGGTCATTCTGTACCTTGCATATGATATTTATACTTTGCTTCACCTTTGGTTATGTAAACTATAGGGGGTTGTATTGGCGAGATCCAATGATGAATAACCGCCAAAAAGAAAATCCAAAGACCTTTGGCATTGTACTTTACCCCTGAACCAATCGGCCTTCACCCGCCACCGTGTCCCTTTTCTTTATACATTTCGCCTCTTCTGCTCTTTTCTAATAGAGTCTAAAGCGAAAATATATACATGATACTCACTGTAAGAGTCTAAAGCGAAATTATATACATGATACTCGATTTTCTACGGCGGACAATTGTAATTTGTTCTTTAGGTTACCGATCCAACGATCACTTGGACTTGGCAATAGTCCTTTTAGGCCTGCCTTGTAGTTCTGCTTGGTCGGGTGAGTCAGGCCAACAGTGAGTAAACTGCTCGTATGACGGTATGAGTCATATTTTTTCTCTTCTTTCTTGCAATACAACAAAAACACGAATAGTTGCATCTTTCTTATGATCACAAAAACAAGAATAGTTGTGACTCGTTTACTAAGTTACCAAAAAGAAATTATGTAAGGGGGAAGGTAGATTATATTGATATGATAGATCGATTACAAACAATTTTCTGTGCATGTGGTAGATCAGATGGTGGTAGATATTGGTTATGCCAAAACCAATATTATGTACTATCATTATAGGATGCTAGATAAGGACCTTGTTTTTTGGTTTAAGACCTCTAGGGAATTATAGTAAACAGTAATGTTCTTAAAATTTTATCCTATGTGGATATACACAAGGTAATGGTAACTGAAGTTTTCATAGAGCATACAGTTAACAACATTAGGACATGTCATTTCACCAGAGTTCACTAGGGTTAGAATTGAGGAGATAACAACTGGTCAAAGCTCACAAAAAATCTTAAGGAAGTGTAAGAAACCCTTGCCCATTATGTGGCATGATAATGTGGAAGCAGTTAGTGTCAGTGATATGGAACCAGTTGATCAGTTGTGGAACCAAATGTCATTGTGGATGAGGGTAATGTGGCTGATGTCAAACCAAGTTGATGAACGGTAATGTGGCTGATATAAACTAGGTGGATGAGGCCTGATGGGTAATGATACTTCCATTTTGGCTCATTGGCTCAAACAATTTGCTGCATATTGGTTTACTCAAACAGTTAGGTCTAACACTTTGAACATTGGTTGCACATTGGCTCATCTTTTTTATACTTCCATCTAAATACCAACATACCATAATTATGCTTAGAAATTGGATACCAAAATGTTGTTTTTCATTGAAATCAGAAAAACAGGATACACTTTTACATGCAACTGAAATCCATATTTTCAATTTGCTAAGAAAATAGAAGATAAACAACCAACTACAAACTAGAGCTTATTTCAGTTTCCTAATCTTAACTTCATCTTCTTCCTTTTTTCTTTCAGCTTCTTCATGTTTTCTTTCAGCATATTCATTGATCCTTTCAGCTCCATCATCAACTTCATGGCTTCTTTCACGAGCTCTATGACCCAATGGTGGTTCAAGCCAAATAAAAAACCTACAATTCTTTCTCCTCTGAAATCAGTTAGAGTTATTAGAAAGAATGAGTATTTTGGATGATAATGACAAATCTTACATTTCGAGAACAACCATTGAATCTTCTCCCAGGGTTATTCTCAATCCATTGTGTGCGAGTGATTGTGAGTAAACCACAGTAGCAGAGCACCATTTCTCCTTCGTTTTTCTTCAAAAAGGGGAACGGATGACGTTATTAAAAAAATATATATATAATTTTTTTTTAAATTGATGGAATTGGGTCAAAAGATGATTTTACCCCTCACATGCGGACCAGACTAGCGGCGGAGTGGATGGCGTTATAGATTTTGGATGTTTTTGTAGTAAACGAATATGAACAGAGCGCCACCTAGAAAGAAAAAATAAAGTTTGATTTTGGAGGATCTTGTAAAAACCCTCAAACCTCAGGGACGAAATTTGCAAATTACTCTTTAATTTTTCAAACGATTCAGTGATGCAACAACTCGTATACTAGAAGTAGAAGAGGAGGGAATTATTTCATACTATCTACTACAAATCCCGCTTCGCTCCGAGTAATTTCCTAGGGTTCAGAATTGAATTTAACGATGAAGACTGTCATCGAAGAAGAAGAGTTCCACTACATCTGCAAGGACTGCACTGGAAAATTCAACAGGAGGAGCCATCCTTTTGAAGATCACCTTTAAAATTGTCCAGTAAGCATCTGTCTAAATATCACGGTTACTTTGGCGTAATTGGATCTACGATAGGATAGTTGATGCTTGCTATAATCTATAATGTATTGCTCTATCTGATAGGTTATTTAATTTCATGATCAATGTCAATAATACCACGATCTAGTAGTCAATCGGTCGTTTACGCTGATTAATCAGCTACGATTTGTTGCTATAGTTAGTTGATTCAGTTGAAATTTGTTGCTATAGTTAGTTGATTCAGTTGAAATCAACATGTCTGGGCCCGATGATTCAGTTCTAAAGAAGACTAATCACGATGAGGTATCGTTTGTTTTATGTTTATTAGACGATCGTTGTGTGCCCTATGGTGTATCGCTTACAGTTCTGATTAGTGTGCTTGGTTTAAACTATGAAAAAATGTCACAATTATATGTTCATATGGGCCTAATCTAGCGCTTTTGCTTTTTTAATTTTCAATAGCGTGATCGGATTACTACTGTACATAGCTAGCAGGTTGTAAAGTTCTGCTATTCAATTTCTAAGCAAATGAATGGCAAAAGTTTGATTCATTTTCAATAGGATTCTATAAACTCTGTTAATTTGATGTACGGCGAACAAAAAGCTTGTTCCTTCCATCGACTTCGATCTGATCCACAAACAGTTTGAAATCAAACTTTAAGGCCAACCCGATTCAAGTAACTTTTTTGTCAAACCTCATCCTGATTGATTTCAGCGATTTTCCTATTAGTGATTGTGATTTGATTTTCATAAAATGTCATTAAATAATGATTTACAATTGGTTTCAACTAGAAACTAGGGTGGCAAAATAAGGTGCCACCTTAGTTGAAAGTACACTTGAGACACCAACCTCGTTTCAACTATAAACTAGGGTGGCAAACAAATGTGCCACCTTAGTTGAACATACACCAGAGGCACCAAATGCATTCAAAAGTATCAAGATAGTACACTCTAGAGACTACTCAAAATACCTAATATTTATGTCAGCATTGTATGCTCATTCAGGCTTGTGTGGTCTATTTTATTACTCAAACTGCACTGTTGTTTCAAAGGCGTGGGGTGTGGATGGCGTGAGAGGGGGCGTGAGTCTCGCATGACGTGGAACAATATCCCGTGATGGCTTGAGGCTCTGTGTGAGCATGCCTACGTGAGCGTTGTTACAACTTGAATTTGAAATGTCTTTAACCTTTGACTATTGCAAAGGTAAATATAAAGTAATAAAACTTTTTTTTATAACTCAAACACACTATAATTATTTAGAATGCTTCATGATTTTCTATGATTCTTATATAAATCTCTTAAAATCATATTTATTTGAATATATATCTTGAGTTCTGTTAGACTTTGATTCCTCAAGTGTCGTCCAAACCCTTTTAAATACACCGCCTAGCATATTATATGTTGGTGCTAAAAACTTTCTGAGAATATTTTCAATAATTCATGTGCCAAAGGGGAAATGGAGGGACATATGATACGCCTATCGGCTTTGAACTCTGGTCTACTTTAAAAAAGCTTTTTTTTCTTTTACTTTTTGACAATATCCGCTTTACCCAAGTTCAAAATTTAAAAGTGTTAGTAATTTTTCTTTTTTTGAACAGCCATTTTAATTAAAAAGAATAAAACCCAACAAAAACAGTCAACGAGCCTAACAAGACATTAGACACCCGCATGCCAAACAAGCCCAGGAACAGTCCAAACACTAAAAGGGAATACTAAAAAATCCAAGCCAAATGCCCAACCAAATAAAACATGAAGCCTCCTATCCAAAAGCCACATTCACCTATGACATTTCTTCCACACTACTTTTACTTCTAATTATGCACCAACAGCCAGACATTAGCTTAAATACAATACCTATATTTCACTTTTTTTTTAACTCACATCACATCATCACCCTCACTCCTCTCATCTTTCATTCCTTTCACTCCTAATACCCACTTTTCACATTTCACTCCTTTCACTTTACTTTTATTATTATTTTATTGAATTAATTAGAAAAAGAAAAAGTAATTAAAATTAACTTAAATTAATAGAATACATTCCCAACTTTAGCTTTCACCTTGCTTTGCTGTTAAATAAAAAAAACATAAAATAACCTTTTTTTAACAGCAAAATAATATTAAGCACCAAAAGAAAGGAGGAGCTGCCAGCAAGGCGCTGGACGAGGCCCAACCCCAACAACCAAGAATTACATTGTTATCGCTCCCCCTGTAACACCCTTAGACCTATTACCCACCCAAAGCTTACACAGACTTTTCACCTCCTGTACAATATGCGAAGCATTAGGGATTTTCTGACCAAAAACAGCCTCATTTCTAGACCTCCATAGGACTCAACAAGTGATGAGAATGATAGCCTGCACTTCTCTTCTTCTCTTCTCGTCCAACCGCAACGTGTTGTGGAGGGTACACAAATCAGTGATCGAGAAGGCGTAGATAGGGGGAATCCTACACCAAAGCGAGATCACACTCCATACCAAAGAGGACAACTCACAATAGATCAAAAGGTGATCCACATCTTCCGCCGAGTTCCTGCACAAAGGACATAAGCCATCACCAATAACCACGTTCCTTTTAGCGAGGCAATCGTAAGTGGCAACTCTGTTCATCTGAGCTCTCCAAAGAAATATGTTGACTTTAACCGTAACCCATCTATTCCAGTCCAGAATGAAAGGGGCCGGCTGAATCTTGTCCTGAAACACCTCCTTGAGCCTTTTCACCAACATCGACACTTCCCCATTACCGATCTGACCTCTAATCACCTCGTTTAAATCAATATTCTTCTTCATGAAAGCCCCATTTAATCTAGCAATACTCCATCAAACTCCCGTCAACGCCGCCTTCACTGGAATCAACTTATGACCCCTCAGCAGACCATGTAAACCCACTATCACCTTCCTCCACAGGCTCCCCGTTTCACTCTCGAATCTCCACCACCACTTGGCTAAGAGACGGTTATTAACCACCGACAGAGGCTCGAGCCCCAGACCCCCGACGTTCTTGGGAGTCTGGGAGAGAAAGAGGGAGAGGCGGCGACCCTCCGGTAGCGAGGAACTCAATGGTGTGTTTGTTTTTTATTAACGTTGTGTATCATAGTCGGAAATTGGATAAAAAAGAGCTCCGGTGAATGAGTTCTTGTTGCAGACTTGCAGTGTTAAATCGAAGAAGAGAGAGAGATAGTGTTTTGCTGTGGCTACCACCGAGATTGTTGCTGCGGGGGACGGGAACCGAAGTCACCAACACCGAGACCTTCACCGCGTCACCAAGGGACGCCTCCCAACACCTCCACCAAGCACCGCGTCTACGTTGGCACCCTCACCGAGTCCTCTTGAATTCTATTTCAAAGCTTGCAGAGCCAAACTTAAACAATCCAACAACAGCCTAAAATTTGCCTCTGACGCATCGCAGAATGATTAGAACTTTTCTCGCTCCGGGCCTGATTTCGGACTTTAGTGTAATAGTGTTGTAAATGCGTGTATATATTTTTTTTAATACCGGACATGTTTCATTAATTACAAAGAGCAATTACAAAGAAAAGTGACGGGTAAATGGAAAAAAAATGCCAGAAAGGTAAAATTACAAAGGCTAGAAAAGATTAAATCTCTTAAACTAAATATGTTATTTAAACAAACTTAGCGTACTAAACCCGAAATTAGTCTAAAAGAAAAAAGAAGCGGCATTATAAATCAAAGGAAGGATCATTCAAACTGCCGCACGACGCATACCCTTCTCCTTTGCGAATTGCGATTGACAATTGACACCTTCTTCAGAACACAGCTGCCACCGCCCACGGATGATGCGGCAGGTATATAGGTTTAGTTTTGTTTCTTTTGTTTGCCTGACGGCAATAATCTGCTGTGTTTTTCGACGAGAAGGTTTGAATTTTTAGGGATAGATGGAAGTTTACAGTTGGATGTGTCGTTGGGTCGGTTGTACTACTAGTGAAAAAGGTTAGATTTTTAGGTGTTTATAATAAAAAGGTTTAGGTTTCTGGTTGCACTCATTGATCGGATCGTATATCGATTTCATTAGGAGTTCGGATTTTAACCTTTTTTACACATATCAATATCAAATTACGACCTATTCTCAAAAGTTACTGTTCTGTGATCTAAGGTTTTCTCTGATGCAAATATTTTGAACCACCACCATTATCAGTGATATTATTTTCTCTCTTTCACACAATATTATATCTGATTCTTCGGAACGGCTAAGCGGTACCTGAGGTGTTTGTTAATAAAGTTACTCACCATACTGAATCTATATGCCTCTTTAGTGTGGGTTATTATGTTTCCATATGTATAATGTGTGATGTATTTATCTTTGTTTTACGTAGAATTGATACCTTTTGAACTTGTTTTTAGACTTTAATATTTGATTTTGTAGGGTCTTCTATATAACTTCTATCCACTTAATGAGTTTCATAATAGCATATCACATTTTGGTTACTTGTATAGAGAATATATGGTCATCTAAAGTTGGTGGCTATGATATTTTAGATCAAATTGGAAGTCTGTAAAGTCATGCAAAAACTTTTTTCATATAGTAACTTTTAAGCCAGTGATCCATTAATGTAACATTTTGACATATAATATAGTACATATATATATATGCTGTGCTCCTAATTAAGTTTTAAAACATTATCAGATGAAGCAAAAGTTGATTACTTGCAACAATCGATTGCCTCCCCTATCCACGGAGTATCCATGGTTGGTTGCTCAGAACCTGGATGGCACCGGAGACCAGACTTTCTACAACATACACAACCATCTATGTCATTATCATTGTCGAATTCCAAAGTTACTTGGGAGACGTATATGGGGGTATTTCCATGGTTGGGTAATTCTCTCTAACAAGAACTTGTGGTCTATTTGGAACCCCATGACATCTAAGGTCATAAATCTCCCTCCCTTGACTTTGAACAAATCTGAATCTATTGGACAATGTTGTCTGTCATCCCCTCCTGATGACCCCATTTCAGTTCTCCTGTTGACGATAACTGGAAAACCTACCTTTGTTTTTTGTCGGCTAGGCTTTAAAAAAAACAGGTTAAGATGGAAAAGAATGCTATACAGTAGGCAGCTCAGGGAAATAACTGGCTATTATGGTGGTTTGTTACGGTGTCTGACTTTTTACAATGGTAAAGTATATGCCTGTGTGCAGTTGTTCTATATATGTCGTTGACTTCATAGTTCAGGATGGAGAAGTATTGATAGAACTATTCTTTTTTTCGAGACTCCCTTACCTTTCTTGCTCTAACTTGTACTCCTTATCACTACTGAAAGGATCTTGTACCGGATTGTTCTGTATTGAAGTAGTTCCTGATGAGGTTACAAAAGAAACAGTTGGTAAAGTGTATTTGTTTAAATGGGCCATGTCTAGTATGAGGTGGGAAGAAATAGTGGACATGAAAGATGCCTATCTTTTTTGTAGATCTTGCTCATGATGATGAGTTTGTTTATTACAACCATGCGATTGCATCTGATTTAGGGGGTTATATACATTTTCGTGACGAAACAGGCAAAATGATGTACTCGTACGATTTTGAAGACAAAACCATTTCCCTATCTTCTATGGCTTATCCAACAAGCCATGTGTCCTTGTGGGAATGCAGGTATTGCTTTTAATTTATTTGTCTTGATGTATCTTTATATTTTACTGCTAGCATCCAGTTGAAGGGTCCTTAAAATCCTATTTTATTATATGTAGGTTACAAGAAGGTGGCGGTGATGACTCTGACTTGACACGTGTTTCTAAGATAGTCGTAAGATCGGTTACTACTACGGATGATGATGGGGTTGAATTGAACGAATCACACCTACTTAATCTGCCTCTTCATTTATTGGAGATGATAATGGATCGTTGTATTGGCGTTGAATACATTCGCTTTCGTGCTACATGCAAACGCTGTCATTTAGCAGCTCCACCCATACAATGGAGCAACAAAACAACATTATCGAGATTGGACAACTATTCATTAGTGTCACCGTGGCTAATGGTGGTAGACAACAACCGGAGGATCCTCACTTTTACAGATCCGGTATCAGGTGAGACCTACTTTATGAAAAGACAAGAGGTACCAATCCATACTGATAGAATACTTTGTTCGAGGTTCGGTTGGTTGTTGTTGTATGACAAGTATTACACAATGACGTTCTTTAACCCCTTCACGAATGATATCCGCAAGGTTCCATATATCCCACATTTAGAGAACCGTATAGATAGCGGATGTTTCTCTGCACCTCCTACTTCCCCTGATTGCATGGTGGTTGTATTTAGAGGTCCATTTTTAAATACACAAGTGCAAGGTTGTTTTATTTACATCAACTTTGTAGTTCGAGAACACACCTGGCGTGTGCTTCGTTTGGATTTTAGTGTACATAAGTATTGTTTTCCAACATTCAGTGGCCAAGATCTTTATGTTCGATCTTACAAGGGTGAATTTTATGCTCTTGAAAATTTATTCAAGTCACAAGGTTACTGTCATAGGAAAGTTGCAGGTGCAACAAGTTGTGAAGGGGAATGTTTTCTAGTGAAATGTGATCAACAACTTTTACTAGTCACAGTAGGAGGCGAGTTTGGAGAATATGTTGAGGTGTTCAAGCTGAATGAGTATAACAAAGTCTGGGAGAAAGTTAACTGTTTAGGAAGATACGCGATTTACATCTGTCATACGACATGTCTCTGCATTGAAGCGAAATCGTCAGAAATGGAGAATAAGATCTTTTTTCCCCGAATGCATTCCAAGAACGGGAAGATAGTGTTTTATTCACTTGAAACTCACATGTATTACAGGTTCAATGGCAAAAACATTGAACAAGTTGTTGGGGCTGGAGTGAAGCATACCTACCCTCACGCTTGGGTTGAACCAACTTGGTCATAGATAGATTTATTTTTTATTAGTATTTTTTATGTTTTTGATTTTCATCTTTTATTTCAACTATTCTTTATAATTTATACGAAAACATAAATCGAATAGTGTTTCCTGACCTTCCGTTTTTCTAATTTTTTTCTTATACGAAACATTATGCAAACTAAATAGTGAATACTAAAGGTTATTTAACATCTATACACAAGAGGTCAATATGATTAAGGATAATTATATAAAGGCAGCCTAAATAAATTGTCTACTTTGACATGACCCTCAAATTCTTTCTCATGAAGATCCGAAAACAGAATTGCAGAAAATTAAGCAATAAATTAAGATTGAAACTGAAATCAGAACTTGTAATTAAAACTAGAATGATGATGATCCAAGGTGACCTAGGGTTATACCCTACCCTCTCTCAATGCTAAAGCAATTAAGCCAAACTCTTAACCTATTTTCTTTCCTAGCTCACTAAGGAGTTATGGACTTTATTTATAGAAATAGAATTTACCTATTACCCCCTTCCTAGAATGGACCAATGACTCTTAATACTATAAACTCGATCATGATTCCTATCACTACTCCCCCTTCAAAACAGTCTTGACCTCAAGATTAAACAACTAACAAATTCCCAATTGAGGAGGCGATCTTCACGAGTGCGTCTTCTAGAGGCCGACATTGCCCATGCACCAACCATGACTGCCTTGGAGGAACATGAAATGGGCCAGCAATGAACTCCACAACATAATTGGCATGAGGCTATGTAAGGGTCAGGTGGTTGCGGGTCCCGATTCTAAAACAAACAACTTAGGAGGGAAGTGGGCTAACTTGACCGTAGAAATCACCAAATCCAGTAGCCAAGTGCTTGAGAATAACATGAATAGAATTGTGATTGAATGCAATACCGAATCGGAGAATGAAACCGCAGTTGGTGAGACGTGAACCGTAGCAAAAATCGTTGCAACCCCTTTAGCAATTTCGACCAACGGCAAGGAAGGAGACCGAACTGGTGTTGCTGGAACACTTTCTTCACCTCGCAAGCTCGGATCAGGAGAGACTTGGTCCACTATTATTTGTTTCTCTACCCTGAGCCCCACCGCTTGATGGGAAATAGAACGGGCTTCAGATCTGGATACGATTGCTTCCAATTGAGCAATCAGAGACGAAGAGGTAGAAATTAGAGCTTGCGATCTCGAATCACGACTCGAATCCTTACTTTACTCAAACTATATGTTATTCAAAAACCTATCGTGGGTCAAATGATTATTTTTGTGAATTTTCGTTAAAAGTTTTACAATTTGAACCAATCCCCAACCACAAGACTAAACCCGGAGTTTACTTTTTTTCTTTTCTGTTAGCCTCCAAGGTGGACCCGTTTAGTGAGCCTAGGGGATCTGGCCGTTAACCGGCCTTTTAGGGTAACGGCTTGTGTCTAGCCGCTTTCAAAAAAACGAGTGATATAATGGGCATTTAGCCCAAGACTGAGACCAAGTCCAGGTCACTGTGGGTTTACATTTAACCCATGTTTTCGTCCTCTTGGTCCACGTCTAATTTCCCTTTTAAGTCAATTGTATGGAACTATGGATCATGAATTCATGATCATTCCTGGTCATCGTTGGAGTCTTGATATATCGGCACTGTAAACTATGTATGTTAATTAAAATATCATTATCTGGTACCTCTTCAACTTCTTCTTCTCCCTATTGCCACCACTGCAACAGCACCGCGGTCTATAGCCGCCTCCTCCGCCGCCAGAAATTTTTTCCAAAGCACCATCCTCTCAATATCTCCGATTTGGAGGTTTTCGATCTTGGGCGGCCACATTACATTGGTTTATCTTTATTTGTCGAACTTTTGACCCGACCTGCGAAAAGTCCTGGCCATAAAAACCTAATATTTATCGTTAATATAAGCCATATTTTGCCAAAACCTGAACCCGTGAAGCAATTACACATTTACACTTGTAACAACAACTACTGTTTGCTTATCGGACCTTTTCTTAAAATCACCATCAAATTCTGATCTTTTTCATTCAAGATCACTTTTCACATTATACTTTCATCGAAAAGTTCAGCTCTGAATTTTCCACCAAGATCAAACTATACGTGGAAAAAAACGGGTTATATCAAACGGGTTTTTAACTGAAAACAAATTTAACCGCTTATTAGCGGGTATTATGGAAACCAGTTTGGAACCGGTTTGCAGATTTTATATAAATATCGGTTTCAGACCGGTTAGCTGAAACCGGATTTTTAGGCCGATTGTTATAATTTTTCTAGCCGTTTTATAACGGCTATATGGCATGTGACCGTTCACTCAAGTTTTTGGCATTATTACCCCCGTAAACATGCATAAATTGACTAGTAGATGTGTTAGTTTTATCATACTATTTCTTAATTATCTTTAAACACCTCTAAAACACGAAAAAGGATCACGATTGACCGACAACAACACAACGTTATAGTGAACCGACCACCACCACGAGTCGCAGGGGTCATACCAACAATGAGGACATACGAGGTTTGGGTTTTAATTATGATTTAAGTTGTCGGATGGTATAAAAAGAGTACGATGCAAAAAGTGTAGTATTTTATTCAAACCCGATTCCACGACTACTTCGCATCGTCATTCTTGAATGCATGTAAAACCGTTTCCAAGACAATAAGACGGTTTTCTAGTTGTTTTTTAATAATTAAAAGTGTATTTTATGTTTTTAGTTATTATTAATAAAAAGGTGTATCTTATGTTTTTAATTATTATTAAAGGAAAGGTGTATCTTATGTTTTTAATTATTATTAATAAAATTGTGTATTTTATGTTGTTTAATTATTATTATTAAAAAATATATTTTTAAGTTGTTTAATTATTATAGCATATTGTTTGTTACACGTAGAAGATGTTAACCCGGTGGACACAGGAAGAGGAGGATTACTTGGATCATTGTTTGTTAAAAGCATTATAATTTAATATAATCCTTATAATACTTTATTCATAATAATAATTTAATTAAATACTATACATGTAATATAACTTTTTTTCTATTCTATTTAATTTTATAACTTTTTTTTACTTTAATTGAGTTTAAATTCAAATTTACCAAGTATTTCATTTCAATATAATAAACAAAATCCTTATTTTCCGTGACTAGATTTTTTTTAACTGAAAACATTCGGTTACCCGGGGTGTTACCCACGACACATTACGATCGCAATCCGTGCAAGTAACCAAGACCCTCTGTGTTGCATATCCATCTTAGAGGAAACCCACCGCCTAAATGCCCACTGTCGTAAAACCTCTGACCCATCTATAATTACTGAGAAATTTTTAGATAGTTATAAAAATATATAATTGTCGTAGATTATGATTGTATTTATAGTTTTTTTCAAAACTCAGTCGTGTAACACGAGGATAAGAAAAAAACTAGTAGAAAGACATATGATCTTATTTATTATCTATTATAGAAAGATATATGATTTTATTTATTATCTATTTTTGAAGTTTTGATAATGACTCATAAAACGGAAAACAAAACAAATGTCATATACAAGCTAACAAACATCATTTCAGATCTTCATATCCAGTAAATAAACCCCACCGTCACATCTTTAATTTTTTCATCACATAAAGCTAACCACGCAAAATTTGAAAACAAAATGATGAAAACGAATAAAGCAAGCATGCATTTTAGTACTACACAATCTTAACTGTTGACAACCGCGCAGCTCCTTCGAATTTCACCGGAACTCCCAGTTTTCACCCCAATTTGACCCATTTTCTCCATTGATGTTGCAAACTCAGTGAAGAAATTCTGGACAGATCCCTGGAGGAGTTGGTTTATGTATGTCAACGTGTTGGAGTTTCTAGTCAAAGCCGAATCAGACTCGAATAATCCCCTGCGTTTAAGCAACAACGAGTAGTAGCTTAGATCAAAAGTCTTACGACTCCCGGGATCCATCTCAACTTTTGTTGTATTATCGTTCTGTGTCCGACATTTTCTTGATCTGAGATTGTCTGCATATTCGCTATCGAGCGTTGGGTCTCGATCTCCCACGCCAGTGAAGTTGTATAGACGGTTTGAGAATGATGGACAGTGCGAGATTCCAATAGTATGCGCGCCTAAATAGCGTCACAAGTTAATATATAGGCGAATGTAATGAGTAAATAGCGTACAGTTAATAACATAATGATAGCATCAATGTTTTAGAGACCGGTTTTTTGGTTGAACCGGAAAACCTTTCAGGCCCGGTTCGATCGGTTGGACCAGTTAGACCGGCTAGTTGAACCGGTTAGGGGATTTATATATATTTTTTTTATAAAAATACTAATAAACTTGTACACCCCAACAAAAATAGTTAAAATACAATTATAATCCACTCAGATATTAATAATACCAAATAGGTATTTCACAAGAAAATATAAGTTTTAAACTATAAAAAATAACAATGAAGTTTTAAAAAACATTCAAAAAAAAGTCAGAAAAAACCGGTTGAACCGGAAAAAACCGGAAAACCGCCCGGTTCGATAGCGGTCCGGTTATGTTTAAAAAACCGGAGATTAAAAATCCGGTATGAGGACCAGTTGGCGGTTGAACCGGCCGGTTCAAACCGGTTTTTAAAACATTGAATAACATATATCGTAAAATGTAGCATCTTTCATCGTTAAGTGAAAGAAAACGCACCCGAAAGTAGAACAAGATCTTTCAAATCTAGACTTTTATTCGCAAACTTTTGTGTGAGGATGGTGATATTGTCGGTTGGAGCTGGGATGTCGGATAATGCCTCGGATGCATTCGATAACAACCCGTCTCTTCGACCCGTTGGGACTTTCCATGAAGGGCCTCCCTTTAGCAAAACCGGAACCAACGAAAGAAATTAGAAACATAAGCTTTTACATTCGGGTTTTTCGGTGTTTTTTTTTAAGTTTGAATTCTTACAGTGATAACAATGGAGTCTCTAGCAGCAAGAGCAAGAATATCAGCACACGAAACAACACCAGGACATTCTGCTTCAACTAAGCTCTTTAACGTGTCAATGAAATCAAACCCTCTTACAGTTCGGTTCGGGGTTGCCACTCTTTCTGTTTGATTCCCGGAGCTTGAAGTAGCATTCAAGAGTATTGATGCGTCACAACCCTGATCAAAACACGAATGTTCGGTTAAGGGTAGAATTGTCATTTTACTTTAAAAGTTACATAAGAGGATTACTTTAAGCATATATAGTCATTTTGAACATGTTACATTTTTGAGCATCTAGACTCTAAGCATCTATAGTTGAATAGTGACTTAAAGTTATAGCTACTTGCTATCATGATATTGTGACAATGTGACATAAAGAAACAAAAGTAAAAGATGAAACACTAACCCTAACAAAACAATCATGAAAATGCATTCTGATAAGAGCTGCGGCAAGCGATGGCGCATTCGGGATATGCTGGTTCACATAATCCTGCACAATCTTTTCGGCTTTCGGACACGAACTCCCATAAAACCCCATCTGCAAATCGCCCCGAACCGATACAAGAATCGCTACAAAAACCAAAACTAAGCAAAACCCTTTCATTTCAGCTTCTTTTTCACTGATCACTTCAATTTTCTCTGGGAACTTGATGGGTGGTGATATAGAGAGTCAGAGTATGCAAGTCCACCACATGCGACAAAAACTAGATGATTAATCTCGTCTTAATTGTGTATTAAAATGATTAACAACTTCACCTAATCCTCATGCGTCAATGACATCAGATCGATTATTCAAAGTTGAAAGACACATGGAGTTGATTTTTCAAGGAAGATGTATGTGCATGGAGGGCTTTTTATACTATATTTTATAATTTTGTTTTAAGAATATCATGAGTTGGCAAATTGGATTAGACTAGCTACAGTAAGAATATAGTTTTATTAAAAGTATAGAATATAATTAAGCTCGGGTGGTTTGGGTAAGCTGTTGTTGTCTTCTTCCTTTTAGGATACGGACATTCACAACATGCAAATAATTGAGCATGACTATTATATGTTACCCATGGACCCTATCAATCAAATCATTAATTATTTTATAATTTTTTAAAGACGTATATTGACTTTTTATGTTTTCTAAACATACACCTACCAAATTAACTTATATTTTTTCTTTAGTATAGCGTTTACCCTTAATTTCCTTTTTATGCATTTTAATACACATTATGATTTTATCAATCCGACCGACGTTTTTTTAGTTCTAAAAAACTACTACTGGTACTGATCGTATATTACACGAGATGTCTTAAAAAATAATGAAAATTAAATTTAAATAATTCCAACCCGCAATTATGGCGAATCAGTCGTCATTCTCGACGATTTCGGCGACCATTCTGAGATTCCGACAACGATTCTGGTGACAATCTGTAGGTTTAATACTATTTGGGTGATGTTAGAAGCGATGCATGGTGTTTGGAGTGGTTAGCGGCCGAAAAAGGTGGTTGTGACGGCGGAACCCTAACGCTGTTAAAAAACTTAATGTTGGACCAATAACAAATAAATTGAAATGTGGCAGTGGCGGTTGCTAAATCGATAATTGAGATTATTATTTGCCAATAGGCAAAAACTGCGATTATTTAAATTTAATTTTCTAATAATGATAATAACTAATAATTATGTATATAACTATCAATATATATTTAAGCATAAGTTTAACGTAACGTATAAGAAATAATGAAACTTTTATTATAATATTATATTTTAATAAAATATATAAATGAATCCTTATTGTAATTTATCAATATTAAAAAAAATTAATATTTGTTTATACAATCAAATTGTTTTAATTAATTAGTATCTAATAGGAAGGAAACATACGAGAAAATTTTAATTAGAATGAATGTACAGATGAAACGTGACATTAAGGATTTTTGTTTATTATATGGTAGATTCTAAACACTCATATCTACCACCACACCTTAAACAGTTTTATATTTTACGGTCCCTACAAATCCGACCCCAAAAGTTTTGCTAAACCATAATCAGTGTTTTTATCTTTCGCTTCCTTTTCTATTGGTTCAAGAGCTATATCAATCAATTCCACCTCTAAGTTGGGATATATATATGATGTATCTTTAATATAGTCAATCGCTATCTCTAGAGCGTTCTTTTCGGCCTTGAAAAAACATAGAAGCTTCTGCATCAAGTATGGTATATGATAGAGTTCCTTAACCAGTTTTAAATTGAGATTGTGCCCTCGCTTTCGTACAGTGGCGGATGGAATAAGGACCCAGTGGGGTTTCAGGGACCTACTCAAATGCAAAATGTATTGGTAATTTCTTGAACAAAATGATTAAGATACCCACAGTTTTTTCCGAGTTACCCAAGGTTTGTAAAAATGACCATTTTTAGCTGTTTTGACACCCAAGACACTAAAGGTTTGTGAAAATAGCTTGATTAGTTGTTTTTGGCACCGAGACACCCAAAGTTATCAAGATCTTGAATAAAAATAACTCATTAATACTGTTTTTTGTTCATGTTATTTTTTATTGATTTTTTTTAACACCCCTTGAACAAATTTATGGATCTGTCACTACTTTTGTAATCTTTAGATATGGGTAAAGTTAATGTATAAACCATTTTTTATTGTACAAATTTAAAACTAAAGAAAAGCTATGTTGTATATATGCACACATATTCACCTGATAACTTGTTCATTTTGTGCATACAACTATGTTGTATATATGCGACTTGGTATGTAACATATATGCAACATGGTATATATGCAACTATGTTGTATATATGCCCTGGAAGCCGCTTGGCCAGCCTTGAAGGTACTGGCCCTCAGCCCCACGAGAAACTCCTGTACGTAAGATCGACACAAGCATGCTTCCCATTCTACCATCCGAAGACGAGAATGTCCGCTGGCCTGAGAGTAGAACGACCATCCGCGGGATCAAACAGAAAGTTAATGGGAGCTTCCTTCTTGGCCGAGATCCCAACCCGAATGAAGATATTATCATCTCACTATATAATAACCCTAAACGTATAAAATCTTTTTTTTTTTAGGGGACGGTACATGCATATATATTAGGCAAATACATTTGTGTTCTCCAGCCCCCTTTTTCTAAATAAGTTACTCCTCGAATCCATATATGATAATTTCAACTTATTTTTCTGAACACACATCCTGATATCCAGCACATTGATGTTCTTTTTTCAACTTTTATAGACACATAGCTTTGTTTTTACGTTAACTTTTATACTACTCCTTCTACCCATCACATCAATGTTTTTAACTTTTATCATAAAACTATTTCATATGACTAAAGTGGAATTAATTTAATAATAGACCAGAAATGATTTAGTAGATCTTATCTCATTTATTATCCGAACTTTCATCATCCATCCCTAGAACAGGGAGTGGGAACAACGTTTGTGGTCGAAATTTGGCATATCCGGGAATCCTAAGTGGCATATCCGAGAAAAGGAAATAGTGAATAGTATGTGAATTCCACCACGTTTGATCCAACGATTTCAATAACAAAGTACGTCTCAAGAATTATAGTAGTAGATAAGAACTAAAATTTTAGAAGCTATTAATTTTATGTGCCAACACTAGAGATGTATTTTGTTGGACTAATATTGTATTGGTTAATAAGGGTATCTGGTATACATGGTGTGATGACTGATGACTGTCACGTGGATGCTGACTGGACCTCACCACACACAAAGAATATACATGGTGTGGTGTGGTAATGAGTTATTTTTTATTAGTGTAAACAAATTAAAAAAATAAGAAGAAATAAGACGGCATCAATTGATTGGAACAATACCTAACCCCACCCTCCCCTTCACACCCGTGGAAATGTTCACGCCAAAAGACCACGCCACCCTTCCACGTAGGTGGGGATGGTGTTTAACGTTGTGGTGCTTGCGTGGGCTACATCACGCCTCTAGACTAATTGCCCTAATTAGGGATTGATTAGTAAAATTATATGAGTTATATATTTAAGTTAGTATTAAAATAGAATTAGGTTTGATTATTTAATTAGTTTTAGATTTTTTATCTTTAAAGTTTGTTGAGTAATATATAGGGGTTCAAAGTTTTTGTAAATTGCCGAGTTAATTATTGATTTTTGTTCCTGGTTATTAATGTGATATACATTACATTCTGTTAATTAAAAGATATTTTAAAAAATGTAATTTTATATTTATTTTTGTTGGAAATGTGTAGGAAACAAGTATGTTTTCAAAGGCTGTTTGAATAGCCTAGCTTGATGAGATTGATGAGAAATTATAATAATTCCATTTAAAGTGGTTGTTTTTTAATGACATTATAATAATTTCATTTTAAGTGGTTGTTTTTTAAGGCATAGGCTATATCGACCGTTAGCATTTACTAAATCCACCGAACTCACACGGTCGTTTTGATCGAAACGATCGTTCGGGGATCGTTTCGGATGAAACGGTCTATAAAAAGGGGGCCCCTGAATTTTAAGGTTTCATCGTCGCGACACGTGGCGGCCGTTTTAAATGAAACGACCTTGAAACGACCTTGAAACGACCGTTTGGAGCGAAACGATCGTAGGGAAAGGGTGAATTTAGTAAAACCTTGGGTGTCTATATAAGCACTCTTTTTTAATGACAGTTTTTGTTATTCGGAGGGATTGAACTCTTATTGTTTAAAAAAGACACTTTTATTCAACATAAGGTACCATTAGAACAAAGTTATTAATTAAAAAAACATGATTGAAGTAAAATTAAAGTTAAAGGGAAATAATTATTAATGTTAATTAGATGTTTATATAAAAGAAAAAGAAGCAATCTTTAGCTAACCAAATAACAATTCCCTTTTTTGTTTTAAAGTCATGGCATGTGGGGGATTCCATTCCAGCACAGGCTGTGTGAATTTCACTTTTGCTTTTGCGATAATACACTATCAAAGTATCAGTTGCCTGTTTTATGACATCATTAATTAGTAATTACAAGGAGATACTTTTTAAAATTTTGAAAAAACTTATACTTAATTTTACATACTTTTTAGCATGTTTACAAATAAAATAATTATATTGAATCATAAGTTACACTCTCTTTTTATAAATTACTAATTTTCTATGTTGTTTGATTGAATTTCACAAATGAAGCATATTTAAGTTGTGTGTCACTGCAACAGACTAACAGGGAGAGTCTCTAACGACGAAAATTATCAAGCATGTGGTGACGACACTTAGCGTCGCTATAGGTTTTATTTAATTATTTTTATTCAATAAATTTGAATTATATCGATGATGTGGGTTTCCAGAATAACTTATTTTAATTTTTTTCAAGATTTTATTTTTACTTTTGAAAAAGATGAACTTGAAGCTGGTTTTGTAATTTACGAATCGTAAAGGGCGTAAAAGACAGATTTGTTGGGTGGGGATATATAGGTAGCTATAAAGAAGAAATCACTACTATCTTTAGGCTTTAATCTTAAATTTGACTAACTATTTACACGATTAAGAAAGGAATATTGCTCTTTCATATAGCTAATGTAGATATAGGATATTTCCCTCCGGTTAATGCTAGGATGAAATGCAAACAGCATTTAAGTGGTTAAGTTGTAAAAAGATTTGTATTATTCAAATTTATATCCAATTGACAATTTGACATGGTATCGATTTGTGCATGATAATGTTTTCTTAACTTCTTAAACTAAAAGCAACTTATAATATAAGAACACATTTATATAGTAAGTTATACTATTTTAGATCTTGTTTGAGGCATTTAACCATTTTAGTTTTAAAAAGAATCTTCTGACATGTCGACCACTGACACTTCATTTCTTTAAATGTTAAAATATCTGACGTTTCATTTATTTAACTGGTTCGGCCATTGACAACGTGAGCCCCACATGCCATAAAAGTTTCTCGTTTAGGTATCGTATGGTGATAAGCACATATAAAAGTTTATAAACTTATAATAACTACAAAATTTAGAAATATAAACCAATGAATATGTTGAACAAAAACATGTCTTTTTTTGTGGCCAGCTCTCTCTTGAGTAAAAGAAATACAACTTTAATAAAAGTTTGACCCATATTGAAAGATTTTGAGAGTCCCAAATTTATCTCATTAGGGCCCAAACAAAATAAGATGGCAAGAAAATATGGATAGTAAAAAGGAGAAAACACCTATTTTAATAATTATTATTAAATCACCCATTTTAATATATAATTTTTCAAATTACACTTATTTGATAAAAAAACTCTAGTAAAAAGAACCTAATTAATCATTCCCATACTTATTTCCAAGGTTATCAAAATTAGGTTTTAAGAGTAATTTTGCTAGCCACCAATGATAATAGCCACTAAAATCATTTTTAAAGGTTTGGATTTTGGTAGGCAAGTACCAAAAAGTTAGAATTGAATGTTTGAACTTTGATATTTGAATATTTGAATTTTAAGTATAGTAAAGGTTTTAGTTTTGGATCAAAATTGAATGTTTAAATATTTCAAATGTGCACGTAGAAATGTAGTATCAAAATTACAAGTTTATAAATCACAATTATTGCATGATTTTTCTAAATATAAGGACCACAACACATACAATAGAAACCCTTCTTCACATTTTCGATTCCCACCTTCCTAGAAAAAAATACACAGTCAGGTAAAACACTGAAGTGGCACCACGCCATCGCTTACAGCCAACTCTGACACTCGACTAGACAGCCGCCTATACATGTCACAATGTAAATATGTTTACGTTTGAGTAAATAGGTTTAGTTTTGTTTCTTGCTTATTTTAGTTCTTTCTTTTTATAAACAAAGTTAAAGTGTCACGATTTGTTTATGAAAAACGTATAGTGTGTGTTCTTAGTGAAAAAATATATTATTTTTTAGGGATAGATCAAACGGAAGCTTTGCAAATTATACTTTTATATATAAGTTGATGTCTTGTGTATTTTCCTTTTCGAGTTGTATGTTTCATCGTTTTAAGATATATATGAGTTTAAAAAATAATAAAATAAATAAATAAATTTTTATAGTCATTTAGGAAGGATCAAAATCCGGTTCCGGCCCATGAAAACAAAGAAACCGTACCGGACTTGCCCGCAAAAATCAGGATTAATAAAACCTTTTTTTTTAGTTTTTTTTAAGCAAATTAAAACGTTCAAACCCCGTAAATACGTTCCTTCCCGTTCATCATCTGATACCCTAAGCCCTGTTCGACAACGGTTCTATCATCCTCAAGATCCGAGACCTCTGCAACCTGGTATTTATTCATCGTTATCTGCGAATCTTAAACCTAGTTTGCAACCATTCGAAACTATGGCAGAAAGTCTGTGTGTGTGTGTTTGTTACAGAAAGTGTGTTTTTGAACACAAAGCCATAGTGCCCATTTATTACTATTGAATGAGAGTATGAATATGTTTCTGTGAATGTAAATGTGTACTGGATCATGACCCAGAAGCTGCAAGGGAATGAGATTATTTTAATCAGATAATAATGAAGTAATTGGAGTAAAAACTTACAAAACCAATTTTGGTAAATGGAATTCTATCCTGATTAAAAAAATCCAAGCTTGACTTTTGCTTGTCTAGTGTGTACCTTTTAAGTTTGATGAACTGATAAGTAGAACTGTTTTGGTTGCAGATTAAAAAAAACAAAATCACCACACCAGAATTGTTTTTGTAGGAATTCTAAGTCCACTAAGCCCACCATATAAACAGCAATTATTTGTTGGTTTGAATTCTAGGTCCACAGGCCCAATAGCCAAAACCCGGCCCGCCAAATAACAGGTACTGTATTTGACCCGACCCAATTTTGCCTTTCACAAAAGTATTCCTCAAGGCTGAATACTCCACTGCACCCAAAGTGTGTGTTTTTTATAATAACGTAATAGTTGTCAAATCCAAGTAAGATTATGTCAAAACCCAAAACCAAGAAGCAGTTACACTTTTAACTAATGTTTTCTTACTAAACAGTTGGATATTTTCTTAAAATCAGCATCAAGTTCTGATCTTTAATTTTCAGTAACAAAAAAAACATTTTTCACATTATAAAGTTCTTGACTTTCAACCAAAGTTCCAACCTTTTCTTTCAAAAGATTAAAGATCCAAACTTTTTCAGCTTAAACTTGTCATGAATCACATGACATCTACTCCTTTACAAGCTTTGATCTCTGTGGGATTAACTATCTACCATTCTACCCTAGGGGGATTGGGTTCCTGAAAAACTTTTAAGTTTTACCGAATGTCCCAACATGTTTCACGCCATTTGTAATGAAATAGCATGGTAACTTCAAACACTTCAAACAGTTGCTATCTTACATAGGTTTACCAATTGTAAATTCACCTCAAACACAGTATTTAAATATCAGAATGTTCATTAACATAACTTTATGATATATAATAGTATATATATGTTGTACTAATTAAGTTTAAATATTATCAGATGGAGCAAAATACAATTGCTTGTGGTAATCCATTGCCTCACTTATCTGCAAACTACCCATGGTTGATAGCCAAGAACTTGGATGGGAGCGGAGACGATGCATTTTACACCATACATGACCATTGTGCCCTTATAAATGTCGAATACCCAAGTTACTCGGGAAACATATTAGAGGGGAGTTCCATGGTTGGGTGATTCTCTCCTACAAGAACATGTGGTCTCTTTGGAACCCAGTGATCTCTGAGATCATAGATCTCCCCCCTTTGATTTTGAACAATTCTGAATCCGTTGGACAATGTTGTTTATCAGCCCCTCCTGAAGATCCCACTCAATCTTCTTGTTTACAATAACTGGAAAATCTACCTTTGTTTTTTGTCAGCTAGGCTTTAAAAGAGACAGGTTAAGATGGACAAGGTTGCCATACACTAGGCAACTCAGTGGAATATTTCGCCGTTATGATTGTTTCTTACACCGCCCAACTTCTTACAATGGTAAAATATATGCCTTGTGTAATAATGTCAATTTTGTTGTACAGATTGATATCATAGTTAAGAACGGAGAAGTATTGATAAAACTTTTGCAATTTCGAGAATGCCCTACCCTTCCTCATGATAATCCTTTTTCCCGGTTTGATTCCAGTACTGAAAGGATCCCCTACAGAATTATTCTACATTATGGTGGCTTTCAATGAGGTAACTAAAAAAACCGTTGGTAATGTGTATTTGTTTAAATGGGCCATGACTAGTATGAGGTGGGAAGACACGGTAACCTTCAAAGACATGGTATTTTTTGTAGATCTTGCTCATGATTACTCTATTTATTACAACCATGCAATTGTGTCCGATTTAGGGGGTTATGTACACATTTGTGTTTTACTGTTATTGTTCAACAGAAGGGAGAATTTTTCCTAAAATCATATTTATTTTGTGTAGGTCAGAAGGTAATCATGAAAATTCTGAGGTAACATTTGATTATGATAAAGAAGAGGACAAGAACAGCAAGATAGATATAAGATCAGCTACATGTGAGGAGGCTGAATTGAACGAATCGTACCTGCTTAATCTTCCATTTCATCTCTTGGAGGTTGTAATGGATCATTGTATCGGTGTTGAATACATGTGCTTTCGTGCTACATGCAAAACTTTTTATTTAGCAGCACCTTTGATACAATGGGCCAACAAAACAACATCAAGGAGATGACACAAGTATTCATTAGTTTCACCATGGCTAATGATAGACAAGACTCGTGACATTTTCAGTTTTACAGATTCGGTATCTGGTGACAAATACTTTATGAAAAAATCACAAATATCATCAATCCGTTATGAGAAATTACTTTGTTCTAGGTTTGGTTGGTTGTTGATTCGTAGAAAGAACTCTACAGTGGTGTTCTTTAACCCCTTCACGAGTGAAATCCACGAGCTTCCAGATGCACAAGGTGGATTTGATAGCTTATGTTTCTCCGCCCCTCCTACTTCTCCTGATTGTATGGTTGTTGGAATTTCAACATTCGGTGAGAAAACAATTGTTCACATCCACTTAGTAGCCGGGGAACAAACCTGGCGTTCGATTCATTTGGATTTTGTTTGTGCCGCTCCACATCGTTTTCGTTCTCCAACATTTTGTGGCCAAGATCTTTCCGCCATATGTGACAAGGACGAAGTCTATGATTTTAAAAAGTTCTCCGAATTACAAGGTCGTCGTTACAAGAGAGTTGCTTGTGCAAGAAGCTCTGGAGGAAAATATTACCTAGTGAAACGTGATGAACAACTTTTACTAGTCATTTTAAGCAAGTCTCAAGAGTGTGTGGAAGTATTCAAGCTGAATGATTATACAAAAGATTGGGAGAAAATAGAGTGTTTAGGGAGGTACATGATTTACATTGGTGATACCACATCTCTCTGCGTTGAGACTAAGTTGCTAGAAATGGAGAACAAGATCTTTTTTCCGCGACTGCATGCTAGAAATGGTAATATAGTATTCTATTCACTTGAAACACACAGGTTTAATGGCAAAACCATCGAAGAAATTTTCGGATTTGGAAGAGAACATGTTTATCCACATGCATGGATTGAACCAACTTGGTCCTAGCTAATAAACATTTATTTCATTAGTGTCTTCTAAATTGAACATTACAGAACCTTTTGGATCTTTTTTATGTATTATTTATGATTAATAGCTGCTGATATGCTTTCTGGTAGTATTAAGTCCTGTGTTTTTTAAGAAATTCATGCAAATTAAACTCTAGAAGAATAGACTTGTCAGGCAAGTATATCCTCAACTACATATGATCATCATTGTACAAATTAAATGGATCATCATAATTTGTTTTGTCTTTCTCTACTGGATGATCTAGATGAAAAGGCTGGAATTGATCATACAAAATAAAAGTTAGGCTGCAGGATATCCAATGCAACAAATTGATCATAAAAGATAATATTCATGTTTGTAAATGTACATTCTTTCATGTCCGTTTATTTATGTTAATTCATTAATTAGATGGTTTTCATAGTTTTAATTTTTACCTTTCATTTGAATTACAAACTCTAGTAATTTAGTTCTTGTATTTTATTAAAAACTTAGTCACTTAATATCTAGATCTTTATTATGAAATGAACATGTTTATGGTTATTATTTCTAACATATGCCTTGTTTTGGTGATATAGTTATCATGCCAAATACTAAAGTATATATTTATTTAAGATAATTTGTCTAAATTTTTATGACTTCCATTTCTTGAAATGGTATATGTTAATTTACGTAAAGATTTTAAAAGCTTTCAAAAGTTTTCATTTAAGGTTGGTTAGAGAATGTTTACATTACTCATAATACAAAGATGTCCACTTCAACCAAATACAACATAATGCATAGAAAAATGAACAATGAATAAACATTGTACGAAAGATTTTAAAAGCTTTTAAAAGTTTCCATTGATGATAGATTAGAGAATGTTTACATAACTCATAATACAAAAGATGCCCACTTCAACCAAATACAACATAATGATATTAGCTTAAACTCTCAAATGGCTTTACATGTCAAAAGTGTGATTAAATGGCATCACACAATGGCTCAATGCAAAAATGATCTCCATGTCAAAATGAAGACCATTTATAGCAATAACAATAGCAGATTGACAATCGTTAATTTTCATCAACAGTCAGAGGGGATGCAGCAACGTCTAAAGTGGGAAAGTTCTTCGGTAAAACAAAAACAGGCCCTTCAGTAGCAGTACCTTTGCATGACATAGCTAGTGAGTAGCCTAATGCTCGAGCAACTGGAACAGCCACCGCATTTCCAACTTGTATGTACCTAGAGAATTTTATTGATCTTTTTAGCTTTGTTTGTCAAAGTTTTATATCTTCAGTTTGAAATCCATACAGATGATATTATCTACATATTAGTGACATGTTGATGTTACCTCTCTTTGATAGGGCCAAGAAGTTGGTAGTAGTCAGGGAACCCTTGTAGCCTTGCATTTTCACGAATTGTCAAGACTCGATCTTGAACAGGGTGGAGAATTGCCTAAATAAGTAGTGTAATTAGTTAAAAGGCTTGTTAAAATGCATAACTGTTTAATAAAAAAATAGTTGATTTTAATAACAGTTACGTGGTTTACCTGATTGTGAGGTTCTGCCCTGGTGACAACTGTAGGTACAATTTCATCCCACCATAGCCGTCCAAAGGGCCTGTATATCAATGGGAATAATAAGAATATATAAAAACAAGGCGAGCTAATGTGTGTGTATATGGAAAAAAAAACTCAGATAGAAGGACTACTTCAATGATCGTCCATCAACAAAAGTCATGGCATAATCAGGAACCTGCCATCAAAGATCAGAAATGGTTAGTATACATACAACTGATTGTAAATGTGTGTGTGTGAGGCAATGCTCACCAATGGTCTTCCTGAAGGTAAATATACTCTCTCCACATCAGGATCCCATTCAACATGATTGTCAGCACGGACACGAACACCTTTCAAATCTCTAAAATTTGCACCCTGAAAGAAAACTTTAAATATGAATAAACTAAAAATATGAATAAAGATTACACAAGAGGGAAATAGTGCACTAAGTGTGTAACAAACCTTTCTCCTGGGAATTTGGCAGACACGCTGGTAATCATCATCGTTTAATTTTAACGGACGATGATCATACAAAAGATGTTCCGAAGAACCCACATCCACACTAGCAAAACCAGGCATATCTGAAAAAGAAATTGAAACAAGCTAAGTTTGAATGTCAACTGTAATATTAAATTTTAAATGAAATATTGATGTAAATTTAATATAGGAACTAGCATCTTACAAATGTGGCAAGAGGAATATGGAAATACAATGTATACTATTAGATACAAATTGAAATAAAGATATGATGTTCCTGCAAACCTTTCTTCTTGAGTCTTATAAACTTCTGGAATTCTGTCTTTGGCTTTTCTTTGTAAGGAATTTCATCTCTTCCTTCATCATTTTCCACCTAAAAGAATTAAGTATAAATAGAATTTTATGTATTTCTCATCGCAAGGAAGCCTACTCTTAATTCAAGTGCAAGAAAACAAAAAGTATTGGCATGTTCAAAAATAGCTCAAGGCTAGTGTAGCAAATAAAATCGTATTTGGGAAATATTAGTCACTAAATTCATAAGCACTCTTTTACAGTCTACAAATGGTGACTTACAGGCGGAAGATCCGATATTGCATCACCAAGGAACAGTTCCTTTTCCAACTCAGCTGATTTGATATCATCATGAATAACAGCGTTTGACTGCAGTTGCCAAGTGCATTTTCAAACAAGACCGGTCAGAAGAAAACACAGATGAAGAAATACTAAACAATATGAGCTATAGAGTGTCAAAAATTGCTTTATTAGACATGCAAACTGTTAGATGGTTACCAATTACACAAACTAATAAGATTTTTATTTTCATATTTCATTAGAT
Organism: Deinandra increscens subsp. villosa; assembly: GCA_039602395.1. Taxonomy (NCBI): domain Eukaryota; kingdom Viridiplantae; phylum Streptophyta; class Magnoliopsida; order Asterales; family Asteraceae; genus Deinandra; species Deinandra increscens. The sequence goes on from JBCNJP010000027.1 coordinate 18,274,802, forward strand.
TAAAAAAGAAAGAATTCATATGACAGTAATCAAGTTTTATGTGTTTCCGTAAGTCGCTCATACTTCTTTGTTTTAATAAAGTCATTAAACTTTTATTAGGTGCTCCAAAGTTCCAATCTTTGTAAATATTGTTCATAAATGTTATACATATATTAAGAGTGACTAACATACATAGAAGAAATGTGAATATTGATTACTATTTATAAAATAAAATGTTCAGTGTGACTTAAATTGAAAAACTTTGAAGCTTAGCTGTTATTTAGTGAATTTTGTCTTCACTATTACCTCCTAATTCAAGTCAAATTTGAATAAAAATGACCATTAAATATTAACCAAGATTCAATAGTTTCATTTAGGTCGCTTTAATATTAAAAATATATGTTAAGTAATTTATTTAGAAATAAAAGTTGGGTTATTTTTTTGTTGAGAACTTACGAGACTTGGTTACTATAGGATAAATTTTTCATAAACAAATACCAAGTAGTACCTCAAATTCCACAGGAGATACTCCCCTTGTAACCACATTATGTGTAGGTAACGGATATTGTGGTAATTTCTGCATAATTAAAATGTCATTTAACAAGTTGACCTATAAACTAAATAAATAAATAAATTAGCATAAATTAGCATTAATTTTTCTAAAAGAAAATCACCTCATTGGGGGCAGCAGCCCACATAAACATTCTCATTCTGAACTGTGGGAGTCCATAAGAACCTGCTGTTATCAAACCCACACGGGCTTGATAATTCATTGAAACAAGCCGGCCCAAAGCATATCTCCCAAGATACCCTTTGGCAAACTTAACAATATCTACAACATTTTCCATCAGTGCAAATCTTGGTTTTAAAAATTCTACAATGTCCATGTAGACTATAAGCTGTTTGTTTTTTTCATCACTCAACGGATTCTCTTTATTCCTAAAGCGATTGAAACCACTTATTCCCTGACAAGGTGGTCCACCACAAATAACATCCACATCCCCCTGGCAAACATATTAAATAACAGTTGGAAACCATGGTAAACAGTTGATGATCTCAAATTATTACATTTATCTATAAGCAATTTGTGTACTTACCGGTAAAGGTAACAACTTTGAATTGAACCCATCCACAACAAACTGCTTTATCTTATCTTGACAATCACTGATAAAAATATATTTTAGTGTCAAATAAATGAAATCATATGCACAAGAACATGTTACCAACAAACTAAAAGTAATTGCTATACCTCAAGCCATCTATCGGTTCCCAAGTGTCTTCTTCAGGGCCGTAGTTTTTCCAACGGATCTGGTAATATAAGAATATAAGCACAAGTTAAGTAGTTGATAACAACAACGAACAAGAAATAATGGTTTTGTAGAACCAATCAGATAGATAAAACAAAATATGAAAATGTATAATGGATTATCCAATAAAATGCTCAATTTATGAAGACATATTACACTTCTTAAATTGTTACCTCTCCGGTTTCTAAAACATTGAGATACAAACAAGAATACTACAAACACAAGTCATCGTAAAAAATATTTCTTACCACATATTTCAGGTGAAAAAAATCTTTTGAATACATACTCATAAATAAACAACGGAAAACTTTTTATGTGAATGTATTCCATTCTACCCAAACTGTTAGATGATTAAGTGTTAATCTGCTATATTGAGTCATGACAGTATTTAGGATCAGAAATTCATATATGGAAGTTAAATTTAAAGTACTTTTTTTACATTAGGATTGTCTTAAGCAAGTGTCAACTGTCAATACAAGAATATAACCTCATTTACCATTACAATTGCATAATATTTATGTGATTCCAAATATAACTGAAACATATGAGATGGATGGTTTCCAAAGAACTTAGAGATGTAACGTTTGAAGTACCTTAAGGTACAGCCCACGCTTGTTGATCCCCTTTGGGTCACCATAACAAATAGACAACACCTTTTCAACTTCAAATACTTCCTCACCAAGATCATCATCACCATCGTCATCAGCCTCATCATCCTCTGAGTTTTCTGTTTCATCTTTGGCAACACTCATAGGATCCCCACCCCCAACTAAGGAAAAGGATTGGCAGAGCTTTTCCCACTCCTTAAGCAACAACAGAAAATCATCTGCTGCCTCATTTCTAACCTGTAAAGTAAACAATTTGCATAGCCAATAGCCATTATTAAAAGAATCAAATCAAATGCAACAAGTATAGCTAATAGCACGCACCTCTGTCTCTGGATGATTCAACTTCAAGCTTTCACATGCATATTTATTAAAATCAACAGCCCATCTCTAAAGTATAACATATAAAAAAATATATCAAAACCCATAACATTCAAAAATACATAAAAAATATACACCGAATCAGGGCCTACCGTGACAAGATTAACATCTGCCATATTAGCACCCAAGCAAAGCCCTGTAGACATCCCACCACACCCTGAGTAAAGGTCTAACATTCTCATTTCAGATCTTTTGTCTTCTTGAACTTTGGAGCCCTTGGTAGCATTTGCATTAACATCGGAGTTGCAAGAAATGGTTGAATCAGACTCATTTCCATCGGTTTCACTGTCTGTATACAAACATAGTTGATAAAAAACCATACAATAAGCACACAACTCAAAAAAATGGTTTAACAGCAATTACCAGGTAGCAGGTTCTGGTAACTAGAAAATGGCACCAAATACGACATGTCATAGTAGTAATTTCCATCTGCAAGCTTAGACCTTTTTGTAGCAACATCCACCTACAAAGCCCAGCAAAAGTTAAATAAACATAGAACACTGATTTGAAATTCTCAAAAGGTAAAGCTGGTCCTTACATCTAAGGGAACCCGCACAATTTTAAGTTTTTCCAATAAGCAGTCAAGAGGATTATCATCCTTTACTTCGGAAAGGAATATACGTTTATCATCAATGAGGTGAGAACACGCCTGAATGATCTGAAATGAAAACAGATATACAAGTATCAAAACCAAAACATTAAACATTAAATTTAGCCAAGCTTGCTGGAATGTAGATTACCGTATCTTTCGCCCTATAAAACCATTGAGCACAAAAATACGGTTTGTTATCTAATCCTTCAAACATTTCTACCACTCTGCAAATGTAACTTTCTTCGCCCTCACCAGCCTAAAAAACAAAAAACAAAAGATTAATCATTGTTAACCATGCAATTTGCTAATTAATAGTAAATATGGGTACTGAGTATTGAGCAACATCAACCAACAAACAATATTTACCTGAACATAACCATCTTCGCCGACTTTGAAACTTACACGACCATCAACAAGTGCTTCAGTAAAGTGTCGTTTGGCCTGGATAAACTCTTTGGGGGCCTCATTCCTTTCAGATCAAAGATACATGTGATAAATAAATAAATAAATAAAAAATGGCAAACATCAAAAATACTACCTATTTTTAGAAAACCAAGCATAAAGAGTAAAGACTTACCCTTTGGGGGTTTCCACAACTACTATCTTCTGTAACATCCAAAACAAACAAACAAACAAATAAATTACAAATTAGAATAGTACTTGCATTAAAAAAATAAAACAACTCAAGATGACATTTACATCATGATTTCTTTCCTAGAATGCTAACACCAATAATGTATGATCTATAAGTGCATGTAAATCAATCAAATGCTTTAATGACCAGCAGGATAAAGTTAGCATTTTTTTAGCCTTCTCAAAGAAACGGTAATGTTGCAAACTTAAGCATATAAATTTAGCTGATTTTCAAACTTCTTCTGCTAAATCATTGCAAACGTGTATTATGACACTATGAGCAAGTAAAGATTCACTCAAATAACATAAATAACACGAAAATCTGACATTAACTTGTGTGGTGAGAGAAAAGCTCACCTTTTTTTCAAGGTATCGATGAGGCCACCGTCGTCTAGCTTCATCAGCGGGGACGGGATCACCGACAAATCGAGTCTCTTCATCATCGTCTTTTACCAAAACCTCTTCTTTCTTCCTCCCGGATTTACGTCCGGAGCTTCGCGCCGGGGAGGTTGGAGCATCGGTCGCCGGAACTTCAACGGCATTGGACGGAGGGTCTTCTGTTTCCTCCTTGGGCTTCTTCACCGGAGGAGATGAAGAGGGCAAATCGGCGTCCTTTCGGGAGGCATTGGACTTCCTCTTGTTGTTCGTCATTGTGTTCCGGCGGGCAGAGATTTGAGAGGAGAAAAGGGGGGCAGATATAGGGTTTTGTTTTGTGAATGCGTGTGATGGGCGGGTAAATTTTTGGTTGGGCGGGAATGAGAAAGAAATTTCGTTTGGGTGTTCATTTGAACCAATTTGAGTTTAGTTTGAAATAGTATTGTTTATTGTTTAAAGGATATATCGGATAGTCTTTTGGTATTCAATATAGGATTATGAAACTTTGTGAGAAAGTTAGTGGTCATGTAAAAGAAAGTTGTAGGGTATGGGTCTTTGGGTTCGTACTTGAGAAATGGAGATAATGAGTATGAGATGGACCAATGGTTCGTGAGTGACTTAAATTTGATATTTAAAAAAAAAGTATCACGCGTCTATATCATGCTATTATGTCGTGTGGCTAATGTGAAACACTATCTCCTCCACATCATCATGTGAAATAGCATGTCCTGCTTAGAATATTCCACGTGAATTCCTCTCCTAAAGTTTTCGTTTACCTTTGTTGTCTACGTATTGTTCTCCTTGGGTGATAGAGTGATCGATAATTATAATTTAGTGGGGTGAGGTAGAGAAGATAGACAATTGATATGATTGATGATGTAGAAGTGTAGAACCAATGAATAAATAATCAAGTGGGCTATAATCCTTAGTCTTATTATGTGAAACATCATCGACACCCTTGATACGACTAAAGCACACTATGAAGTATGATGTGAGTTTATGTATTGGATTTGTTACAAACGCATTGTGGTATGTTGAGAGGACTATGTCCCCTCTTAGACTACTCACACTAGTGGGTTTTTAAGGGATCGTAAAGCCAAAAAAAAAGTTAAATATCCCACAATCAGTTCTTTATTTCTTTGGATAGATTCCGATAGCAAACCGCAAGTTGGATAACACTTTACACGTGGAGGCTAATGAGAGGCCCATTTTTTATTTTCCTTTTTCTTTTTATTTCATACTATTCCATTTTACGTATAATGTTATTTGTTTTAAATAACATGTAATATTAGACTTTCTAAAAAAAAACTAAGCACATGTACTTGTTTAGTTTTTTTATTGAATATCCTGGTATAAAATTTATAAAAAACAAGGATGTTTCAAAAAATGTGTTATTAGTATAACATAAATATCGAAGAATTAATCGCTTATCTTATCGGATGATTCAAAACAAATATGTTTTCATATATAAATAAACTATTAACATAAAATACTTTCATTACCGTTTCTAATTCTATATCTAACATCCAACGTTATTTGATATTCTTATTTTCACAATGAATCATTTGTTTTTTTAAATATTTTATTAAATACTAGGTTAGAACCCATGTATTACATGGGTTGAATAAAAGAAAATATTATAAACAATAATTTTTTAAAGATTTATTTATTACATGATCAACAATTTGTGAAATAAGAAATAATGAATATTTTAAAAATATAAAATTAAAAAAAAAGGATTTAAGCAATATAAAATTATATTCCAAGATCCAATCTTATTCTAATTTATTAAGGTTCAATAAAATATCAGAATGAAAAGATTTATATTTTTATATTTAATATTTAATTATATAATATAACTATTTTAAAATTATTATTATTATTTAATAGGTAAGAAGGTTGGTGTTTAATAGGAGAGAGATGCGGGTAAAATAAGATGAAAATGAATGTGAGAGTGACATGTGACACCAACTGTAATCATTTATTAAAGTAGATAGATACCTGTAGTGTTAAAAAACTTATATATAATATTTTTTCTTTTTTATATTTCAAATAACTACTTTGTTTGTTTTGAAATAAAATATTTATATAATATATTACAAGTAATCATAAATTATATTTATACAATAAAAGGTTGGATCGGATTTGATTGTTGGGTCATGTGGCGTCCATATGTGGTTGTCACGTGGTGGCATAATATAAAAAAATCTTATTTTATATTTATTTTTTCATATACAACAAATTTAGCATAGTAGTTGGTAATGTAATGGGTACGTTCATGTAAAATGGCATTCAAGTCTTTTGACTCGATATTTTAAATGTTTGGCTTCTAATAATAAGTCGTTAATTAGTTTTTTTGTATTGCCATTTTTACGTAACATTAAATAAATGCGATTGTTTTGTATACTCATGTTATCCATGTGGCAACGCGCGAATAGTAAATCTAGTTATATCTAACTCTGATTGTATTTCCAATTGGATTTTACAATCCGTGCATTGTCGCAGTGATAATGCAACATAAAAACGGAAATATAAAAAGACTATGCATCAACGTTCAAATTACAAAGTTTAGTTAAATACAATACACAAAAAAAAAATAGATAACAAAAGGCAACGGTTTAAAATCAAAACTAATACTAGTGAAACGCTTTAAAACAATTTAATACAAATTAAAATCAATTAACAAACAATGTAAAAATAATGATAAAGACTGACACGCAAAAAAAATTATTCAAACAAATAAAAAAACAACGATATAAAAACTAAAATTAAAGCCAATAAAAACGCTTTAAAATACAATCTAGTCAACCAAATAATGTGTAAAAATGTGTTTGCGTTTGTATAAGAAACAGGGAAACAAATAATATCACGTGACACCACACGTGTCGTCGTATGAGCTAATGATTTGACACCACATCGCCTAGAGGGTATTATTTCTATAAGGTGTTACTTTGTTTAATTTATTGAGTAATACACCTACAAAAAAAAAAAACAAAGAAAACCACTCAAAATCATATAATATCATATATTCAAGAGGTGAGGCGTGGGAGTGATCCTCCTCCCTTCTTGCACACAAATAAGTTGCAATCTTTATATTATTCTCCCTCTCTTTTCTTATAAACAATGAGTAAACTTGGTGAAGCATCCCTAGCTCTACCCAACCATCACCCTCTCTGAGCATATGGACCGTGTTTTCGGGTGGTACCCTTGTCACATCAGCTTCCCTCACCCGTCCTTTCCGCGACCACTTCCACCCTTTTGGTAAAAAAATATTACAATAATCTATACATGCTAATATATTTTATTAGGGTTGGATCAAATAGAAATTTGATTTTGCCTACAAAAGGATATGAACCACTGAAAGCTTGACATGTAATACAATTAAGAAACAAGAATAAAGGGCATTTTAGCCATAAGTCGTTGTCTAATGAGTTTTGTTTTCCGAAAGGGATCTTATGATAGAAATAAATGTAAGTAGTAATAGTAATATATGAACATATGCATCAGATTAGTCCATAGATGATGATGAAGAACTTGAAGAATCACATAGAAGAAATCGAAGAATCACATACCTTAGTCCATAATTTTGAAGAACTCCAATACCATTAAGTGCATACTGAAACATTGAAGCGATGATGCTAGAGAAGCTAAGAATGAGAAAAAGAGAATTGACATGCCAAAGAACAATCCATACCAAGGTCGTAGACGTATATTTTGCGGTGAGATACGTCACTATCGGCGGCGTCATAGATGCGATTGTAGCTTTGATACGCCTGAATTGATGATGAATTCGATTAACTAGTCTTTAGCGTAGGGTTTGATGAGTTTCTGGATATGTTCAGGTGAGGTGTCGCCTTCATCCGAACCAGAAGATGTATCGGCGAGAAACGATCGGAGAAATGGCAGGTCTGTTATGAGAGAGGCAGAAAGAGGTATGTAGTGGTTTGAAGGCGATATGATGGGGGCCGAATAAAGTAGTCAGAGGCATGTGAGAAGAGTGCAAAAAAAGACAAAAGAGTACACATTAAACACCTAAGTGTAAAGGCGTTAAGGCAGCATATGAACTTCTTTGTGCATCACGAAGTGTAACTTCAGCTTCAAGTGCAGTAAATACTTGTGCATTAGGAGTTGTAACTTGCGCTTCAAGGGTGGTAACATAGGTTGTGTATTGTATTATAGAGTAATTTTAACGCCTACGTGTAAAGGCGTTAAGGCGGCAACTGAACTTCTTTGTGCATCACGAATTGTAACTTGAGCTTCAAGTACAATAAATACTTGTGCATTAAGAGTTGTAACTTGCTCTTCAAGGATGGTGACATAGGTTGTGTATTGTATAGTAGGGTAATTTTAAACGACACTTCATTTGATAAAGGCCATGTCATGCTATATATGAGTTCAAAATATACCATAATTGACCAAATTTCAATCTTATACTAATAAATACTTTCTTTTGTCTATGTCTAAAACGAATATAATATACAAATTATAAAAATCTTTTATAGTCTTTTCAAAACTACGAGATTATTTTAAACTAACGGGACTACTATGAGTAGAAAAAATTATATCAAATCATAAGGTAAAATTAATGCTAAATTTAATTTTAAAATGTATGTCTAGTACGTATAGCATCATTATAACTGACCACCGTGCTTTCCACTTGTCATGTGTCATGTCAATTACATTTTTTAATATTTAGCTCAATAACACCCGACTGAACATATCAAGATTCATAAAATGAGTAACATATAAAGGATAAAATTTAACGGTGTGTCTGCTTTAAAAAAAAAGGTTGCACTTTACGCGCAATAAAATTTGCACGTTCGTCTTTTCTCGTATATTTACGAAAGATACATGCATCGGCATATTTAGGCTTGTGAGTACGTAGTCATAGGAATATAACCTTTTTTTTGTTATATATGTAGAACCGTACGTATGGGTTATGCGAGTGACTACTACATTAGTTTTCCTCCTAGTGAATCAATATATATATTTCGAACAAAACCTAAACGACAAAAGCAGTCCGTCCCAATGGTCGGAGCTACTTAAATCGCGTGTCTTTCTTACCAGAAGACACAGGTTTGAGTCTTCTGTTGTGCAACTTTTTATCGGTTTTTTTTTCCAACTTTTAGAACTCGAATAGTCAGCCGCCCAACCCAATATTTTTAAAAAGGTAAGCCCAGTTTAATTTAGTGCCCCAAATCCGATGTAAATATCCAACAATCGAGGTTTTACTATATATACAAAAATTGTTACGAACTTGGAATTGCAATCGACGACGACTTCTTCTTATGTTCGCTGTTCTGTGTGATTTTTTTAATCCTAAATTCCAATTTAATCTTACAAAGCTACAACAAAATTTAAAGTTCTCACAACTTCATGATTCTTCAAGGTTAGTTGAAGTCTTTTTTTTTTGTTTGCTTTCAATTACAAGTCTCCAAATCTAAATTCTTGATGGATGATAAGCTTAATTGTTGATTTTTTATTCTTATTTGTGATTTGTTTATGCATAATTAGTTTACCAATTTATATAATTAGACAATTTAGTTACTTATTTATTGATTCCATGGTTTACTAAAACTTGAATATTTAAAATAGTGATTGCACTAAGAAAAAAAAAATCGGATCCGCTGATATATGTTATATTATTGTATTTGTATGTGTGGTGTCATTATTGATTATTATTAATATTTTATTGCATGTTATAGTCAAATAAATTGGTCCATGTACGACGAATTTAGACAACAGAACAAACATAGAACTAGTTAGTAGCGTTTGTTATACTTTGAATAATCATTCAGCTTGTTATATAAAATCTAAACGTGTGTTACATAAACTATATACGTAATAATAATTAAAGTTGCATGTTTATTATAGTTTAATGAATATATTAATGCAAACAAAGCATGATAAAAGGAAGTCATCAAATTAAAAAATGTACCCACCTTCAACTGACTCATTACCAAATATCATCAAAAGTGGTTTTCATGTTCGAATCATTACCCCAATATAGTATGATCTCCATGTTTAAATTAGTATAACGGGTGGGTGACATGCTAATATTAATAAACCCAAACACAAGAGGAGTATTTTTAATGTCAAATACACCAACACTAACAAAAGACACACTTAACGAACCCATAGGTCGTAAAGGGTTTGATAGTTTGAACTCTAAAAACTATATTTGATTATATAACTTTTAAATGGATCAACAAGTTGTCAAGCATACATTCATCATAATATGAAGATGAAAAGTTTCATAAAACAAGATAAATAAATGGCCGGATACGGTTATTCTACAAATAAAAATTAAAAGAGCTGTAGCTTACGAGGAAAAACGTTGATGTGAAATCGTGAGATGACTTGGAAGTTGGGAACACTGCCCCTAACTTTGACGGTGTGACACTAGAAAGCGGGTATTATACATATATCAAGGATTTTATGTAAATTTTATTAGACGTTAATATATACATATAATATAATCTTACATTAAAATGTAAACCATTATTAAACCGAAAAATCTTTGGTGTGTTTTTATAGAAAGCTTTTTTTGAACGGACATTTATTAAAGTTAGTAATGATCAAAAACTTTTTATGACAATACACGAATGTAAAACTCACACGAGATAAAACGATTTATTTGTTTCTAGGGACTCAAGTTCAAACCTCACTAATGACATTATTTGTTTCTTTGGTACCCTCAAAGCTCTTTGGGCTTGGGAAGCTTTTAGCGACCCAGGTCCGAATCTTTGGGGAGGGGGTTTTACCGGTGGCTGCTCGCATGCCGGGTTTCCCCCGAACTGGGGCAAGGAGGTGGTGTCCTGACTCGCTCGTACCCGCAGACTTGAGACACTCTCAGAGACACTGAGTCATCGTGGTGGGCTGAGCATCAGGTTCGACTGAGAAATCGCTGTTAAAAAAAAAAGATAAAACGATTTATTTATCATCTGCTATAAAACATGAGGAGGAAATGTCTATTTTCGTGATGTTTCTCTCCTTTGAACTTCTTCATTGCGAGTCAAAACATTCCTTCGAATCTTGTCCACATATCTCACTGCTATTATGTCAACCTCGCACCACGTTTTCACCATCACTCACCTCTTCAATTCATCATACAAACCAAACCACAAAAACACCCAAATCATGGACGCTAAAACCCTAATTTCACACAACTACTGCCTCAAATCTGATAGATTACAGCTTTATTCGTCTCCTTCAAAATGCCGCTACAGTTCGCGCATTCAACCGCGTCTTAAATCACCTCATTATCCTCTGATCGGAAGAAATCGGTACGGAAACCGGTTCCTTACTCATGTTAACAACCCTACCCGAGGAGTTTCGTACGAAGAGGATTATAGAAACGATGCCGCGGTTACATCTGCTGCTGCTAGTGATAGTGATGAAGACGAGGAGGAAGTTGCGAGTAAGTTGTCGGTGACGCATGAGGATTTGGCAAATGAGAGCCTGTGGGATCAATTGGTGGAGATTATGAAGTTTTCTGGGCCAGCTGCAGGGCTGTGGCTGTGTGGACCGTTGATGAGTTTGATTGATACTGCTGTGATTGGTCAGTCCAGCTCCGTCGAATTAGCTGCTTTAGGTACGTCAAACGTTCGTTTTCTCTCGAGTTTAAACTGAATTAATTGAATTTGAAGGATTTAGGGGATATTGAGAGGAAATTTTGAGCTAGATTATTGTTTATGTCAATATTTGCAGGGCCTGGTACGGTGCTTTGTGATTATATGAGTTATGGGTTTATGTTTCTTTCGGTAGCTACCTCAAATTTGGTGGCCACTTCACTCGCTAAGCAGGTTCATTTGATTTGTTTATATTTAGCATTGATTTATGTTTTCAGAACTCTGTTTTGTTTCTTTCTGTTTTTTTGGAAAGTTCTGTTCTTTTGCTGGTATAAAATACTGCAAAAGAGTAATTGCAGATTCTAGTTTGTGGATTTGCTGTCAATTTATGAGTGAAACTGATTGATGATGCCATCAAATTTGAAGTGGGTTCTCTTACACTATACAGGACAGTTTAATTCGAAATATAATTTGAATTGCTGTCAATTGTACAAGTAATACACAGGCCAAAGTACTTCAATTAGCTGTTAATAACCTTTATTGGGTTTTATGGGCATCTTGGTTATAAAAATAGCGCCTGAGGTGTGCGGCGCTCGAGGCGATCAGGAATAGGCCTCACGCCTCAAGGTGATATGCAGAAACAACCTAAGGGATCATGAATGGTTTACATGATAAAAAAGGCTGATATGTAAAAAAGACGAGAAAAATGCAGCTTTTGGTTGTACATAAGGCTTATTTGGTTGTATACAGAGTAACACCCTGTGTGCATGAGGCTCTCGCTTCTCACTTCGGCGTTTGAGGCCTAAACGGCTCGGAGCACCTCATGCTTTTTAAAACCAAGATGGGCATTATTGTTGCTTCACAATCTTAATTCCTCTTTTAGTGACAGTATTATTTGACTAGTCAAGTTGTGCAGGATAAATCTGAGGTGCAGCATCAGATATCAACATTGCTTTTTGTGGGACTGACATGCGGTATAATGATGCTTTTCTTTACAAGGTTCCGGGGAGAATGGGCATTGACTGGTAAAGTTTTTCTTATTCCTGTGTATAGTGATGCCTTTTCAGCTAGACAATTGATACATATATATTTAGACTATTATTTTCATCTATACATAGAGTACAATCAATAAAAGGTTCTTGATCTTGAAGAACAAATAAAACCATGTCAACTTGAATTCGACCAGTGTTGTTTGACTGCAATATCTGTATATACTTTTCAGCTTTTTCTGGAGCTAAGAATGTACATATGTTATCAGCAGCAAACACATACACCCAGGTTCTTTGGAATCTACAAACCTTTTTTCTTTAAATTTTTTAATAACAGTTGCTTTTTTGATCTTGGGTGGTTTCAGGGTACATGTTCTATATCTATAAACTTCATATTTTCTTTTTTGGAGGTTGAAATATTGTTCTGCAGGAAGATTGTATATTTGTATTTGGATGTAGTTGTTTCAATCGTAGAGTCCCCAAATCTTTCTATTTTACATAATTATATGTGTGGTCCATCCAGCCTGGGGGAAACTACTTATAGTATTTTGACAGTCTCCCTTTATTTTATAACCTGATTTCTAGTTCTGTTTGTCTAATCAGTAAATTATATTTGTTATATGGTAGTAGATTCGAGGATTGGCATGGCCTGCAGTTCTTGTTGGATGGGTTGCTCAGAGTGCAAGGTGAGCTAGACATGTTTTTTTTCTTACTAATTGATCAATTTCTGGTATAATCTAGCATGTGTCATCTCATTATCATTTATTATTATGCAAAGTTAACACCTTTTAATGAAACACCATTATCATTATCATTTATTTTTATTTGATGCAAAATTATTCTAAAATGTCTATATGGTATACTAATGTCTTTTTATTTGTTTTTTTGGATGGTTCATTGAACAAGTAGCTTGACTTTTAACAAAAAATGTATTTCTTTTTGAGCAGTCTCGGAATGAAGGATTCATGGGGACCTTTGAAGGCTTTGGCAGTTGCAAGTGTTATCAATGGCGTCGGTGATGTGGTCCTCTGCTTATTCTTAGGCTACGGTATTGCTGGAGCAGCATGGGCAACAATGGTGTCTCAGGTATGTTCTATGAAAAAAGGTTCAACATGCTTCTGTTAAGTTGTATTTTTATGTTGTGCCAAACTTCACACATATTGTAGGTGGTTGCCTCATTTATGATGATTGAATCTCTGAAAGATAAAGGGTATAATGGTTATGCCATTGCTGTTCCATCAGCTAATGAACTTTTACTGATATTTAAGCTTGCTGCTCCAGTATTTCTGATGATGACGTCAAAGGTTTGTATGCTGAACTTAACATTTCATATTTTAAAAGCGACATAGAGATGGTATTTGCCACACATTTACATATGAATGGGTTCCTTTTAGTCTTATACCGGTCAAAGAGAAAATATTAGCTGATAAGAGAACGGGTCAAATAGGCTGATGTCACACCCATTTCCCAATAAGTTCATACGTTGGATTTACTCAATCCTTCACTTTGAACTAACACTTGATTCATCATTTCATCATGGTGGAAGTCTAAATGAACTTTTACAAGTAAAACTTAAAGTTTGTTCAAAACTTCACTAATAAGTAAGAGTTTAAAACTAAAAGAAAAACACCAAGCTCTCTCTTTTCATAAAAGGAGGATGATGCCTCATGTCGTTAATGCACCTTCTCTTTAACGTTGCTATGCTAATTTAGACCTCACACTTTCTTGAAAATACATGCAATAATGGGTGAGCGTTGTGAGTCTAAAGTTTGCCTTCACATAAACCATTTACATGCAATGATGCCTCATGTCATTAATGCACCTTCTCTTTAATGTTGCTATGCTAATTTAGACCTCTCACTTTCTAGAAAATACATGCAATAGTGGGTGAGGGTTGTGAGTCTGAAGTTTGCCTACACAGAAACCATTTATTGTAGACAAACACACCAACCGAAGTATGTTTAAAGAAACAATATGTCTCTTAGAACAACCCTATGTTCTGGTGCACTTATGTGTCTTTTCTCTGCCGAAGGCCTTTCTGACTTGCAAGCAGTCTAGAGTTGTGCTTTGAGTGTTTAGCAAGATCCTTATTGCTTTCAAACTCATCGCACTTTATGGCAGTGAACCCCTTAACGGACGTCACGGTCAAAGTGCACCTCAGGCGTCCGATGAGGTTAGCACACCACAGTGACTAAAGTGAGGTGTATACATAACACACATGACGGCGTGTACTTTTTTGTGTCTTATTGAAGAAGCGCACCTTTTTTGTGCCTTATTGAAGAAACACAACCATCGAGCCTTGCCCGCTACTTTAACTGTTTAACATAAGCAAATAAGTCTCGTAACAATTTGGCACATACGCATATGTGTGTATACAGTTTAAAACTTTTTGCTAGTATGCCATCCAACCCGAAAGACAATGATCAGGCAGATTTGATAGAACTCACCTCAAGCTCTTCACTTGGTGACAAACTAATAAACTATCTATCCTTCAGACCTTCACTCATCACGCCTCCTATAACCATAGCCTATCACAATCAGACTTTATATAAGATTCTAGTGTCATCTACATAAAGGTCCTAGTCGATTTACTTAATTTCTATCATGTCCTTACATTTTAATTTGACTGAACACCATAAGATTTTTGTATAGAATTTCATTACATTTTATTTACCAAATCATATATTTACCTAGTATTAAGAAATGGTAGCTTCTAGGCAATTCCCGTAGTTTGCTTTATTTAATATTAAGTTTTATAAGATCTCTATTGATATAAAATGCAAGTCGTCCTTTAATCCTTGGAAACTAATAAATTCCATTCTCTTGAAAAATGCATTTATCCCATAACTAGATAATTATTCATACTTTCTAAAAAATAATTAAACTCTTAGAAAGTAGAAACTACGGGGGCTAAATTGTCATTTTTAAACTCAGTTATATAAAGCATTCAAAATCGGTGGCAATCACAAGATAACCCTCAAGGTGTTTATTTAATCCATAAAGTATCCAAGATCACTTGATTTCAAAGTTTGACTGTTGTGGTAAAATTGTTTTTAGAATCATATGTAGCACAACTAAAAATGCACAAAAGTATGTCTTCATGCCAACCCAATCCGACCCATACCAAAAATAGCCCATTTCAACTAAAAACCTGTTTTGAGTTTTGACCCGTTACCTAGCCCCTTCACCCGGTCATCTTATCACCTCTAAGATAACAGCCAGGAAAGAAAATTCTTACATTATGTTGTCTGATGTTTAGGTGGGATTCTATTCTCTACTTATATACTTTGCTACATCAATGGGCACACAGACTGTTGCTGCTCATCAGGTTGGTTTGACTTTAGTAAGGTCAAAGTATACCGTAGGGTCAAATCAGGATTTGAGACTGACAAGTTACTATTGTTTTAGGTTCTTATCCAAATATATACTATGTTCACCGTAGTGGGCGAGCCCATTTCTCAAACCGCGCAATCATTTATGCCAGAGCTTATGTATGGTGCTAAACGAAGTCTCTCGAAGGTTAGTGATGTTATTACTGGTTTTAATTATGCCAGCCATTTTAGTTTTAGTATTTTATAGTTTGTATTATTATTTTCACAAATGTTGTTATAATGTGACATTTCCCCCCAGGCAAGAATGTTGTTAAAGTCACTGGTGATAATTGGTGCATCTTGCGGTTTAATATTAGGCGTTGTTGGCACAATTATTCCCTGGTTATTCCCCAAAGTATTTTCACCTGATCCTCATGTCATAAATGAGGTTAGCTCTGCCTTTTTGTCACTATATATTACTCACACTTATAATACATGCTATGAGAAACAAGAATGATTCATTTCTTGAAGTTTTACCGTACCTTCCTTCAATGCAGATGCACAAAGTCCTACTTCCTTACTTTATTGCTTTGTCTGTGACAGCAAGTACTCATAGCCTTGAAGGAACATTGCTGGTATGCTTATTTATAAATTGAAATGTACACCCTTGTGTCTTGATGCTCGAAGTTAGTATTATTATCATCAAAGTTATTATAATTTTGCAAAGAAATGCAAATAATTACCAAATTTGACTTTTGGCAAAGCATGAACTACATCATAATTTTACTTCTGCAGGCCGGACGTGATTTAAGATTTATTAGTTTATCAATGACCATGAGCTTTACTTTGGGTGGTCTTCTCCTTTTGGTAAGGAGCTCAGATTTTTGTTATCTAGTGTCTGTTACCTTCTCTGTTTCCTAAAAATCATCATCTGGAGCACCTCATCTGTCTCAAAACATGTGCAGTACTTTGATTCTTCATAGTTTCAGTTAACTCGTTTTAATGTGAATCAAACATCCCTCTCAACTACTTTAAAAACTACGAAATATGATCTATCAAAATCACTTATATCAATATCTTGCACTGATCACTAAATCATCATGTACTGTACTGCTCTCTTGCTTTCAGCTTTTTAGCAATTTGGGATATGGTTTGCCTGGCAGCTGGTGGACCTTAGCATTGTTCCAATGGGTAAAGTTTAACTTAAAACTACTTCTAATAGTAGAGGGGTCGTTCAATACAAAACCAATTTTAAGCAGAGACTGCAAAAACTGCATGAACACATATACCTATTGTTTTATCTGTGATATATACGGTGGTTATGTAACCACATAACCGCCTCTCTTTGTCCATCCCATTGTTTCTGGTCAGCACCATGTCCAAGTGTTGATGTGGTTCTCGCCTTAAAACTGGTTTTGTACGTGTTGTTAACAGTATGCACATAATTGTCAAAATGTACAACTCTAATATTTTCTATCCACCATGTTTTACAGAGTCGATTTACTGTTGCTCTACTGCGTCTCATCTCGCCAAATGGCATCCTTTACTCGGAGGACACGACTCGTTATGAACTCGGGAATGTTAGCACTGCCTAGCATTGAAGTCATGAACAATTGGTATCTTGAATCCCATTAACATGATTCAAGCTTGCCCTTGTGATAGCCTAGTTACCATAAATCATGTACATGCTCTATAGCATATCATCTGCTTCAATCAAACATTCAAGAGTGTTTTATTCTTTGATACCCAAATCAAGTTTGAATAGCATTGAGCATACGACAAAGACTGTAAAAACTTTGTACTCTACTCACCCTTGTACTGCAAGTTGCCACTTTTCTTTATTAATAGTTTGATCAAATTTCATCTAAATTTTAAAGCCTATCTAGGTTATAGTTGAAGTTGATTTTCTTTTTGTTATGTACATCTTTTTAAAACCAATCTATTATGGATTATGGCTAATGGCTCCCAATAAAATATAAATTGCTGTCTTCCGTTTGAATATATGCACTTTTGTAAAGATATTTTCTTTTAACCTTGTAATTATGGATATTTCTAGCTTTTAACCTTGTAATTATGGATAATTCTAGCTTTTAACCTTGTAATTTCAAGAGAAAACCATTGAGTATAGAACTGGGTTTTGAGAAGAATTGTATGACTTACCGACTACACACGATTGAGCATTGTATTAGTGTTGTTTTAAACCTTTAAGTGGTCATGGTTAAAGTGCTTGTTTATCAGTGTCAGTTCTATCATTTGAAATAGTTGTTTATTTGTTTGAAATGATTGTTTATTGTACTTTATAATATTTTTGATTTAAATCTTTGTTTATCCAATGATTATAATTCCAACGGTTTTAATTATAACAACTTTAATTTTTTTAATGACTATAATTTCAACGACTATAATTCAAACTACAATAATTCAATTCACTTAACAATATTTACACGTCTATAATTCCAAGTTTCCAATGACCATAATTCAAACAGATATAATTGAAAAGATAATTCAAACAGATATAAATGAAAAGACTGTAATTCAAACATATATAATTAAAACGGTTATAATTTCAGCGTTTATATTCAACTACTATATAAATCCTACGTTCAAGTAATTTCCTTCTTTTCTCACACTAAACAACACGAGTCGAGTCCTCAAACAAAAAAATATTTTAAAACAATTTTTTTTTAAGTGTAATTACTTTACGAAAATGACACGTTCCTATACTCCGTAGTTATTCGTATTCTCAAATGAAAAATAATGTGTAATTTACTCCTTTTGAATTCCCTTTCTTTCCTTGAGTGACTTTACTTTTTAACACTTGTGGACTTCTGGTTTAGCGAAGAAGTTCACCGATAGAAAATGTCTAAACCCTAACCGTGAATAAAATACAAAACCCTATCGATCATCTTCTTCACCGTTTCCTCCCACCGCCGATTCTTCAGAGTACAGGTTTTTTTGTTTTGTTTAGGGTACGTGTTTCTCTGTCGCTTTTAGTGATTTGTTCTCATTGCTGGTTAATGATTTAGTTTTTGTGTTATTTACCGTACTTTTGATTGTTTTTTTTATGAATCTCTGCTGCTTGATATGAATTAGGTTGAAGAAGACCTGCTTCGCTTTACGTTTTCTGTGATTCCCCCGTTATGTTGATAAATTATGTGTTTTATAATATTGCGTTATCGAGTTTTAGTTTTCATTTATCACCAAATGTTAGGGTTAGGCTCACCGGTGCTGCTTTTATATTTATCTTCTCTGTTTTTTAGACAGGATATCAACATTTTCTTAGTAATCAGAGCACACAAATGCTTGCCTTCTTGTATGGCTAATGTGGCTCACATTTAATTCAATTGTTTTCTGTCTCAATGGCTTGAGAGTTGTGATTGATTCATATGAAGTTTGTTCTCCCATTTGACTCTAGGTTCTAAGGTTTTTTGGCTTGCGCAAATGAGTTCATATGCTAAATTGAATTGAATAGTTGCTGTCCCATTGGAATGTGACAATGGTTTTTAACAGAATTAATGCCTTTCACATCTTAACATTTTCTCATGATTTCTAGGTTTCAGCCCTCTGGTGAAGATAAGAAACTTCCCAAGAAGCCCTCTTGTTCTCATCTTTCACATTCACAATGAAAAAGAAGCTGCAAAAGGCAGCAGCACTTTCCACCTCTTCTGCCACTGTTTCCACCACCACAGTTGACCTCAAATCCCTAATTCAAGACCATGCTCAATTCTTCGACAAACTAGTTGAATTAATCCCTGCAAAGTTCTACCTCCCAGTCGATGAAGATTCAAAACCCTGGTTTCAAGGTCTCAGTAAAGTCAAAAAAGCGTCGCTTAAACAACAAACACGGGAAAACATCAAGAAGTCTCGTCGTGATCGCCTTGACCCTGAGAAATCACAAACCACCACCCTAGATCTCCTAAAAAAAAGCATCACTAAGAATGCGAGTGATAATAAGAGTTCGGATGATGAAGAGGATGATGATGAGGAAGAAATTGAAATTAAAGTGAAACCGATTACGGATTTTGACGGTGAAACCAGTAACGTTAACAAGTCTGTTACTTATGAGGAGTTACAACAGAGATTGCATCATAAGCTTGAAATGTTGCGTTCCAATCGAGGCCAGGGGAAAAGAACAATGATGATGAATGAAGTACGGAAAAGGGATAATTATACTGACAAGAAACGAAAAAGGGAAGGTAATGATAGTGGTGCTAATGGTAAAGATGCCAGTGGTAGTGAAAAGGTAAAGGTTGAGGCTGATTTTGAATTTGGGAAAGTGAAATTGGGAGATGAAGATGGGAATAAGAAGAAAGTGAAGAAGGTTTCAAAATCAAAAGAATTGGAGAAAGCAAAGAAACTGAAGGAAGCTAAGAAAGAAAATGTGGTGGTGGCTACAAAGCATTCATGGAAGTCTGCAACTGAAAAAGCAATGGGAGTTAAGGTTCATGATGACCCAAAGCTTTTGAAGAAGAGTTTACATAAGGAGAAAAAGAGGCGGGAAAAGAGTGCAGGGAAATGGAAGGATAGGGTGGAGACTCAGGAGAAGATGAGGGAAGAGAAGCAAGCAAAGAGAACAGGAAATATAGAAGAGAGGGCTAACCAGAAGAAAGCGAGGAAGATTGCTAAGAGAGAAAAGAAGCTCATGAGGCCTGGATTTGAAGGCCGGAAAGAAGGATATATTGGTGGAAAAAGCGGTTAAGAGGTGCGCAGATTTGTATCCTTTTTTGGAACTTTCTTGATAGCTTTTTATAGACTTGTTTGTAGTTGATGTTTTCATTTGTAGTTTGCTTTAACCTTGGAATTCTAAGTGATTTTGATGATGTGAGGCTTTGGTTTTAATATTGTCTTTTGAAGAATTGGTAATTTGTTCTGCAAGAAAGTTGTCCAATTATTGATCTTTATTTTTTTGTATATTTCAGGTTGTTTGTTATGATTGATTAATGTTTTTACATTACTTTTTAGTTTGCAATAGTTTTTGATTTTCTGATGATGTTTTAGTATGCTGTGATTTTAGGAATTCATAGTTTTGTTTGAAATTTGTTGTTATTATGGTATTACTAAGGAGTGATGGATTGGTAAAAAGAGGACTCTGTAATCTAGTATTTTCATATGGAGTTTCATTGATGTGTGTTTTTTCAAGACATAAACATTGTTGTGTCTAACCGCATTTGGTTCATGCTACCAACATTTTGGCCAAGGTTTCTGGTGGCCACATTTCCCATCTTTTTTACAGGGGTGTTTAGTCTAGTCTTCAAGAGTGGTCACCGGTACCGCAAACATACACCGCCTCACCCCCCTTTGCGTGACAGTAACAGTGGGGGAGGGGTTTCTGGTGACCATCATGCTGAGCGAATGAGAGGAAATCCGACCATTATACCAAACCATTCCCTAACGCTTTAATTTAAATAAAAATTTAATTCAACTATAAAAATAAAACTAACCTCACCACAACTTCAACTTCACACGTCTCTCAATCTCATAACATAGATTGTCAAAAGGATATGTGTTTGTGACGAAGAAAAAATTTCCACCGTAGTAGTTAGGATTGAATCCTTTGGTGATAAAAGTGAGATTAAGAGAAACTGAGTGGAAGAGTGAGGTAATGTCAAGTTTTATTGATTGAATCAAGGTTACAAGTGAAATAGACAATTACAAGTGATTTAGACAAAACACCTAGTTAAAGGTATAAAAAGTGAAGTCCTCCATTATGAGACCATTCATGCTTATTTATAGAGCTCATCAACTCTAATTGTCTCTTGATCACTTGGTCTTGTTCCTTCGGAACTGCATCTGCCTTTATTCCACTCGAACTTTGCTCTTTAGCATATGGTAATGATTCCTCACTAACAATTCCTTCTTGGGCACTTCCAGGTCCAAATGTATTTGAACATGACCAATCTTGTCTTGTGCACTTCCGAGCTCATCACATCCGATTTCAACCTATCCTTATCAAGTCTCCATAGTCCATTAGTTATTTGTAAATAACGATGTACTATATGCTAAAGATGTGTTTTCAGTCCAAAATTTCTTCATAAAAAATATTCCATAACCATCAAGTCCCTCTAGTTCATTATATATTTGTAAACAACAATGAACTAAATACACATACGTCCTTTCAGCAAGTAAATCCGGTAGTTCTGAACTAAATACATCCTTGAAACCGCAACTCTTTTGCCTCCATTTAAGTCTCGTTCTCTAGCACCTGCAAGTGACTCTTATGGACATCACTAGCAGCCTTCCCTTATGCTCATTCAGGTCTGAGTGCATCTGTTATTCTCAGTAAGCCTCCCTAGTCTATTAGTTATTGATGGACTAGTCGCATTTGCATGCCTTCCACATCCAACTCTGTTGAACCTGATAGGTACATTTTATATACATTTTATTGTCTATTATTTCATAGTTAAATGCACCAATATTATTATAAAGTGTACTTCATTTATTTGTTTTTGATCTTGTAGGTTATGATAAAACGGTCTAAATAATGCAAGTAACCTAAATTTGAGACCGACTAGTGAAGCTTTGTTGGCTAATGTATACTATTATTATCATTGTCAACTTCTAACTTGAAGTTGATAACAAATAATATTACATGTCAAAATGTGAAGACTTGAAAAGAAAAGAAAAATGATGAAGATTAATGAGGATGATGGCTGCGAGATTTTGACCAGAAGGTAATTGAGCTTCAAGTAATTCATTGGGTTGAACATTAAATAAAACAATCCATATGCCCACATGCCCAGCGAGAATTTTTAGGGCTGAATTAAGGGGGTCCAACGGGGGTCCATGGAGAGTCAGAACTCAGAAGTCGGCAACTTTAGAAGACTTCGAACGGAAGTAAAGGAAAACCGAGGGTACGGAAGTGAGGTCCAGTGCGGGGGGAAAAGGGAGGAGAAAAACAAACAGAAGCTCGCGGGTGCTAGACGGAGGGTTTTAGACGAGTTTGCGGTTCGACTACAGGAGCTCTTTGTGGGGGTCGGAACTCATGGTTTTGGGGACGAGAAGACTAAACCAAATAGGTTTCAAGCCTCATTAATTCTAGGTTTTTACTTATGGTTTTGGAGACGAGAAGACCAAACCAAATAGGTTTCAAGCCTCATTAATTTTAGCTTTTTACTCATAGTATGTTATGTAGTCGCTGACCACAAATTTCGTATATTCAAATCTTTCTATCATGCTTGGCTAATCATTCTATAGTCACTACAGTACGAGGGATTTTTGATTTAGTTGCTTGAACACTTTGTTGATTCTCATTGTTGATCATATATATAGCTATTAACATTGATATATGATTGTGTTATTACTCTTTATGTGTGTTTGGTTTCACGTTAATCCGAAAGACAATTTATGATACGCCACCCGATCGTGCTCGGTACATCTCTAGTTAGATTAGTTAAGGAACAGACGCTCTAGTTAGATTAGTTAAGGAACAGACGGTTGGTGTGTAAGTATATGAATTGTGCTCTAGGTTAGTCATGAAATTGAACTAGACTATGTCCATCATATGTAGGGCTGTAAACAAACCGAAATTTCATGAAATGTTCGTAAAATCGTTTGGGTGGGAGTTCGTTCGTTTACTAAATGGACAAACACAAAGAAAAAATCTTGTCCATCTAGCTTAACAAACGAAAACGAAAAAGGTCCACGTTCATTCAAATGTGTTCGTGAACGTTCGGTAAGTGTGTTCGTGAACGTTCATTTGTATACGTTTGTTTGTGTTTGTTCGTATTATCCGTTCGTGTTTGTTTGTTTGTAATATTGCTACCTTCAATAATATTTTTTAATAATAATTATCATTAATTATTAATCTTCCTAAAAAGTAAAGACTAATAATCCTATCCTTTCAAAAAATAAAAATATTACTAATAATCCTCACATCTACCATCGCAGATTCACAATCACATCTCCACTAAATTAGGGTTTAATTCTCCACCATTCCACCAACGCCTCCAAGAAGGTAATTTATTTTGTTTTTTACTTTAATAGTTGTTTTCTTATTGTGTTAACTAATTTTGTTTAAAAATTATAGGAAAATGATGTGTTGAACTTTCTTGAAGAATGATAACTAATTTGGTTGATCCTTTAAGGTAAATAATCTCTTCCTGTTTTAATTTTGCAAGACGCCTTAGTAGATTAATTTTTTATTTATTAAGTTTGATGACTCTTTCTTTAATTTCAGGATGGGAAGTGTGGGAGATGATGACTTTTTGAGAAGTTGTTTGGCTTAAATATGTATTTTGGATTTAGATTGTTGTTTCTAGTCTTTTGTTTCTAAAGTTTGATCACTCATCCTATTTTATTTTGCCAAAATATGTAAGAATGTGTGTTTGTTTGTTTGGTTTGTTTGGTTCGGTTCGTTTGGTTTGTTTGGTTCATTTGTCTAGAAATGTAAAAAATATAACCAACAAACACAAACAAAGCACTCTGGTTAACAAACAGACACAAACAAAAAATATTGTTCGGCTATTTGTTCGTGTTCGTTCGGTTGTCCGATAACATATTAACAAACAAACACAAACATGTCTTGTTCGTGTTCGTTCGGTTCGTTAACAACCCTATGTCTATGTGGTCAAATCAATATTGAAACCGACTTTGAGTTTAGTAACTTTACCATAAATCCCGACACCGTTTGTGACTATATTCTCTCATAATCGTAACAACTCTTTTAATTATTTTTGTTACTTATGCAAATTAGCGTCTTAAACAAATCAGTCAATCAATTTTTATATTTTACTTTTTAATTAATTAAAATTAGTAGTTAACCACGTACACTCCTTGTGGATGTGCCACTCTTACTTGCCTATCTATGTTAAAGTATAAAGGTAAGGAAAAACTCTATCTTTGGTCGGGGCTTCGACACCGATCGGAACCCCCTTATGATCTTCCGATGGAAACTTTTGCTCTTCCACCAACGGTTTTATGCTATGTCGCAGTATAGCTTGTGATCTTGCCACACGTCCGCCACCTAACTGCTTTAACAGTTTCCGATGTTGAATTCTAATCTTCGGTTTTCAACGATCTATTCGGCTTCGTCTTTATCGCACCATTTTTTTCTTCTTTTGGACACATGTTTCCTAAAAAGCCATGACTATACCTTTATTATTTAAGAGAGCGCATCTGCACGTATTTCTTTTCCCAAACATGATGATAACTTGTGCTACCCCCCGCATTGCCATTCCTAACTTATCTTGGATTTCTGAAAATCAGATGTCCTAAATTCATGAAGACTCGTGTGAGCAAAATGAAAAAGAATTATGTCACTCTTCAGTTTACCCACATGAGCGATGTTGAGAGTTTCCTTATGAATAGTTTTCCAAGTCCACGTATATTATTGCAATTATACACTTCTACTTTCTTTTTTGTACTTTTTTAGATCAATCTTTCGAATTCGCATGTGCGGATATTTTAGTTGCAGACCCGTTCATAAATGAATTTCCATCTCTTCACTTTGATCCATTGCGGTGGTTATTTGTATGTGCTTAATGTTGTATACCATGTCATTTTTGTTTAACTCGTTCCCTTGACTCTGTAACTGCTACAATTGCGATAATATACCCATTTGTAAAGCGGGTTCTACCCTTTGTATCATATGCTTGTACCTTACATTTTTACTTTTAGCTATGTGACTTTGCATAGTATTAAAAGACTAATGCCACCTTGCCTTTGTTATAGAAGATCCTTAGATCTTAGACATGTTATAACACCGTTAATACCAGATGTTTGAACATCACATCCCATTAAAAGAATATGAAGGTACATTCCAGGGTCGGCCCTGGGCCTGGGCCAGCCGGGCTCCAGCCCAGGGCATCACAATGGAAGGGGCGGCAGCGAGGGTTTGAGCCCAATTATAGGCCGATCAAAAAAATTTCTTTTTTATGTAGTTACGTAATAGGGACGTACGGGAAAACCAAACGCCAAACAAACGCTGAAACGCTCCAGCCTCCAGTCGATCTCATCTCTAGACGACGACGATCACGGATCATCAATTCCGAATTTCCGATTTGCGATTTGGGAACGGAGATCATCAATTCCGATTTGTGATTTGGGAACGGCGATTTGCAATTCCGATTTGCGAACGGCGATCTGTAACGGCGATCATCAATTCCATCTCCAGACTCTCCAGTCGGTCGACGATCATCTCTGCTTCCAGTCACTCAGTCAGTCATCACTCATCAGGTGATATTGGTCCATTTATTCTACTTTTAAATATATTGTTGTCATTGATATCATGCTCCCTCGTGCCCAAAATATAAAAAGGAAAAAACAACAAGAAAAACTTACTCAATCTTTACAAGGATCTTTAAACAAATATTTTAGACATGAAGGTAATACTAGTGGAGAAAATGTTAATGAAAAGAATGTGGAAGACAATAATATTAGTGAAAATAATGTTGATGAAAGTAATGGTAATGAGAAACATGTTGATGATAATAATGTTCAAGACAATAATGTTGAGGAAAATAATGTTGATGAAAATGAAAACGAATTTGATAGAATGTTTGAAGATAATGAAAATCAAAACCCTATTTGATGTGTTGCAAACACATCATGTTTCTCTGTGTATTTTGTATATAAATTGAGTCGAGTTTGAGTCATTTTTATTGATTTTTATCTATTTTATAGTTATTTGAGTTTTAGTGTGTATTGAGTCATTTTTATATAATTTGGTGTGAGTTTTAGTCTTTTATTTTTAAGTGTGTTTATTAGGTCAAATGCGCTCAAAATGGTTCAATTATATTTGTTTGTAGGTCGACATAAGAGCCAAGGGAATGGTATGATATTTCATCAAAGTTCAAAGGCTAAAGAAGTGAATTATAAAAGTTAAGAGGGCGGCGTGTCAATTGTAAAAGCTTAAAGACCGGTGTTGAATTAATATAAGTCAGAGGGTTGAATTGCAATTATGTGAAACTTTATACTAATTAAATGGGAATTAGATCAGGAGGTCAGGCCACTCATTGAAAGAAAATTCGTTGGACACAAGAAATTAAAACAATTGCAGGTTCATTCACGTGGACTAGAATGTTTTGATGGGCTGCAAAATCAGTTAAATAATAAAGTGTTAGACATTGGGCTCGTGACTTGCGCAAAAAGGAATCAGAGGAATATCAATTTGAGATCACAACATGAATTAAAAGGGGAGACAGAAGAACCCTACGGGGAGGCTACGAAGGAAAAAAAAAGAAATAAAAAGAAGGCAACTGAGAAGCACGGGCGTGAACAGAAGCGAGAGTTGAAGCTACCAGGCAGCTAGGTAGGTTAAAATGTCAAAGGAATTAATTAAGCAAGTAGCCTAGCAGGCAGGCTGCTGAATTATTTTCTTTGTTTTACGATGAACGGTACTTCTAATCTTAATTTTGTTTGTGTTTGTGTTCGAACAATGGTTCTTGGCTAAAAAGATTGTACCATCTAGACTAATGGACAAATAGTTTACGTTTTTCGACTTTTCTTGAGTATGACTATTGTTTGATTGCTTGATGTTCTATTGAAATCCCATTAACTTGCTGTGAATGTTGCATATGCGTATCTCAATTAGGGTTTTGATTGTCAATTGATATTTGTTTTGCCTTCGAATGTCTTTCGGGTTGGGTAATGCATCCAAAGGTGTTAGCTTTAGGGTTTTCATCTAAGGAATAGTTTAGGAGACGTCCCAAACTAGAATATTTATTGGTAATTATTATATTGGTTGTTTTATTCTGCCTTGCTTAGAACTTAAAAGGGGATAAACCTGTCAATTAGTTGGGTTGGTTAATTGTCTAGGTCAAGATTGTCTCAAAAGGAAGTCCCCTAGATTAAGTGATCAATTTGCTAGTTGTGACTTTCATAGTGGTTAAGGGTAGCTCATATTACTTTAAGGTGCCTTAGATTTATTTCGCGGGTGGTTAGGGTAATTGAATTGGGATATACTCAAAAAGCGAACCAATTGATCGAGCGGTAGAATTATCGGTTAGGATGTACTTAAAAGGTGAACTAACTAATCAGTGAGCGTTTTCCAACCGTTAGGATTCTTATCAGTTACGTCCGGATAGGGTTTTGGGGGCTCGGAGGTTTTCTATAGGTTGTATTTTTAGATCCTGATTCAATCGGAATTGTCATAGTCAAGGGAAGTCGTTAGCGTTAACTAGGAGTCTAGGTCTAGGTGGTATTTCTCATCATCTTTGATTTTCTCCTAAGTTCCTTCGTCGTCGGTTGTTAGTTAGTTAATTTAGTTAAGTTAGTTAATTTAATTCACAAAACCAATTTACTCTCAAATTTCCATTCATAGAGTCCTAGTTGATTCTTGTTATATAGTGTCTCTAGGGTTCGATATCCGGTCTTACATAAGCTATACTAACACCGATAGGTACACTTGCCATAGGTTCGGTCTAGTTTAGGTAGTTTCGGTAAAATTAGGTGTGTCTAGTTCTAGGATTAGGTCTAGGATATTTTATTATTTTAGGTATAGTTCCGAACACATCACTATTGAAGAAAATAATGAAAGTCATAAAAATTCTTGTGATAATGGAGCTAATTGCAATATTTTTGATGTGAGAGTTTGGGATGGTTTAGATTCAAAAATAAAAGATTTACTCGCAATTAAGTGGCCGGTTAGAGAAACTAATTTAAGTTATCCAACAGATAAATTAGGTAGACATTTCTCTTGCTCATACTATATACGTACGCTACGAAATGGTGATATTATTGATCGAAAATGGTTGGCATACTCAAAAGAGTTTGATAAATTATTTTGTTTTTGTTGTAAGTTATTTAAAACTGCCATTTCTAGAAGTCAATTAGGAAGCGAAGGATTAAATGATTGGAAACATCTTGGTGATATTTTAAAGCAGCATGAAAATAGTTCAGAACATATGATTAACTTAAGAACTTGGTCTGAATTGCGGTTAAGGTTAAATACGAATCAAACAATTGATAAAGAGTTACAAGAACTTATTAGAATGGATACCGAACATTGGAAAGAAGTTTTAGTTAGAATAATTTCTGTTGTTGAATGTCTAGCAAAATATAATATTTCGTTTCGTGGTACAAATGAAAAGCTTCATGAAAATTCTAATGGAAACTTTTTAGGAGTACTTCAAATGATTGCTAAGTTTGATCCCATAATAAAAGAACATTTTCTTAGAATTGAAAACAAAGAAAATCATTACCATTATCTTAGTCACAAAATTCAAAATGAATTGTTGACCATACCAGTCACGGTTGCATCGGCATAGCGGAGTTTTTCAAAATTAAAGTTATTGAAGAGTTATTTGCGAAGTACCATGACTCAAGAGCGGCTAAATGAGTTAGCAATTTTAAGTATTGAAAGTAGTTTTTTAGCTAATATTGATTATGCCAAACTAATTGATGTTTTTGCATCAAAAAATGCACGTAGACATCATTTTAGATGATTTATATGTTGTAATTTAACTGTAAGTTTGAAACATTTTATTTAGTTAATAAAATCGGCGTGGGGATGAGCCGCCTAGCTTGACTAGGTTCCAAACCCTTAAAACTTCGTGTTGTACTATTTAAAGTTTTTAACAGGGGCAAATTTTCGACTCGCGCCCTGAGCATCCAAATTCTCAGGACCGGCCCTGGTACATTCCTTACAAGAAATGAGATAACAATATTCAAAATTGGTATAGTTTTTACAAATACAATTTCACATGTGTTTTCCTTTCATGAGATGCGTCCACCTAAAAAAAGTATTAACATCTTAAAAATTGATTTTACAATTCTAATACTAGTATTTGCAAATTACTAAACACATACTCATAGATTCCAAATGTTTGTATTGCACTTGCTCTTAGTAAGGATGTTTTTATCAATTTAAACTAATAAAAACCCACAAAATCACCTTGTAAGCATCCTTACTAATCCTGCTCAGTGCTGTGTCACGAATTATGTTTATTGTTGTCTGGAAAAACGCCTTTTATATTGAAGCGGTTTTTTTTTTTTTTTTTTTTTTCATTTTCGTTCGAAAAAACAATATTTATAGTTATGTGATTTAAGGGCTGATTTGAGGTTTGTTTCATTGTGGGTGCTCGATTTAATGTTTGATTAACATACATGATTTTTTTAGTGTAAAGTTTGAATTTACTAATTCATACGTCCGAGAAAACAATTATAACAAATGTTGAGACTATAATTGAATTAAGGAGAGAAATGTGATGAGTTTAATGGTGCAATTTATATACAAATCAGAAGAACTATAAAAAAGTTATAGACGATTTAAAATGAGGGGGTGTTTTTGTGGTTATGTAAAATGATTTTTTTACCCTTTATGATTAAAAAAAGAAGTATGACACTTTGCAAAATCTGTATCAACTTGTCATTTTTCCACCACTAGATGTGGTTATTAGGTTTTGATTTCAATATGGGTTATAAACGATTCCATACCCTATATATATAAAAGTTATAGACGATTCCATACACTTGGCAAAATATATACATAAAAGTTATAGACGATTTCAATATGTATTGTTTACGGTTAGGAAAAAGTTGTCAGAGAAAAAACATGTCAGACGCCTTCGTCGCATTTTCTGAGCAACGCCGTTTGACAAGGTTCCTCTGTGGGTGGTGTAAGGGCCATTTTCATGAAAATTACTACCATCGCATGAAAACTTGTCCGTTGAAACTGATGATGGATGCTAAAGCTAGAGCTGAGAGAGCAGAGGCGAAAGCGAGAGAAAAGCTAGCGGGGCCGGAAGCTACGGGGATTAAAGTAGCGCCATTATGTTTGTTCTGTTAAAAGGAGGAGGGTTGCGAAATGAAGCAATGTGAGATGAGTCTCAACTACAGATCATCGTGATTAACATATATATTACATAGTGGCTAACTTTTGTATTATTGTGCATATATAGGCTAAGATTCAATCGATGCTGTTGAAGGTAGTTAAAGGTGAGGCGTCTGTAGCCTTGAAATCATGGTTCATGAGTGAGATTATCTTCGAAATCGTTCCTCAAGAGGTTTCGGAGGAGAGAGTTCCCCGTGCACTGATTCATCGTGTTTGTGAATGATTTAAGGCTAATAAGGTAGGTTACTTCACTTCAATTCTCTCGGTGTTATTTCGCATACTTATTGATGATTGAACATATAAATGTGATTATCAGAAAAAAATCTGATTTGAACTGATAAATGTGATCTATCATCAGAACAAATTCTGATTTTATAAGTTTTTTAGTTGTTTTCTTCGTTAATGTTTCTCGATTTGACTTGACGTCTGACTTAAACCGGAGAAATTAACACTTGGAATTGATCGTGCTAGAACGTTTCATTATGTTTGGTAGCTATATTCGGTTCATTTAAATGACTGGTAGTGGTGATACGGTGGCGAAGGCGGCAAGTGCAGTTGCGGAGAGACCAGATGGATGCATTGATGTTGAACGAGAAGTTGATGAGGTTCGACTCAACTTGTCGTCATCATCACCACATTCTGTTGGTGTTGATAAAGCTAGGAGAGCGACGATGGTGATAGGGATGTTGGACGCCAGCGATGATACGGTGTTGAAGACGGCAAGTGCAATGGCAGAGAGACTAAATGGATGTATTGAGGTTGAACGAGAATTAGTTGAAGAGGTTTTGACTCAATTTGATATCAACATCACCAAATTCTGTTGGTGGTGGTGAAGGAGAGCGGTGGCGGTGATACGGATGACAGACGACAAGTGCGATACGGTGGCAAGTGTAGTCGGGTTTGTCTACCTTGGTCGTTATCACCATCTTCTGTTGCTGGTGGCGGTGTCGTTGCCAGAGAGCAACACCTAGCGTCGGAAGCAACGCTAGTGATAGTAGGTCTACCTAAAGAGAGACAAATAAACCATCTGAAAAGCCTAGTGTCACGAAATTATTATTTTGACTCACGTGCGACCTTAGAATTGATCTAAGTAAGCCCTCTTGATTGGTTAAGTACGACTCAATGATCATTTGAAATAGTTATAAGTATACAAGTGAGTTGTGAAGTTGATAGGTTTCTAGGTTGGTTCCAAATGAACCACCACCACCTATTTATACTAGTTTGGTTGTATCTAGAATAATCATAATCTAGATTTTTCCATACAAGATATTTATATATGTGTTTCTAGAATCTCCTATCAAAATATCTAAGATATTATCCAAGATCCTTCTAGACAATTCCAGACCTTTCATGATCGATTTTTGTTGGATATTTTAAATCCTTCTATAGGCTTTCACGAATGACCTAGAACCTTCCATGGTGCTAGCTCCCCAGTAAAATTTTGTACGTTGTTCTAGTTGTAACAACCGTGCCCGACCCGTTTATAAAACCCGACCCACACCCGAAATTGTCACACGTTATATAAATGAATAGTGTCTTCTATCGACATTGTTTTTTATTAATGTAAGTTAACATATATTTTACCAAAAACTTGTTATATAAATGGAGATTCGACAACATGTCACTATAATATTGAGGTTGAAAATTTAACCATACTTCAATAATTAGGAAATAACCATTAATATTTAAAAGGCTATATAAGTATTTGTATGCACTTATGATCAAATATAACTAGAGAGAAAAATAGATTTATAAAAATGATCATTTTTATGTCGATGAGGATATGCTATTTTTTGTATTAAGGCTACTGGATGATTGTTGTTAATAACTCGTCCGCGCTTCGCGGCGGGCCACCCATTTTCTAAAACGTCATGGCCAAAGTCGAAAACTCTAAAAGTGATTTAAAAGTTGACCACTTGCATTTAAGTTTGAAAAAAACACATGTACATGACACGTGGCCTAACACCCATATTTCAAAACGTTGTGAGCAAAGTCAAAAACTATAAAAGTGTTCTAAAAGTGATCACCTGCGCTTAAGTCAGAAAAAAAATATTACCTGTACATAACACGTGGCACATGACCACGTGTCGCAAAAGCATTGGCCTACATATGACACGTGGCCTAACACGTGTCCACGTGTCACCACATGGCCTAACACACGGCCACGTGTCAGGCCATGTCGTGACCAATAAAATTTTAAGAAGCCACTACGACACGTGCCAATTTACTATTGATTGAATATGACACGTGTCATGTTTTTAGTGGTGAAACATGACACGTGTCATGTTCCAATTAGTGGTGAGTCTATGACCACCAATTTTCAATGTATATATATATAATCACTTTTTGGAATATTGTTCATCCTTAATACTATTTCCTTAGTTTATTTTTATTTATAGTCTTAGAGTGACACATTTTTTATGAGTGTGAGCTAGCAAGTTCGACAACTTTGTTTTGAATTTTGGTAAGATGTTAGGTATTTACAATACCCTCTTCTTATTTTATTTTTTTACCAATTGAGCGTCATATCACCACTCTATACACCCTTTATTTTTACTCTCAATATCTTCCTATCACTTTTCTAACCACTCACTTTACTTTTATTATTATTTTAATCAATTTAAATTAATTTAAAAAATAAAAAAACTAATTAAAAAATAACTTAAACTAAAAAGAAATACATTTCATTATATAAAATAAAAATAACTACATTTCATTAAAAAAACATTACATATCCTAAAATAAAAATAATAATTTTAATCCTTATACGTTGCTAAAAGTCTTGCTCGTATTTTTTTAGCGATCGTTTTCCCCTCCTCATCCAATTTGTTGATCGGTTTACTAACCACTTCTAGATCCCAACACATTTGTTATCGCTCCTTACGCACCTTTTCTTTTGCCTTGCGTTCCTCGGAACGTTTTTGCAATTGAAGCTTCTCGAATTGGATTTCGTTGAACTTATCGAAGCTCTCCGCCAAACCACCACTTTGAGAAGCTTGGCTTTGTTGGGCTAATCGTGCTAACCTTTGATGGATATTGAATGTCCAGACCCGACAAATCAAGGACCCAACCCGATTGTAACCTGTAAGAGTTACACCGATGGTAACAAGAAATTATATCGCTTAATTAATTAACATATTTTATACGAATACATAATAAGTAGCCAATATTATTTAAACTATTTATAAATAATTAGTCATTAAATATTGTTTTATTAATAATAATTAGCATAAATTAATTATTACTAGTTAATAATTAAAGTCGGTGAAATAATAATACTGATATTATTATTATTATACATAAATGTTAATTAAATAAACTAGTTTTATTTATTTAGTTTATTTAAAATGGTGGATGGATAATTAATCAGTTAAAATATTAACTGATAATTATCTATAACTCGAATGGATAATTATGAGAGAATAAACAATTATGATTTATCCACAATTGCTTAAAGGATAAGCCAGGAAGGAATTAAATAAATCAGTTGTGGTT
Organism: Deinandra increscens subsp. villosa; assembly: GCA_039602395.1. Taxonomy (NCBI): domain Eukaryota; kingdom Viridiplantae; phylum Streptophyta; class Magnoliopsida; order Asterales; family Asteraceae; genus Deinandra; species Deinandra increscens. Next base: position 18,308,810 of record JBCNJP010000027.1, read on the forward strand.
TATCCACAACTGGTTCATGGTGCCTATATAAAGGGAACCTGAATAAAGATCCAGGGTTACAAAAAATCCCTAGCCACCTAGAAATTTCGGCCCTCCCTCCGTCTTTGCGACAGTCGCCGCCAGCCACCCTAGTGTCGTCGTCAACCACCGGCCAAGAACCATCCTCCGGTTGAAAACCCCCTTCTCGGTCGAAAACCCTCGCCCCGCTCGAAAACCCTCACCCGGTTGAGAATGGGTCTCCACCACCGTCGCAGATCGTCGGCGACCATCTTGTCACCGCCGCCATCCGAGCTGACGCCCAGCCTGCTGCTGCCACTGTCGCAAACCACCACCACCGCCGACTGTCGTCGCGCCACCGCCGTTAACCTGCTGTTTTCGGTGCCTTTTCTTGGTACGTTTTCTGTAGTGATCCAATATCACCCGGTGACTGATTTCTCCGATATGTTTTCGTTCTAGCGATATCTCGTTGAACCTCAGTGTCTCGAACACTTGTCCGACTTGATCGCCAAGTTATATCTGAATATGGTTTTATTTAGATATAACTATAAATCATGTTTAGATATAATTGTCATTTCACTACCATAATTATATCTGATTATAATTATATATATATATATATATATATATATATATCTATAATAAAAGAAAAGTTTTTGGCATCACAATTTGCCATGTGGCACCACCACATTCATCCTCAACAATTTTTCCCGCCAATTCTCCTAATTATGGAAGTGATTTGTATTTCCAATTTTTTATTTATTGCATTCCAAAATATTTTAATAACCAATTATTTAGTTACTAAAGATATAAAAATACATAATTGTCGTATATTATGATTGTATTTATAGTTTTTTTTTTAAAAAAGTCATCCGTGTAACACACGGGGATAAAAAACTAGTATATATATATATATAATATTATTTTGTCTATTATCCGCGTGTATTGGTAATTTGATCTTCATGTTTAATTATCACTGGTATTTGCATTGTAATATATACATATATATATATATATACACACACACATATATATATACATACATAAGGACATGACCATTTGAGAACCAATTTGTTTTGAGAACTTTTGAGAACTATTTTGAGCCACTAGTTATATATAAGAAAATCTCCCCATGAATTTGAGTCCCCCCCCCCCACCTTGAAAATTAGTGGCTCATAATGGTTCTAAAAAGTTCTCAAAATCAATTGGTTCTCATTTAAACATAACCCTACACACACACACACATGGGTAAGGATCCTGCGAAAACACTTTATATTACGAAACGCGAAAACCAATATTAAAACCTTCATAACTTCTTCATACGTTAATGTTTTTACATAAAATTCGCGCCAAAAGTCTTAGAATTACGCTATCTATGGACAAAAAACTAATTATAATGCGAAAAAACACTCGTTATGTTAAAAACATATTAAAAACACTAAAACATTTATGCTACTAATGATAACGAAACATAGTGCACGTGTGCAACATATAATTAGAAAGTTATAAAATGATATTTTTTTCTTTAGATCTAAAGATAAGACAACTATAAGATTTAGGGTGCAAATTTTTTTTAATACTATTAATGTATACCACATATAGTAGATGCACATGTGCGTCATTTAAAAAAATAAAAAAAATGACGGAAATATAACACATATGGTGCGACTTAGAAAAAACAATATTAACTCATACTAAAAATATGAGTTTTTTTTGTGATGCACTTGTGCATCACACAAAAAAGAAAAAAAAAGAAAAGAGTTGGGTTTTTTTTTAGTTTTTATAGAATTAAAGATAACATAATTATAAAATTTTTGGTGTAAATTTTTTAAGAAAATATTAACGTATGTAAAAGTTATGTACGTTTTAAGATGGTTTTCGCGTTTTCGCAAAATAAATGTGTTTTTCAATGATCCCCCCCCCCCCCACACACACACATATATATATATATATATATATATATACACATATATCGCTCCCGCTACTCTTATCTGATTAACCGGTTTAATCAGTAATAATTATATTTGATAAAATATTTTGTATACGGGTTTTAATAATATTAAAAATTACTACCTGGTAACCCGAATACCACTGGCACACCCAACAACTTTTCTCCTTTTGTTTCCCCACAGGTCTTTGAATTTCGTGGGGACTATCGGGTGAATCCATGAAATGTTGTTGTTGAACTTTGTCATCTTCGGTTTCATGTTTTTCAAGATAGACAATCTAGAGTTGGGTAATGTTACAAAGACCACTCATTTGTTCAAAATTTCCGAGTAGCATAAAATGCAAACAAACATTTAAAACTAACGTTTGGCTTAGCAAAACCTGATAATTGTAATCCATTAAGAAAATCAGGTAAGTATATTTTGATAAACTTTGTCTTGACCGTCCTCTGTTTGACATAGAGAATCCAATAACATATGCTATTGATTCCTGAGAACAGTAACCATCGTCGCTACTCCTATCCACCACAACAATCGTCACTATTAACCCTAGCCACGACCTCCACTATCAACGGAATCTTTTTCACAACCGTTGATGCAAACCGTATCAAAGAAGTTAGGGTTTTGTTAAAATCGACGTGGAGAGGAAGGGATTATGATGACGACGATGAAAGCTGATTCTGATGGTCGTTCTTAAGAGAGAATTGAGGAGACGAAGAGTTCTTGATTGCCGTCGATGGGGGTAGAGGGGATTGCGGAAGACGGAAGCGAGGTGTGGTTATGAAGGTAGAGTTTTGTTCACAACGGGTTGATCCAGAGACGTGCCGGATCATAAGCAGGTAATTAAAGAGCCACATGTTTTGGAAAGGGTAGTGGTAATGAGCGGGAAAGCTAAGGAGGGATGTGCTGATGCCACCTCAGAATGATTTTTTCTTTTATAATTGTTTAATTTGTATCCTTATTTACTATATGGGCCCAGAAAACAGGCTTGATACTTATGGGCCAGAAACGGGCTTAATCGTCCTCGCTTCAGTCCAGGCCATCAGCCCGTACCGTGATACAATAACAAATACTAAACCTAAGTCTCCAAGCATTCACGTCCTCTGTTGTTTTCTGCACCGCCGAATCGTCAGGTTTCTTCCTTTGAGGTTAAGGTTTTCTTCTGCTCTTCACCCAATTCTTCTTGATTCGGTTGCTGTGTTAATTGTTGTGCCCTTACTTTTTTTTTTGATGAATCTGTGATGGCGAACCTACTTCGTTTTTCTGTTTGTTACCTGCTACATCGATTATCTGATTTACGATGGAATACAAGCATATAACAAGTTTCTTTGTGCGTTTTTACGTCTTTTAAATGCTGATAAACAACCTCCATCTGATTAACTTTGATCTTATCTATGAACCAGTACCAATTCTGTTATTAATAGACATTAGATCTACTTTCATTTTATTAATCTCCTGTCTATAGCGAATACAGATTTCTTGCTGATTCAAATGTGTTTATGTTTCTAAATCATATTTTTACCTTATATTCTGTACATATGGTCAATTTTTTAGAGATTAATAATCTCTAATTCATATAAATTGTCTGTCCAATTGCTTATCCTCTAGTGACAAGCTGCACTGTTTACAATTTTCACAATTTTCTGGAGTCATTTTGGTTTCTAAAAATCATTAAACTCTTTAATTTTGTTTCATGATGCCAAACTGTAATGTATTTGCTGATGTGATTTTTCAGACTCGGTGTCCAGTGTTTTCTATAACCTACCAACAAACATGGCTACTCAACTCAGCAAAAAGCGAAAGGTTTGTATCACTGCTAACTACTTCAAGTTGAAATAATGTTTATGCTTTCACATGCATCTTATCTTAATATGTTTGGTATCAGTTTGTAGCTGATGGTGTGTTCTTTGCGGAGTTGAATGAGGTCCTCACTAGGGAACTTGCCGAGGATGGGTACTCTGGTGTTGAGGTTAGGGTTACTCCTATGCGTACAGAGATTATCATCAGAGCTACCCGTACTCAAAACGTTCTTGGTAAAAAAATCTCGTGATCTTAGTTTATTTTCCTGTTAGACATTTTTAACTCCATGTTGTCAACAGGTGAGAAGGGAAGGAGAATCAGGGAGCTGACTTCACTTGTTCAAAAGAGATTTAAGTTCCCTGAAAACAGTGTGGAGCTTTATGCTGAAAGGGTTAACAACAGAGGTCTTTGTGCCATTGCTCAGGCTGAGTCTTTGCGTTACAAGCTTCTTGGAGGCCTTGCTGTTCGCAGGTAATGTTGAACTATTTTGTCTTTGCTAATCTTTGCTAATCAAGTTTCAATCTTTCATGATTAATGATGTTGGTTGATACTTTATAAATGTTACTAAGCATATTAAGCTTGATAATATTCTATCAGCTGATGGTCTGTTGGCATGTTTTCAGGGCTTGCTATGGTGTCCTGAGGTTTGTTATGGAGAATGGAGCTAAAGGGTGTGAGGTATGTAATGTCGTAGTTATTTACTTGTTGTTTTTATGGCTGATTGTTACATTTGTCAAGACTGTTTGTTTACTACTCTCAGGTGATTGTTAGCGGAAAGCTTAGGGCCCAGCGTGCCAAATCAATGAAGTTCAAGGATGGATACATGGTGTCTTCTGGTCAACCAGTCAAGGAGTACATTGACTCTGCTGTCAGACACGTGCTTCTTAGACAGGTTAACTCGTGTTTTCACTTTTAGGATTTTTTTGTCAATTGAATATTTGTTTGTGTTTTCCGTGACACATTTTATAGAAATAAACTGAAACTTGTGTAAAACAAACAGGGTGTTCTTGGTATTAAGGTTAAGATCATGCTTGACTGGGACCCAACGGGCAAGCTTGGACCCAAGACTCCGTTACCTGACAATGTTATTATTCATATGCCAAAGGACGATGTGGTTGCCCTTCCACCCAAAGAAGTTGAGGAATATAGGCCTCCACTTGTGGTTGGTGATGAGCCCTTGCCTATGCCCATGCCGGTACTCGTCTAAATCTGCATTCACAAGATTAGAAATCTTTGTGATCCTGAGACTCCCATGTTCTAAAGGTTAAATTTTGGTTGTACTAGTTTGCTTGTGACTTCCCTTTTCTCTACTGATGTCTTGTTTCTGTAATCTTATATTTACTGTTAGTTTAATGTTATTTTAAAGGATTACATTGAATTTGGCAGTTCCGAAATTTCTCCATTGAAACTTTTGTTGTTTTTTTTATCACAGTTTCTTGTGCTTTATCAACAAACAATGTTAGAATCTCTACTAGTGCTTTCCGTTTGTAGTTGCTTTCAATCTCATGCGTAAGGCAACATCCCTGGTTTGCATGTATACATTTGCACTCACAGCTGTGTTTTGATGCATTCTTCCATGTAACAAGATTGTGGTCGTAATTCTCGATTGATAACAAGATTGACCAACCTATAACAATTTGCAGCAAGTGCTTTGTTAACAAAGTGCCACTCGAATCCATGAGTAGCTTCATCATTGTTACAGAAGTAGCATTGAGCAAAATTTACATGGAAAACTGGTATTTTTACGTTTGAAACCGTTTAATAAACTGGCAGTGGCTGACAGCCAAGATGCAAAGCAATAATGCTATTGTGATATAAATCTCAATCCACATCTTAGGTTTGCTATGCATCTCAACTTCTAAATTATACATCTTTCAACAGCAAGAAATCAAGGACTCGAAGCTTATGCTCATGATGTTTACTCATCACCCCAAAAAGATTGGTCAAGTGGAGATAAAAGAGGATATTGCCACTTAGGTTGTAGCCTAGTGGTAAGGGGCAAGACCTCTTTACTGGAAAACAATGATGATAAAAAAAAATTCGGAGTGTAATCTTTTTGAATCTAGTAGTTCAGAGAGTGTGATGTGATGTTCGGAGGTTTGAAATAAGAAAAAAAAAATAGTAGAATTAATCCAGAGTTTCAAAACACCATTTGTAGCCCAACGATTATCATTAGTAAACGCAAAAGTAACAGAGATAAAATAAAATAACCATTAGAAATTAAACCTAGAATCTTACATGATCACTCTGAATAAACAAAACTTGATTGCACTTGTTCTTGAAATAAAAGTAACCCTACACTCTTACAGCAAGGAAGAAAGTAAAACTGCAGTCCAAGCAAACTCTAGACAATATATCCAAAACTTAAGAACTCTTTTGGATCACCATAGATTCAAATCTTGTGTTGTGACCGAGGATTTAGACGGGTACTGACATTGGCAAAGGCTCGTCACCAATCACAAGTGGTGGCCGGTATTCTTCGACTTCTTTGGGTGGGAGTGCAATCACATCATCCTTCGGCATATGAATGATAACATTATCAGGTAAGGGTGTCTTGGGCCCAAGCTTGCCAGTTGGGTCCCAGTCAAGCATGATCTTAACCTTGATACCAAGAACACCCTGTTTTGTTTACACAAATATCAGGATATTTCTAAAAGATGTGTACACAAAAACATCTAAAATAATTTTCAACTGACAGAAGAAAAAAATAATTCCATCACGTGTGAATGTGAAACCTGTCTAAGAAGGACATGTCTAACAGCCGAGTCGATATACTCCTTGACTGGTTGACCAGAAGAAACCATGTATCCATCCTTGAACTTCATTGATTTGGCACGTTGAGCCCGAAGCTTTCCGCTAACAATCACCTGAGAGTAGTGAACAAACAGTGTTGACAAATGTAACAATCTGCCATAAAAACAACAAATAAATAACTACAACATCACATATGACATACCTCACACCCTTTAGCTCCATTTTCCATGACAAACCTTAGGACACCATAGCAAGCCCTGAAAACATGCCAACAGACCATCAGCTGATAGAATCTTATCAAGCTCAATATGCTTAGTAACATCTATAAAGTATCAACCAACATCATTAATCATGATAGATTAAAACTTGATTAGCAGATAGAAAAA